>VXBL01000738.1:0-188277 GCA_013400195.1 Aramus guarauna | reverse complement strand
CCCCCCCCCCCCCCCCGCCTTCTATAATTGAAAGACCTAGTGAGGAGTGGGAAAAGGACTCCAGTCAGAATGAGGTTGATCATATTGTGAAAACTGACATGGATTACATATAGGTGAGGACACACTACTGCAGTGTTATTAAAGTGTTCTAGGTACTTGCATAGTATATTTTTCTCACTCAGAATCAAAGTATAATATTAATATTTTGGGGTCAGCAAGGAAATTTTCCCCTGAGTCTGATTAGCCAAGAGTCTTGTGGGGATTTACTCCTGTAACACTTAGGATCTGGGATTCTTTTGATATTTCTTTACAAAGTCCCCAACACACAGCGATGAAATCACCATCATGCTACAGAGCTGATCTGTTTTCTTCATGTGTCGCAGTGTAGCTGTCATTGGGTGTCTTCCTCTGTCAGGTCTACCAACTGTTAGAGGCTACTGGGCAATATCATTTATCTTGAACTAAGTATGGGTATGCAGAGTCAGTAGAAACTTTGCTGAGCTTTCTGTTAAATGTGCTACTGTAATGCAAGCTGACCTCTGGCAGTGAGGATCTAGCCTTGATGACTCGTCTCCTTTCAGTCTTATGCTCTGTCCTATTCATCAAAAGTGTCCAAAAACTTGCAATTAACTGGATTACCAATTCCAGTGACAGTGAGACAGTGTCTCATGATAGCTTTGAGTGTAGTGAACTGATTTTGGGTGGGAATCAACGCTCGTTCACTGAAGGAAAAGCATTGCAGTCATACAGATCAAAAGTGCAAAGAATCTTTCTAAGCCAATAGCTAAGCATCTTCTCACTTTCAGAGACCATACTGCTCTTGGTTTGTGTCTTCATTTAGATTCTTCAGGCCACCTCGATTTAGTGCAGATTCCTACATGGAACATTTTGAGGATGGATGCTAAGATGGTACCACTGTTCCCTGGTACTCTAATGGCAGAACCTCAAGTACCTTTGTACTAGAGAAGACTTTAACTCAAGAGAAACATGTAATTGTTGCTGCTTCTTCTATATCCCATTCTTGGTTTTGCTTGAAGTTCAAATGGGAAGAAATTTCCAAAACTTAGTCATTTGAATATTGGTGTGTCATCTAGGTTCAAGAGTTTCTGTCATTGTTTTGATCCCAGATGATTCATACTTACAAGTAGAACAAATAATTTCTTAATGTGATGATGAATGCAGTCTTTGAGTCAAATGACCTTTGTTCTTGTATTCCTAATTTTTTGGTAGTTTATATGTCTAGACAAAAGTGGCAGAAAAGGGGTCACTGGGCTGTGAATTGGCAGAGGAAAAGATCAAATTATTGTGGGAATCAAGACAGGAATTTGTTTGGGACTCGTGCATGGTCCACAGCATGAGTTTACCTGTGCCTACCTTATTGAACGAGAGCAACACAATTCTTGCATAAGAAATCCTCCTCAAAGTATTTAGCAATGAAATTAACATAAAGTGAGCTAGCTAAAGAGCTATAATTTTGCTTGCAGTTACTCATTACTCTGTGGTAAATCTTCATTTGGCTCTACAGGAAATATTCTTCATTTTAGTGTATTCATTTAGGAAAATCAAGGAGTTACTTAATATGCAGTTTCCATATATTGAAACATTCTTTGCATTCCTCTTTGTTCCTCCAACACTTAGTGAAGTGTGTTTCAGCATAATCAGCCTCCCAGTGGATTCTAGCATGAAAACAAATCTCACTTTAATTTAACAAACTTAGGTTTTCAAGGCAGTGCAAGGAAATTAAATTACCTGTTTGCAAACACAGCCTCCTTTCTCAAGAAACTTTTTTAATATCACTTGCAATTTTCATGTAACTCTTTCCATTGTCAGTTTTTAACTGTTGTGGTTGCGCCATTAATCAAAACTGCAGGCAGGTGGGCAATAACTCAGGCTTTGTCTCAGGGATAGGTTTTACTGCTTTGGGATTTTTAGCAGAGAGTGCATTTGTGGTGACTATTCCAGATTGTGGGCTTAAAGAAACGTGGGGATGGTATCAAACTGGAGCTCACTCATCCATAAGGTACACCTACTAGACTGTAGTGGTTGTAGGGAGGGAGCTATTAGTTTAATTTATACTTTGTTGTGGACCTGGAAAACCATACTATCTATGTCTTTCGCTTGTCCAAATCATTCCATATATATTTTGAATTTGAATATTCAATATTTTGAATGCTTTGTTTTGCAGTTCACAAAACCTCAGCTGCTTTTGTTTTATGCCAGTGCTATGCATAACATATAGTGTTTTAGCAACTTCCAGCACCTGTGGAAACAAAGTTCTGTTAAAATTTTGCACCCTTACAGAGGAAGCCCATTTCTGTAGAAACAAATTACCCTTTTCTTAAAAGAAAGCACAAAAATTGTGGCATAAGAACAAGTTATTTTTTCAGCATGATGTGCTTTATCAGAAACATTGATTTATTGACTCTGAAAATTTACTGGGAAGTATACCAGCCGTGATGATCTTTTTGTCAAGAGCATTTCCTCAGCTCTCTGATGAAAGGGCTATCCTCATCAAGCCCATAGCCTAGAGATTAATATATTAGCCTTATATGTGGGATCTGGAGTCTCATCTGAATTATTCATATCCTAAGTGATTATTTTGGAGCTGCCTTCATGCTAAAACTGTCTTCCTGGTGTCATCTGCTCTGTTGTCTTGTGCTTTGTTTATTTTTTAAAATAAATAAATCTTGAAATGTTTTGGTTTTGTTGTGATACAAAATAGAAGATATTTTTGAATGTTTTCCAAAGCCAGAAAACTATTTCTTTGCCATCTTTATATGTCTCTTATTTCATATGCTGTTCCTGCAATGCCTAGTTTCCTTTGCCTCCTACAGCTGTGGAGGAGAACAAGGGTTCTCCTCCCTTGGTCAGTGTGGTCAGGGCTGCTTGCATTGTCATTCTCCCACAGAAGGGAAGGGATTTGTCTGACACTCCCATCTCTACACAAGAAGCAATAAAACAAGGAAGCAAACTAGTCTTTATGGTAAACATGGCATGCACGGTAAGCAGTACCTCAAACATGAGGAAAGTAAATCTCTATCTCCTCAGATTAAGTGCTTTTCTGAATGACAGTTCCTTATGGATCTTTCATTGGGATGATGTACAGCATCGGTTATTTTGAAGGACTGCTCTTAGATAGAGGTAATCCCAGAGCACTGAGCGTGTGCAGCTGTGGTATGTAGGCATTAAGTCACAGTAATATGAACACAAGTACACAATTGTGTGGACTGTAGGCATGCCTGAGATGGCAAGTTGGATCTCAACCAGTATCAGCAAGAGAAAATGTCATAGTTGGTATTTTAGAGAAAGTTATTCACTAGAATAAAGGAGTGGGGATTTGAGAGGGAGATCTTTCCTTCAAGACTGATTGACTAAAGGAGTTTTCATTAAAGGTAGTTCTTGTAGATAGGTGCGTGTACAAGGAATATCTCTTTGAGCAACTAAGGTGGTTGTGGAAGTCTGCTATTACACGTCTAGTTCTATCTCTACCTCTGGCTTCTCTGAGTGAAAACACTGCTGGCATTAACCTGGTTATGAAATTGTAACTGATCAAGTTTGGTATTCTCTTAAACTAATGAATGGAGTATATGTTAAAATTGCCTATTACTATAATCTCTTTTGGTTCTCTGTCCTGGAGCATATAGATCTGCTTTATAGATATGAAGTAAATACTTGCATTCTTTCTTTTTGACGAAAGAAGGAAACCATGTTGATGGACACACAGCAGCTTTCACTAGGGTGCTGAAATAGGAATGAAAGAATATGAAGATTGCTTGTGTTTGTGCAGTTGCAGCAGTCCAGGCTGGTATGTGAGAGGGTTACCTGGGTACTAAAGACCCTGTGGCATAAAGTCTCTGCAGTTTGAGTTTAAAAAGCCTGTAGATGCAGGCTGTAGCAATCTGTTATTCTCTGAATATAAATGGGTCTTAAGGATGGGGGGGAAGCGCACAACATACACTCTCAAGAAATAATTCTGTAATATGTTTTTATCGGTAGTAAAGCTTACTACATGGGCAGGTACTTCCTGCTTCTCCATTTCATTACTCCGCTGTCCTCATTGTACTGTGGGGTTATTGTAACAATGTTGGACTGATTTTGAACTTTTTCTACCCAGCTTTGTTTAAGCTTATATCCATTTTTCTTGAACTATCTATCCTATGTTTTACATATCTCACACACACAATTGTGTTCTCGATGCAGTTCTAAATTCTGTGGGTAAAAGATAATACTTTTTCTCCCAGNGTTTTTTTTTTTTTTTTTTTTTTTTTTTTTAAAGAAGAATTATTGTGATACTGAGGTAATTGAAATGGTGAGCAAGAAGTGAGTACCATATGTACTTGATTCTGTTACTAGGGCAAATATATATGAAAGTGGGGTAGTTTTAGTCAAAGTTGGCACCACCCTGCTTGAGGAAAAATAATAATAAAGTGTGACTGTGACTAACTGAATAACTGAATGGATAAGTGAATTAAAGGTGATTGCTATTTGATAGCTTGTTAGTGGGGAGAAAATAACTTCCTTTTTAAAATTAAATCTTTTCTGTAAACCTACTCAAATAATCCCATTACCATCCTAGTACATGCAAGTAGATTTTAATGTGGTTATGATCATCTCTTATATCAGAATGTTACTAAAAATCACATCTTGTATGACAAGATCAGAGCAGCTAGTCTAATGCTTTGGAAAGAACTGAAGTAACCAATGCATAGACTGTATAGTAAATATTAATTTCTGGCAATCTAATTTTTGGGGTTTTTTATATGCTCTTTCCCCATCTGCAGGTGTGTAGTGTGTTTCACCATAACTTAGCAGATAAAGAATAATTACGAAATTATTTTGATTTTTACAGGATACTGCCTGAAACTTGAAATACATACTCACTGCTTCTGTTCTTGTAAGCCCATCTCTTTTCTCCAGTAAATTATCCCAGTGTACTCCATGCAGCCTTTTGGATAAAAACAAAAAACAATCTAGCAAAAAGGGTAACTAGTATGAAGGATTACAAATGACACTCCTATATCTACTCTTGATGCAAGTAGAGCTGCCTGTGACAGGCTTACCTTCTGCAGTTGGCAGTTTGGCACTTTACATGGCAGATAATCTATGTAGATACTGATCCAGCAAATTCATCTGTCTTAATATGTTGAAAATCTACAGATGTATGTCCATAAGTCAGTTAACTCATATTAAAGACTTAAGGCTGGAATATTCAGTGCTGAGTGTGTTCTACACTCTTTGGCCAAAACTGTTTAAACATGCATCTGTTTTATTAACTGTAATACATGTGGTATAAAAACTAGATAAGATTTGATATTCTCCTTATTGCCCCTAAATATTACAGTTTTGTCAGTTCAGTTAGGAATGTGTAGCAGAGATGGGAATTGTCCTGTTGTCTCAATATTATTCAACTTAGCACGCAGCTAATTTTCAAAGTATTAGTTTTAAGCTAAAAAAAATAATAAAAAAAAAATTAAAATGTCATTGTTAAAATTTTTACATTGAGTGGGACTGTTACATTAATTTCAGTCGAAAATAAATGCTGTGGTCGTCTTTTCCTCCAGCTGAATTGTTTCCTCTCTTAAAAAGGGATGTCAGATCTTTTTGTCAGTTCAACATTTCATTCTACTTCAATTACGTTTTCTGAAGAGAGATATAGCTTAGAGGCTGATGAAACCGAACACTGACATACCATTATTCTTGCCTCTTAACTTCGATTAAAAAGTTCCTACAAAGTTGTTGCTTTTATTCCTGACATTCACACATTTAAAAAATGTTACTATAATAAGGTTAATAGAGATAATAGTATTTGTATACTTGTCTGTTTCATAATCTTCAAGTTAGTTTTGAAAAGCAGACTCTTACTGTGAATACATTCATATGACTGTCACCTTGCATATGAAAAGCAGTTTACCTTAATTACTCCACGTCAAAGCCAGATTTAGGGAAAGAAGGTCTTGTACTCCCAGCCAGAAATAATTAAACATCATTCTTCAATATCTGGTGCTATCTAGAAAAATTTTCTTCTTCCATGAGGAAATGTGGCTGGACTTCTCCAGGAACAAATGGAGGACTTGGAGTGTCTGTCTAGTTCCTCTGTGTTCCCTTGCTGCAGAGGGGATGAAAATGATACCATCTTTAGTAGTAAGTGGCCTGAGAAACCCAAAGGCAAGTCTGAGCCCATAGCAGAAATAAGTGGGCACGGTCTTTATCCAGTGGCAAAGTAACGGTTACAAAATCATCTATGAGGCTTTCTGATTTTGTCTGTTATACATATATAGTATCTATACTGTATATATGTACATAGGGGATTTTATCACTCTTCTCATTTTCATGTCCAAGTTCTTTTACGTCATGCTAATTACTATTCTGTCTTTCACTTCTGTGACATGTCTTTGCATTATCTGTCACTTTTTGAGCTTCCAGTTGCTACACATTATTAAAGTAAATGATATCTTAACTGACAACTTAATAGATGTTTTCCTCACTAGTAACATAGCTCTACCTCTTTACATGTTGGTAAGAATAATATAAGTGGACAAGTCTCTTCTCTATACTTCTTAATCTTACACACCTTAAAAAAAAAAAAAGAAAATCCATGCCACTGTTAGTGCAGATAGTAATAAAAATAATTTTTTCTACTGCTTAACATACCAAAAAAGTCAGAAAAGAAAAAAATTATAAACACCATATATTTTCATACACATAGAATTAGAGCTTACAGGTCTTATCAACCTGACTAGCATTGTACTCTTAATTTTTAAAAGCCTCATTTGTTAACACCCACATGGTAATCAAGGAAATGATACTACTTAAAGTAACAGAATTAAGACTACAAAGAAAAGCTGTAAAAAATATGCTGTCTGAATAAAATAATTTTAAAGGAGTATTTAAGAACTACTAAATGCACACCTAGAAATGTTGCTCAGAATTCTGGTTTCCTTACTATAAAAGGTGCAAAGAATAATATTTAAGTTAGAGATTTGAGAAGATCTGTAAAGTACTGAGGAGAATACAAGAACTTTAAACAGCTACAAAGGTATTTGTACTGTCTTCAAACAAAAGCACACGGACAATATGCTTTTATTCAAATAGGGTTGCTATACAGAGAAAGAATATTAAAAAATGGTTTTATATCTACAGTTTGCTCATTTAAACATGTAAGAATAGCAGTTTAAAAAAAAAAGCCAAAACCAACTTACTATGTACTTAATCTTCTCCTCCTGTTTGTGTAAACAAGTACATGGTGTGCCTGCTACTAGGGCTGAGCAGGTTGGGCACTTCCAGTAAAATCCAGTATCACATTTCACAGACTTTGAGATGTTTTCTTATGTATTTTTCCTGAACATAAGAGGAACACCTGCATGGACCTAAATTTATTGCCACTTTTAAATACAGATTTCATGGTTCTAATCTTACCAGATGTTTTGGAAGTATTTACATTCATAAAGAAGTAGCCCCTCTGAACCCAGTCTATGCTGAAGCTGGAATATGGGGCATAAAATAAAAACTTCCGGATTGAGTGTATTTTTATAGTAAGTCTGTTGTCTGCATCACCAAGGGGGAACAGTCTAATATCTTCTCCTCACAACTGAGTAGGCTGAATGCTTTGGATACCAGAGGAATATCCCAGTATTGAAGACAATCAAATGGCAGACTTCAGGTTTGATCTGTTTCTTGTGTATGTTACTGTGGTGAGTTCACCTGCCAGATGCCCACCTAGCTGCTCTCTCGCTCCCTGTCCTCAATAGAACAGGAGGATAGAATAAGGAAAAAGCTTGTGTGCTGAGATAAAGGACAGGGACACCATTTGCCATTTAGTTTCACAGGCAAAACAGATTTGCCTTGGGGAAAAAAAATAATTCAATTTATTAACAAAATAGATTTGGCTACTGAGAAACAAAGAAAAATTTAAACTATGCTTTCACTCCATCCATCATCCCTTTTTCCCCCCAGGCTCAACTTCATCATATCTGAGTCCTCTACCTTGTCCTGCACCCTGGCCCCCTAAGTGGTGCTGGGGCTGGGGGGAAATGGGGAGCTATGGTTGGTCTTTAACAGCTCCTCTCTTCTGCTTTTCCTCTTCATGCTTGTCCCCTGCTCCAGTGTGAGCTGCTCCCCAGGCTGCAGCCCTTCAGAGTAACCTTGCTCCAGTGTGGATCCTCTCCCCAGGCTGCAGTTCCTTCAGGGAATATCCACCTGCTTGTGTCTGTGGGGTGCTCCATGGGCCATGGTGTGGATATCTGGTCTGGTGTGGTCCTCTTCCTGGGCTGCAGGGAAATGCCGGCTCCAGCACGATGATCTTGGTGGCTATAGGGGAGTCTCTGCTTAGGTGCTGGCACCATCTCCTCCTGCTCCCCCTCTGCTGCTGTCGGGGCTGGTTTTCTCACTGTCCCTCACCGCTTGCTGCTGGGTGGCGTTTCCCGCCCTTTCTTCGAGGCGTTTGCCCTGAGGTGCCACCGGCTCCTCTGGGCTCAGCTGTGCCCTGTGGTGGCGCCACTGCAGAATCGTCTGGAACCGGCTCTGGGCAGCCCCAGCCTCTCCTCACAGAGGCAGCCCCACCCAGCCAACACCTTGCTACCTACACTCGGTGGAGTAAGCTATTATTTTTTCATTTATTGTTAATAAAAAAAACGATATTCAGCTTCTTCAGAGATTAGAGTGGATGCACCTGCAAATTACATTTAGAAAAACGGAATTCTAAATTGATAGAGAAAAGGAGAAAGATACTTTCCTCTGGGACTATTCAATACTCTGTGGAAAGAGATGAGGAGTGTTGTTTACCAGTAACTGCATTATGGCATCTCTGTTTTATGCCTATTAAGGTCAAGTTTTGTGGCTCCACAATTCCTACCAGCATGCTTGCTGTGTCTTCCTAAGAAAGATTTTGTCACAATTCAGTTTATAAAGGATACAATGTAGTAATGGATTAATTTTATTTTTTTCTTATTATACAATAGAGTGCTGCTTTGGGAGGTATTTCTTTAGAGGTTAAACATCAGCTTGAGACTTGAAAGTGGGGCACGTGGGGCAAGCAAAGAGGATGAGAGGAATGGTGCCAGTTCTCTGAAGTTTGCTTTGTAAGTGGAATTTCCAAAGCTTAAGTTCCAATCACTTTTCATCCAAAATATTTGTATCATACAACTTAAATATAAACCATCAATTTTTTCATATTGCTTTGGAATTTCAGGAGATGTACTTAAGGATTTTGAGACCATCTGTTAGCAATTAAAGATCTTTCAAAACAAAAACCCAAGCAGTTGGTTATCTCTGTGAGTTGTGACAGCCATCTTGGGGTGCCCTCAGCTGAGGGCTGTGAGCTATCTGAGGTTTGCTGCTCTTGCAGATTTTTTTTTTGTCCAGATTTTTCCCATTTAAAAACACAGAAGTAGCTGAATTTTTAATCCACATTAAGAATGATACTCTTGTTTCAGGGCTAGGATTGGGTTGGCAAATTTTATTTCACTGTGAAGTCCACATTAGGTAGAAACATTTTGTCTGGTCAGTTGTATGCTTGTTTCTGCTGAGCTTAGAGCATATCTCTTTGTTCTGCAGGTTTTGAATCCATACTAGTATTGTTAACTGCCAGAACTGGAACTCTGAAAGTTGGGAGGTAGTTGAGAGACTTCTACCTTTCACTTGCAGTTACTGCCTCCCTGATGAGGCATAAGTGACCCCATGATTTCATTGCAAAGTCAAACTGATGGTAAAGCTTTGACTTTGCACTGGAATGGATATGGAACATTCATAAATTCAGTTGCAGCTCAAGTGATTTCTTACGAATGTTATGAATTGTCTAATGTAGTCTGATGATTGCAATATGCTCTTAATTATCATCATTTAGAAGCATATTTATTCATGAAAAAGAGATAATATTGTTCACTTCAGCATTTGCCATGAGACTGCTTACTGTGGTAGGTCTCCAGTGGAAGTTTGATACAATACCACTATGCTTGTATACCTGTCTTCTGAGAAATATCTAGAAGGAAATTATAAGGGAAAGACCTTAAAGGTCGGTTCTGTCTGCATACGGCCCCTTGTAGTAACTACTGTTCTAGATGAAGATTGATAAGAGACTTTTTAAAAGCATAAAAATGCACCCGTCCATTTTCTTTTTTTCAATGTAGCCCTGAGTAGCTTCAGCCTGATCCATCTGAATGCAGATGATTCCTTGTGGAGGAGAAATTTGTATTGATATATTGTGGCCATTATATAAAATTATGCCAAAACTATCTAAAAAAGAAATAAATCAAAATATTGATGTAGAAAGTAAGAAAGACAAAAAGGTAAGTATACTGCTATCAATATCAGAAACAGACAAGGATAAATGAATACAAACATTGACAAATGTACAGGAAAAAAGTTCACTGTTACCCAGGCAGCAGAAAAAAACAAACAAGCAAAACCTCACCCCAATCCCTGAATCTTACTAGATTTGTAACTTGCTGTGTAATTGCTTTGTATAAACACTGATGAATAACAAAGCTCATTGCGGTTATGCACCATACGATCAGTCCCGCGAGACTCATTGTGGTAGTAATATTTTTCTGTGTACTGATCTCTCTGCTAGCAAAATGTTCTGCTATGAATGACATTGTGAATCCTTTTGATGTTCTCTGGATTTGAACACGCTCAGGCATGTGGCATCAGTCATAATCTCTTGCGTAAAAAGGATTTTTATTTTAACCTTGTTTGGTTCAGAAAAAAAAACAGTTACTCATTTTGGTTAGTGCTAATGCTTAGGCTGTTACAGGGGATAGTTTCAAACCATTGCACTTCATAAACGTGCATGCTGATTAGAACTTTTATTTTTCATAATGATCTAGTAATGTAGTGATAATGCAAGTAATAGCCCATACCTAATGATTTTGTGTCCAAGGACTAAAAGAATTACTATAATATATTTAGTGCTGGGTTCTGAAAAAGAATTGTAACTAAATTTCCTTGTGCATTAGGATACTTGATTTCTGATTCTGCGCTGTTCTGAAGAGGAAGTAGCTAAACCAATGTTCCTGTTCAATGTGCACAATGTATGTGGAACAAGATGACAATCTGTTTTGAAGGCATACAGAAGAAACTGGGTATCTGGGGTGAAGGTTCATGTGCACTCCTTCTCATTAATGCTTCTGTTGCAAGCAATGCAAGTGACTGGAGGATAAAACCAGAAGTAGTATCAGAAACTGGAAGAACACAAATTGAATTTTCAAATTAGACTTGGGGTCTTACTGGAATTAATTCACCACAGTTTTTTTTCAATCCTATTTCCTAGCTGTGTGAAAACATGATCAGGGCTGGTATTTTAGCCTAAACCTAGAGTAATATCAATGAAGTCTGTGATATTATTTCAGATTGCTCTGGTATAGTTGAGATGTGGAATTTGAGACACTTGCACAGAACCTTTCTAAGTCTTCGGAACTCTCCAGATATTTGTTACATCCTCCAAATGAAATCAGACACCATTGCAAGGGGAGGGTGGGAGCATGGGAAGCTTTCACTTTCTCGTGTGTTGCTTTCCTTGTATTTGTTTGGGTATTGATGCTGGTATGAGATAACAGTTACAGAAACACTGTAGCCAGTGAAACTTTTGGCAGTAGCTCTGACTTACATTGGTTTCAAGTGTCTGTGAAATTATGACTTGCACAGTTACTCTTCCTACTTCTGGTAAAAAAAAGTTTAGTAATGAACCCAGTCATTTATCTCTAAAATATAACTGATTTAAAACCCAAAAAATGCCATGAGTGATTTTTACAAATACTTTTTCTCTATTAAGTCCAGTGGTTATAATTTATTTGATGTGACATTCATTTTGTTCCTTTAAGCCCATTTTTTTGACAATGTCCTTCAGTCAGTGGCAGCAGACTAGAAGCAGCTAGTGCAGAAAAAATGACCTGCCTTTTCCCTTAATGCTCTGTTAGTTCTCTGATTTTGCAGGTGACTGGGGGATCTTTGCACCGTGCTCTCTGCATGATTATATGCTGATGTCACCTCATAATGTTACAAAAGATTGCAACTTTCCTCTTGCAGCACTTTCCCTGCAAATGAAATGAGCATGGCCCTTGCACTTGCACTTTACCTGCTCAACCTACTCCTTAAGGGTTGAGGATCATGATGACTGAAAGAATGGAGAGTGCTAAAAGTGCTTCTGGTCATAAACTACCCCGTTAAGATATTTGAACAAGCACTATACCTGAACAGTGCTTAACTAACAAACAAACAAACCCAACCAAAACAATTTTGTTCCATGGAGAAGAAGAAGAAAAACCCTGACTACCACCCCACTTCTCCCAATCGTAGACTTCAAAATGTTTATAGACTCTAAATATAGTAGTGATAGGTTGTGATCAAGGGGCGAAATGTGGAAAGCAGCTGAGGTGTTACTTTGCAGAGAGATTTTAACTTGATGCACCAAGCTGAAAGTCTGAAGTAGTTCAGGAGCTGATTCACAACTGGACACCAAGTCCCTGCCTTGGGGGAGCAGAGTTATCTGTCAAAAACATAGGGCAAAAGGCAAGACACATGAACTTTGAGCCATTCAATTGTAATCTAGTACTGCAAGTATGGCAAACTGTTGAGCTTATAGTGTCTATAGATTTGTTGTCACCTTTAAATCAGTTGCTTAAACTTGAGATTTTCCTTTTTCTTACTCCAATGAGAATGTGATCTGCACAATCATCTTAGTGTTTTCTTTTTTGTTCAGTTTTATTTTGAGCAAAGAGCAGTGAAAGGAAGAAGAATTATTGCTGATGTGAGGTAGAACCGGTTAGTTATTTTGTTAGCAGGGCTCTTATTTACAGTAATGTTTAACAAGGACCATACCTAGCAAATTCGGTGACTTTTTTTCTCCTCAAAAAGATATAAGCACAAGGCCCATGTGTTTTTACCACTTTGTTATGCAAATGTGCTGTGTAGTATCAGTGGTAAGATTGATGAAAATATGAGGCATATGTTAGGGCAACTTGCTTGTTATCATTTCCCTCTGTCATCTGTATCTTGTTAAAATGTATGAACACGCTTGATACATTTGAATAATCTTGTCTGATGTGTATCCATGAGAAGCAGTAGCTCCCAAAGCCTTGCTTCTGCAGAGCTCCTGTAAGATCTGACATATGTGAGTCCTGCTGTTTGCCCTCCTTAAGCTGAGCGTGCTGTCTTCCAAGCTTCGGTTATTCCCAGAAAGGACTAGGAATGGCTACTGCTACTTTTGGTAGATTCAAGTTGGTATCCTTGATGTAAAGCCACTCAAAGTTTTGCTTTGAAAAAGAAGATACCTTTGAAAGATTGTCAAGCCCTGCTCTAGATTACATGTCCTTTTTGACAACAGGTTTTTTTCTTCTTTGTGTTTAGGGACTATTGATATATGAGACTAGTCAAATATAAGTGGTCCTCTTTTGCCCCTTCTTGCTGAACCATAGCAGTTCTTAGACCTTTGCCAGACAGGTCGCTTCAGTTGCTTTAAACATAAAGTGGTTTGGGCTTGTAGATTCTATTACTGATACAAATTCTGTAAAATACCTTTTTTTTTTTTTTTTTTTTTTAAGCTGAGTTAGTCTTTTTTTCTCATTTACTCTAATTTCTTAGGGGGAAATTACAGATGACATTTTTCACTCTATTTGTTTTAGGAAACATGGACTACCTTAAATTGTGTTCCTTTTTTTTTCCCTGTGATTTTTTTTTTTCCTTTATCTGTGCTATAACAGTAAAGGTTGATGAGCAGTGTTGAAGATATGCTGATACAAATGCAGGCAATTGCCAAATCCTTGTATCAGCCTTGTTAAATGCATGTTTACATGATGGTGTGGTATCATTTCTGCATTTATGTAGCTGCAGGCACTTTCCTGGGTTCCCAAGCTTGATACACACATTCAATTAACTCTGCTGTTTCTTGTTATACTTTTATATAAAACAATTTTATGTTTTTTTAAGTGTCATTGTCAAGTTACTGAGCATGGATTTTGAATGAATGAAGTTTCAAAGTCATCAGAAACCTGGAGTTAAATATTTTTTGTTGTGTGGTTTGTTGTTGTTGTTTTTTTTTTTAACTGATGAGAGATTCTGGACAGTTACAAGTGTGTTTCTAGTTCAAATAAAACTTGTAACTGTTGTACACTTCAGCTGAGGACATGACATATTCAGACCTTTCTACCTTTGCACAGGGGGTAGTACATGTAGGGTGAGGTCTTTAGGACCTTAAAATGCAAATAAGTACATAAAATTTATAACTGTGATTTGTTGCATTCCTTCTCTTTTCCTTTCAAGCAATGGCCTCTCCAGATCGTGCAATGACCACCAGTGTTGACCCCTGCAAAATACATATTTTGATCCCTTGCTATTTATGTTATGGTGGTGTTTCTGCATTTATGTAGCTGCAGGTGGTTTCTTCTGCATTCCAGCTTATTTCTTCCATAGAGGTTTTGACTCCTGTCAGGAAAGCCCAAGTGATCTGATGGGTGCCCGCCATTTTAGTTTTGGCATAACCTGCCAATTCGGCATAAACTAATAGAGAAGGTTCTTACAAGGCTGCTGAGTTAGCAGATTGTCTTAATTGTTTCCTTTGTATTGTTACCCAGCATATATGTTCATTCATTGCTATGGTTCAGCTGTGGTTATCACAAAGCTTTATTTTATCCTCTATTGGTTTGTATTGATGTATATTTTCTGGTATGGCTTTTTATGTGTGCTTGCCTTTGAACTGTAGTCATTTGTTCCATGTATTTTATATTTAACATGTCATATTTCTTATATGATAACCTCCTATTTTGGAGCCAGAACGTGCTCTTGGGAATGTTAAAAGCCAGATGATTAGACCACTTTTCTAGTAGCCATTCAAATGTTGTGAGGGCAGAGTGTCCTTTGAATATATCATTGAACACACAATCAATGGACAAAAGATTCTGATTATCACCAATTATTTCTGAGGAGAGGAGCCTCAGAAGAAGAGTATCCAGAGACCTCTTACATGAAATTGATACATAGAAACTGTCTGGAGTTGTTGCTTTAGGAAGCCCAGAAAAAAAGTCCTCCTTTGTTACTCGCCTTTTCAAGTAATCATTGGCTATCACCAGGGCAACCTTTTGAAATATCAAATTTCTGTGATGTGAAATCTATGAGATCTGAAATATTGGGAAAAATTGAAGTCCAATTTTATTTCTTGAAAATATGTCCAGGAGCTTTAACCTTTTCTTGAAACTTCATAAGAATGATTTATATAGTTGTATATATTTTATGTCCAAACCTAGTTTTACAACAACTTGTAAGAAATTTCAGAAATGTGATTTTAGTCAACTGTTCCTTTGAGAGCAGCCACTAAAGTTAATGTAGCAAGATAAGCTGGCAGGTTTGGTTTTTTTTTTGTTTTGTTTTGTTTTGTTTTTCCCCTCATCCAAAATGGAAACTTGGTTGAAGTCTCCTCTCAAAATTCTGTTACTTGCTCAAATGCAGATAGTATGTGCATAATGAGGGGTAAAACTGACAGGACATGTCTGTCACTGGAGTAATGAATATCAAATAATCAGTTTGAAGTGAATGAACTGTAAAATATATAATTATCGTTCATTGTTCCATACCTTTTGCAATAAAAAAGCATGAAATGAAATTTGCAATAAAATGTGTCCCATCTGCAACATTGTAGGACAAAAGCTGATACGTCACAGGTTAAAATCAATCTTACTTATTAGCAATTCATAGAAGCAGTTGATAATTAAAGACAAAGTGATGAAGCTGAGAAAAATAGTGTTTTGTACTTAGATATAAGACTTATCAAATTAACTAAAAAATACCCAAAATGTGTAGAAAATGCAATTTCATTTTTCTTCTATCATTCTGTCTTCCATTTGACAAATTTTTCTACACTGACCAAAGCCCTGGAAACTCTTTACAGCAGGTAGCAGTAATTAAGAAATGATCTGTGTAATTATCAAGGAATACTAATAAGTAATGAACAGTTTAGCTGGTTTTAAGATTAGGCAGACAGAAATGAATGCTGAATGAATTTACAGACATAGAGAGAATATCTTAAGCAAGTACTCATGTCGAGCTGTTCTGAGCAATTCATTGTCCTAGTATTATATAATACCTTTGTTGGAGGAAAAAAAATATTGATTGCATCCAGTCTTAAAATTAGATGTTTTCTCTGAGACATGTATTTTGGTTTTGGTGGAGAAATATAGATGAGTTGTGAACATCTAAACAATATGCATACAAAAGGATTGTGGTGCCTGAGGGCTGGATGTCCTGTCTGTCTAACCATTGATTATTTTACTCTTGTTTTTCTGCTTCGCCGTCCTCATAGCCCATTGCATAATATGATGTTTTACATCAAGATTCAAACCAGCAGTTTTTCATCATAATTTTATTTTTCTTTGTTTGGTTTATTCCTGTCAGCAGACCTAGTGGCTGGTCCATAACTCATGGTCCACATGTGACTTCATGGAGTTCATGAGACTCCAGTTCCCAGAGTGCTGATATCATCTGACAAAGCAGCAAGGCTGTGCTAGAAAAGGAGGAGGTGGTTAATCTTAATGCTGATTGTTGGGAAGAAGTGCAAAGTAGGAATCGCTATAGCAGATGTCACTTTGTTGCCATGCAAGTGAGTGAAACATTCCATCCCACAGCAGAGAAAAAGGAACCTGGTGGCATTGTCATCTCCCATTTGTGACCCAGTTGCAGACATTCTGTGGTTTTTAATGATGATGAGGTTTTACCATGTGGTTTTATACAGTCAGGAAGATTGGTCAGTCTTGCCATAGTGTTTTCTTTTCTGTGAGGTCCCTTGTACGTACAGTGTGCCACAAGTCTAAAATCATTTCAGCATTGTCTGAGTAGGGCAGAACCACAGACAGGATCTGATCTTTTTTAAAGGAGGAAAAAATGAAAAAAGAAACCTTTGAGTAACATTTACATTTGTAACTGAAAGGCGATGCAGAGCCCAGAATGCTGGCTTCAGTTGTGTTGAATAACAGAGCAAGGAAAAAAAGCTAACCCATACATTCAGGTGATCTCTAGGTTTCTTTCCTTTATTTTGATATGTCCTTCCTCAAGTGTTTATATGATCACACTAAAGTGAGAAGGACAATGGTACAGGGAGGTTACTTGGAGTACTGCTAGAAAGCTGTCTTAAATCATTGTGGAAGTTGATAGATTGCTGTCATTCCTAAAGAGTCAGATCTAAAAAGCCTCTTGGCACTGTGGTGGGAGCAGTATGGGGACAGGAACGTGTAATTTGTTGGTGCAATGTCATGGTTCAGTTCTCACTGGAACAGGGGTCAGTGCTTGATAATTATGACTCCTAACACAGGTGACTTCTGCTACACTTTCACTCAGAGCACCAAGTTACTCAAAATTTATTATTTAAATACATAAATGTGGCTATAACGAGGGAGTATTTGCTAGTGTATGCATTGTATTTTAAAACTAGGCTGTTGGCCACTTAATTTCTATGTAAATAGACTGATATGTTTCAGATCATCTAGAAATTAGGAGACACCCTGAGGATGTTGAGGGGGAAGAGGAGAAAGAAAAATAAGAGGTCATTTTCAGGTTGAAAAGTAGAAGAGACAGGTGAGAGAGTTTTGAGGAAAGAATACACCATTCGAGTAGGATAAGTGATAACTTTAGGTTTAAATCTGTAGCAAGTGTACTGAGAGAAAGAAGATTGCCTTGGAAAAAAATAAAGGCTGCATTGATAATGAGGAAAACCATAAAAGACAATTACATTAAATATTGTGTTATAAAGTCAGAGCTGCTTATAATCAGAAACAGTCTCAAAGAGTAAAAATATTTATTTCAGGCAGTTCCTAGGTCTAAACTAAGCTGTTAAAAGAAAATAAATGAACTAGAAAAAATTAAAGTGTAGATAGAATATGGCTGAAAAATGCAGTATTGTTATGAGAAGCAGGATGTCTTTATGCTTGACATACTGATTATATAGCCCATGTAATTACTTGAATTCTTCTATCTTGGATAGCTGAAACACACAGGTCTTGAATTAGACCTTTTCTGGAACACCCGCATTCCTATTGGTTTTTATGGGGAGACAGATTTTTTTTAATTTATTTTTTGTGTGTGTGTGTAGAATCTTCAGACAAGGACCACAGACTAATAAGAGGCACTATATAAAAGTGAAAAGAAAGTTGGACTCAGTCCCCAAAAAATTGTTTTTTAGGACAAAATAGACAATCTGTTAAAAAATGGCCGTCATCGATACAACCCCACTGTAGTGATAGCAAATCAGAAGACAATCCCTCGTTATCTTTATTCTCCCTACCACATTCCTGCTTTCTACTGTGATTGACACAGACAACACCATCAATTAACATCTGCATTGTGCATTCATGTTTGTAAAAGTTATGTAATCATTATTTTCTTAATGTATAGGATCATGTAATAAATGCCAATATTTTAAGGCATATTCTGGAGATAGGTTTGGGGTGAGGATGGACAGTAAGTTAATAAGTTAATATATTTATTTTGAGGTACATTTCAATTTACAAGAAATCTGAACACAAAATAGGAAAATCCTTGCAAATGGACTTTATTCTGTGTTTCTCTTCTGCCTACACTATTGATAGTTAATTTTACACTTAATTGTTTCATCTGTGGATTGTTGTACATGAATATTAGACAGGATATCCTACCATGAAACTCAGTGATTTGTGTATAATAGATGTGTATGTCTTGCAGTGTAACAGTGTTTCTGGCATGTGTAGTTCATTTGTAGTTTAACTATAATCCTAAAATGGTACAAGATATCCACAGGATACATACTGTAAAGTTTTCTTAGGTCCCAGACTCTATGTTTCTGTGCATGGTCACACCTTTCTCTTAACCTTTCAGCCTCCCAAGCCTTTGCTTACATAAATGTGTCTAGAATTTATCAGTATCTCTGTTTCTTGCACTCTTCCTATTTTTCCCTCTTCTCTTCAAGTATTTGAGTTCCTTGATTTTCATCAGGGAATAAAGAATCACTTTTAGATAACGCAATCTTTTTTTCAAAACCAACATGGCTTATTTGGAAAGAGCAGTGGCCATAATAAAGAAAAACATCACTAACCTCTGTCAAGATAGCCTGGGGTCCCATCTTTCTGGATCAAGTAAAGGACGGTTAATTTGAAGCAATACCTGTCCTTTATGTAATCAGGCTCTGTCTACTGGAATATCCTTCAGCACTTGCTCTATGGAAATCTGTAAGTTTGAACAAATAATGGAAAGATGAACATCACTACTTTCTTCTATTTAAAAAAAACCAAACCAACAAACTACTCCTTTAAAATCCATGACATTAGGATTTAGCTCGTTTCCAAATGTGTAGGCTTATGTGTAGGAGCACGGGAATTCAGTGAGATTAAATTTGTGCTAATGCTCAAGCATCTGTGCTATCAAAATAGAGTGGCACAAAATTTTATAAAGGCTACAATTTCTTAAGATTTTTTCATTTATTTTAACCTCGTAATCTAATAGTGGGGTTAACTTTGAATTTTTCAAAATACCATTCTCAACTGCAGAGTATTGCTGAGGTTCTTGAGACATAATTGCGTAAACCCTAAGTTACTCTAATTTCCTTTTTTAAAACTTCAATTTAAGTTACTATTTACAATGAAAACTGTTGCTAACCTGAGTGATAAGGTGCTGAAAAATTAGTACCTTTGAAAATCTGCTCAGCAAATGTTAAAATGTCTAGTGTCGTGTAATAGCTACAATATTCATTTTAGAGATGTCATAATTGAGACCATTCATAGGAAGAAATGCCAGCAATTGGAATTCCCCTATTTTAATATTTCAGGCAGTCAGAGAGGCACTATATGTTCAAATTTGTTCTTTAGTTCAACACGGAATCCTGCAGATCTGTAACTCCTCAGTGAGGTCTATCTTCAGTGCTATTAGGGGATTACTCTTGCTTTTCTGCATAATCATTGATTATTTTTGTTTGTTTCCTATGGCAACACACTGTCTAGATAAAAATGTTTACTAGTGATCTGTATATTCTTCGCCATTGCTTTAGATATCTGGATTATTTACAAGATATTGATATCTAGTCCATGAAACAACTGTGTTAGAATCCCTGCTCAGATAGTATCATCTGACAAAACTCTTCAGAGGACCCTTCTTTATTGTTTATTTAAGGAATAAGGACTAGAGTTAGGTTTATTTAAAATGCATTCTGTAAACTCTCACAATGGCAAAATAAATCCATGTTCTGAACAGCTTTCAGTCCAAACGAAAAAAAGATAAAGCATGTAAGAATGGGGCAGTTTCATACAGTGATCATGGAGTTATTAAATATTGAAGTTAAATGAAATGATAGAAATGATAGAAATATTGTGAATGTCAAGCTTTTATGTATTTTTAAATGAGAATGAGACTACTCATAAGAAATTTGTGTTGAATTAAAGGACAGCATTGGTAAACAAGATAAATTAAATATTTTTTTGAGTACAACTCAATACATAGGAAAACACAACCTTGTTTGTTTGACCTGTTTCTGTCCTTGTGACATGAATGAAAACATTTTAATGCTATTAGATATTTTCCCCCAAGATTTCTAACTGTACAGACTTTAATGTATGAGGACTTAATCGGATGTGTGCTATTGAAGTTCCCATGGCTAGTTGTGGAACAGACTCATCATCTAATTCTACGTTTGTTCCTTTATATATAGTACAAAGGCAACTTCCTGGTCTGAACTTTGAGGCATACAGTCTGTGTTAGTTCAGAATCCAGTTTTGCATTCTCTGTAGTCTATTTGCTATGACAAATATCAATAGATAAATTTATAAGAACTGGACATCTTAATCAAGGAGATGAAATCTCTTGGTATTAATAAAAATAACTTGTAAACTTAGAAACAGTTTAAGGCACAGAGAGCACCGCTATGTGGTCCATTATCTAAAAGAAGACAATGAGGCACAGTGTAAAGATTTATTCTTATATGCATATGTAAATTCTAAATGTCCTTTTCAGAAATAAGTATCAAAAATAAAAATGCTGTTAAGAGTTTTACATATCAATATTATGAGTAGAGTTTTATGAAATTTGTAGGTAGCTAGACTGTTTTTCCTGAACAGTATGGGTTTGGGTTGACCAGAGCATTTAGTATGTTCCTGTTAAATGTTTACCATTGATTTGGTCTGTGTTAAAAATATCTTTCTCCTTCACTTCAAAACCCCCATGTTTTTACAAGAGAATCAAGTATATTTATAGTTAAATAAAGTTCTAAGCATGTTGGAATCAGAACAGAGTATTTAGAAATAGCCAATAGATTACTGCCTATTATTACTAATTTTGTTAGACAAGGCATTTGATGCTTTTGGTCAAATAAACTTGTAATAAGAATGAGCTACTAACAAAGGAGTACTCCACCTCAATTCCTCCCCCTTTTTTTTAATGTAAGAACAACTTTTGTTAATGAAAATTGTTATCATTGAAAGGCCTTCTCTTGGGGGCCTGAAATTGTGCTTATGGCAGAAGACTTTCTTGTGTAGTCTGTTTCATGCAAAATAGGTTTTTGTTGTGCAGTATGATCAAACCAATGCCAACTTATCTGTAGGAACTCCACCGAGTAAATTAATGTTGCTGAGAAGCACTACTTATAATGTATTTTTAGTTAAAATGTTCTCCAAAGGGTTCGCATCTCATAATCACATATGTTAAATCATATAAATTCTGCTTTAACTGAACTTAGTGTCAAAACTCAAATTGCCTTGTGACAGGAATTTCACATTAATTTTTTATGTAAAAGCACATAAAGCATTACGATTTAGTTATCTATCTAAAAGTAAACCCAGAACATAGCTACTGGTGTTTCAGTAATTCAGGCAATGACATCACATGGAGAACTAAGCATGTGAGACAGAAGAATAAATTTCTTCTTTACAATTTGTCTTTGACAAAATGTATAAAATGTGAAAGTTTCAGGAAAGTTTTCTGATTCTTTTGTATGTAGGGAAACATAGCATTCTGTTTTCTGCTGATGTAGCCACTCCTAACGCTCAGAAAGATTTAATCCTGTAAAATGCAAACATTAATTTACCTCTCCTACTTCCCAGCCATTTTCAGTTTCTGCTTCTAGCTTAGTCTTTTCCCTCAAAATGCGTTATCCATATTCTTGTTTTCTCTGCCTGCCAGAGGAAGACAATTTCTGTACCAAACTCCTAATCCTCATTTCTTTAGTGACCTAAGCCCTCAAATCTGTCAATCTTCTGAACTCTTTGTTCTTACGTGCTACTCTGTGAGATTTTTAGATTTCATTCTAAACTTTGGTTTCTAGTCCCAGCCTATTATGGAGCAGGCAATGCAAGAAATCCAGGTTTGCATCTCCGGTCATATCTTGGAGGTATTAAGGTCTGCTATGTTATAAAGTTACATGTGCACAATATAGTTGCATGTATGAACTATGTGAACAGGACTTGCTTATTGAAAACACAATCTTCAAAATATTCCATTTATCAGTAACTAGAGTTACTGGAGATCCCGGCAAATTTCTGTTAAGAATGTGAATTTTCAAAACTTCTGACATGAAGTGTAAAAGTGAACATCACACAAGCCACATTTGTAAATCAAAATTGTCTTCTGACCTCTCCCTCTTCCCCTTCTACTTCTTGATCCAAAGCCCAGGGCTGTTAAAACTATCCAGAGAAAAGGCCGCTGGATTTTAACAATGGACAAATTCTGTTTTTCAGTTGCCTTTTTCTCTAAAATACCTGAAACAATGAGCTGGAACTCTGGCCGTTGCTAACCCCACAAGTCTTACTGTGGCATTTACCCAGCAATGTGTCGCCCCAAAGGAGGAACAGACTGTCAAACCAATGGCATCCAGATCTGGGGAGGAGTTTTATCAACTATAATGATCAGACATTGCAGGTGTCAGTATGTCATGTGCATCATTAGGATTTTTATGTTATGTGGTATCCTCCTAATAGGGCATTTAGAAGCATTCTCTTGCTTTGCTGTACAAGATCAGGACTTGTTGCTTGTAGTGCAAACTGTGCATAAGGCATGAGGTTCAGTCTCTTATATTCTACAGAAGTTGATGGGATTTCATGCATCTGTTTAAAAGGCTTCCTAAGCATCCTCAATTTGACTGTTTTTTAGGGGAAGCCCTTTGACACTTAGACAGGATACCTACAGGCTGAGCTGAAGATCACTGAAGTTAGCAGATGAAAGGACTTAGAGCTGAACTAAGTGATAAGAAAGCTTAAATTTTCTGTTGTTTTCACTGGAATCGACAACCTCTTTAAGCTAGAGAGAGAGATGAGAGAACATATTATCAGTACATTTAAATGGAAAAGAGATTCATTATGCTATTTTGGAAAAAAGAAAGAAACAAAACATTTGCATTCATAAAATAATTCTTAACTCTTAAAATTTACTACCTCAGGTTTTAACTTTGTAAAGTTTAGAAATCAGCAGTTAAATCAACTAGACAATATTGAGTCTGCCCTAGTGTCAGTAATTTAAACTTGCAATATTCACTTTTTTTCTTTCATGGTTCTTTTATAATATGTTATTTTTGGATCAGTGACATTTTCTAAGTATTTTAAGTCAGAGACCATCTGAATTTTGGAAATACCATTGTACTGTATTCCTTGTACATATGCTGCTTTCCACCCACTCCCTCCGCCCCAAACAAACATCTATCTTGGGTTATAGGAAAGATGTTGTCTTTCCTCATAAGATGATATCCTCATACATTTTGTCTATATTGTGGTCCAGTTATAATAATACTTCTGCACTGACAAACTGCAGCTCTGTTCACAGGCATTGAGACTTGGAAGATTTAATTTACACAGTATGATTGCCTTCAGAAAGCCCTGTGCATGTCGTGCAGTCTGATAAAGCAGGTGCTCATCTTTTAATGTTGTAGACATTACAGACCCAGAGTTTTGTATACCTATAGCCATACTTACAGTAAAGAGTTATTGCACACTTATTGCAAAAGAGTTTGGGATGGGAGTTGGGTGATTTTTTTTTCCTACTGCTGATGCATCAATGTCTTGTCTGTGATTTTCTCTGTTTCTGTGGCAGAGCTTCCCATGGGCCATTCGATGCAGGTGTAAAGTGCTCAGATGCAGTCATAGTTTGTAGGGGAGTTTGGCATAAAGGGTTGGTTGTTTTTCTTACCATGTACAAGGTAGCAAGTAGCAGAGTGAGTTTTTGAGCATGCCATCTAGAAGGGATAAAACCTAGGGCACTGTGCAGAGGATGGGGAAAGGCATCAAAGTACAAGGTAGGAGTGTGGCATATTTTGGGTGTTCTAACCATCTTCCATCCTTTCTCTGTATTTATTTTGCTATATTTTGGGAATTGTCCTTGAACTGACTTTCAAGACAACACTCCTGGGGGCATGAGACTTCCTGTGGACTCAACAGAATGAGTTTGTTTTTCTTTTGCCTTTTTCTACTTCATTGTTTTGCATGCCAAGTGCATTTGCAGGTAGAATATAGTGGCAGTTTTCTAGCAAGATGGTTTAATTACATATAAGGCTTGTAATTACAAGCTTTGGTGGGACAGACTATGAAAATGCAGTGTAAATTATGCACACAAATTTTAATGAATTGACCTCTAACTGTAATAAAGGAAAAAAAGATTAATTACCTTATCCTAGATACTACCAGTTATTTACATTATGATTTTATATGAAGGACTAATAAATTATAGTAAGGGAGGCAAGGTTTTTTAACAAAAAAACAACCCACATCATAGGTATATTTCAGCTGTATATCTGAATTAAATATATGTTTGAATTCATGAAAGTGTTGTACTAATTTCAGCTTTTACCCAGCTAAAAAAATGCGAGGAAAAGGTAAACAATAAATGCTGTCAGAGAAGATCTTTTGTAAAAAAGACAAAACTATACTTTTTTTCCCTTCAATTTTAGAGTTAATATAAGTGTTCTACAACATAATACACCTTAAGAAGGAAAACAATTTTCTGTATAGCTCTTATCTGCTGAGTATCCAGCTTGTTTGCTTTTTTGAGTTTTACTTGCTGTATAGTACTCTGCTCTCACAGATCTTGAAGCTTCACATACAAATCTGTATATACATTTCTTCAATCATTAGAAAATGCAAATTAAAAAACATAGTTTGCCTATCACTTTCTTTTATAGAATATTTTTAATTGTAAACAATGCTGAGAAACATTAAAATATTTTTAACCATTCACACTTCTTCCATTTTAAAGATAAAATAAAAAAGTTCCCACTTTATTTCAAAGTTTATACAAATTCTAAAAATGTACATGTGAATCTTCAAGAGATTCTAATAAGCATCTTACGTAATGTGAATCACATAATTTCTTAACTAATATGATTTTTAATTTTTTTTAATTTTTTTATTTTTTTTTAAACATACAGTTGCATATAGCCTAGAGTAGACAGCATGGTAAAAATTTTTTGTTCTGGTGTTTAAATACAGGTAGTGTGGCATCACTGTGTCTTTGGAAACTTCAACTAAAATTTGACTGGTTTTGATGTAACTGAGAAAAGAATGCAACTTTAACATAGTTTGGGGAACATTGTCAACTAAATGTGGATTGAAAAGAAAAGCATAATTGTGTATATTTACAATAAGATCTTTAAGTTCTAACCACTTTTAATAAAACACACAAGTAATTTTTTTTGTTCAGATATGGCTTTGGATAGCTGTCAAAAAGGTAAAGCTCTTCAAAAATCTACTCTGCTCATGGGATTTCTGTAGTTTTCTGCCAATATTCTATATATGCTGTCTAAAACACAAATTATTGCCCTTAACATGAATACAGCCTGGATCTGAATGCCTGTTAATATGTCTCAAACTTATTAAATTTATTTTTCCACAGTAATAAAAATAATTATTTGAAGGTCAGGGCTAGAAAAATGGAGGGTAAAAGAAAATCTTGCTTAAGTTACAGGAAGTCATGTTTTGAGGTGCAGGTCCTGCTCTAAGGCAGAAGAATTAGTGGGTGAGTTGCAGATGAAGTTTTTTTACTTCAATACATTAATATTATAAAAGTAGAGAGAGTAGATAAGGGAGGAAAAGACCCCATGCTCTTAAAGAGGCTACAACTAGAAGAATATATAATTTGTATTTAAAAAAATACATCGTTATCAAGTATCTTGAAATTTGAATCAGTATCTAGAATGAGACAGAACAAAACACTGTTGAATTAATTTTTAAGATTCTATTTGTTTTAAAGATGCTACATAAGGATAGCAATATTTCAGAGGTTTATAGAGGTGTGTTGACCTGTGGACAAAAACTGATTTGAATCAGTCTAACATTTTGTAACTGCCCTTTTGTCTTGGAGGAAGAAATGTAAAGTATTCATTAATCATGTTATATTTGAAGGTGCTTTTTATTAGAATTTAGTATCTTATGAAAGCCTAGACAGTGGTGTATGCATTTAGTAAGAGTTTCTATGTTAACATTTTAGCAACCTTCAGCAGAGAAAATATAAACAACTTGCCAATCAGAACACCAGCTACTAATTTCAGAATTATAGCTTTCTTATTTTAAAACAAGTATCCAAAACAGTGTAAAAGGATGAATAATTCAAATGATGTGAAAATATTTCAAATGTATAGATCTTTTGATGTAAAAGAATTGTTTTGCATTCCCAAAGACTGTGGATGATTTCCATTATTTTTAAAATTTCCACACAATGGGTTACACAAAACTTGTACAGTAATAATTTTTCCTTTGGTGATATATTTCATAAGAACTTGCAAATAATTTGACCTTTTATTGTATTTTGCTTTTGTTTTATTGTTCCTTTCTCAGTCCTAATACCCGTCTCTAAGGTCTAGGGCTAAATTGTAGAACTTGTTCCTAATGTACTTTCTTGTCTTCCCACCCCAATGTAGTTTAAGGAATTATGCTGCTGCCACTCATTTGACTGTTGTTATTGCTCATAGGACACTAATGCAAAAAAGATGAGGCTAGTAGAATAGACTGTTTCTTAAGCAAAAGTGTCATCAGAACTATTCTGTAGAATCTATAGTAGGAGGAAAGAGGTCTTTTGGGGGTTTGGGGTTTTTTGGTGGGTTTTTTGTGGGGAGGGGTTGGGATTTTTGTTGGGGTTCTTTGCTTGTTTGTTTTGGTGAGAGCTCATACAGTTAATAGAACCAGGAGAAAGGAAAAAATAGATTTGGTACTTTAACTTATTGTTGCATAAGGAGTTCTCTCTTCATGCAAATTCCTATTTACTAGTTCATTATTGTTAAATTGTACCAGCCTTCAATTAAGAGATTGCCTTTTGTTCTGTACAGCATGTGTCAATCAAAGCCTTTGAGTCATATCAGAGTACCAGTGGAGCATATTTAGGTGTCTGGATGTTCAGGCAATTCACATATTCATATAATGGATACAGAATACTTCAACTGTCCTGCAAACTGGAATCCCAAATACCTTACAAATCTCTGAAATTGCATCCATCACTTCTCATATTTCAAAATGGACAAGGCTTTTGGCCTTCATCCTATTACATAAACTCACCAATCTCTCCTCTGGCTGTACAGTCATTACAAGATGAAGAGATCTGAGTTCCCTGTTTTCCATATCATCTTTTCCTGACACATCCCCAGTTTAATCTTCCCATTGCTTAGTTATTGCAAAAATGGGTAAAACCATTGTAAAGATAAGTATGCTTTCTTCTGAAAGAATATATATTGTGACATATGAATGAACTCGAAGTTGTCATATTAGTGGTTAGAATATAAAATAATTCAGATTTAAAAGGACCTCAGAGAGTTCTTCCTGAGTCCATAATTTCCTCATGATTAAACAAAGCAACAAGAAGGAAAAAGAAACTTCAATTTGCCCTAAATAGATTTATTTGCTTTTTCCAAATAGCCAGTGAACAAAATATTTGTTAATTGTCCAGGTCTTCCACTCTGGCCAGAGCCCCCTCTGTTGTCTTGGTGTTTATTGCTACTTTCTTCACATAGAAGAAACTATGCGGGAGAAACTTGAAACTCATTCTTACCTTGGAGTTTTACAGAAGACAAGGCAGGAACGAGTTTAGGGTTGTGTGTGTGTGTGTGTGTGTCTTTGTTTTTCTAGTGGGGTTATTTTAAATAATCCCATCTGGTTCAATTTGGTTTTGCTTTAAGTGCCAACCCTCCATCTTTGAGGTCATTTCTGTTACCTCAGCAGATGTTTTCCTCAGCATCTGATATACACAACTAAATAATATGTACAAAATTGACTTTGCATCTGGACTTGGTGAAAACATGATAGATATTCCTTAGCGCAGTGTTCCCTCATGCCTGGGGTAGTACATTCTTCAAATTGGAATTTGTTTAGGTTAGCGCCATTGTATTACTTATGTAGGAGTGCTAAAAATATAACATTCAGATTGTAGCTGTAGGAACAAAATGCTATTTATAAGCATAGCAAAGGCTAAACCTCAAAAGGTAAAATGCATCTTCATACTGTCCAATACATAGGAGAGGGTTGGTGAGAGTGATGCACATTTAAAGGGTTCAGGAATAAGACTGATGATACGTGGTGCATCCCCTACATTAAAAGTGTCTTTTTGTGTGATCTTCCTATGTGCTTCAAGACCAGATATCTTGAACTAATGTTCAACAGCTGTATTCAAAGGACAGATTTTTCAGAAAAACTTTAGATCCAATTTAAGCATGACTAAAGCTGATTAAACAGAAAAGAAGTAGTGGCTTTTATCAAAGTGATTAAAATGTGCAAGTTTATTTTTTTACTACAATGTACAGAACATAAAAGTAATTTTAGATATTTTTCCAAAAATATAAAATGAGAAGTTGACCGAGATTCCAAAGTTCTCACCTGCTCTTCTTCTTGCCTTTGTGTCTTGACAAGAGCTGTGTTTCTCTGGATGTCCCTTCTCTTGCATCAGGGTTTTGCAACTGAAAGCAATTCATTCAAAAGTGTCTGAATAATTATGTCTGAACATTTGGGAACATATTAAAAATATTTTGAAAATTGGCTTTTTACTTTGATGTCTTAATTGGAGGGATGTCTGTAAATGTTCACTTTCTCATCAATGAATTGTGATATAATATGCATATAATTTTGGTTTAATATTTGGAAGTTTATAAAGTACTTTGTGATCTAGTTAGTGGCTTTTGAGTAATAACATTACTATTGGACATACATTAAATAATATTTCTTTAAACATAAAATGAGCTAAATGGATGTAAAGCACTAATCAAATTAATTAGGTATACTATTTCTTTTCTAGTGAACAAACACAAGCCCTGGATTGAGACATCATACCACGGAATCATAACTGAAAACAATGACACTGTAATTTTGGATCCTCCCCTTGTTGCTTTGGATAAAGATGCACCTGTTCCCTTTGCAGGTAGGAACATACTTTAACAGCAGTATTTGAGCTTATGAATTGCATTACGAAGTTATTAGTATTTGTAAGGAATGAATTTGTGATGCAGAGATAATGTAATCTGAAGGACACATTTAGAGGCTCTATCTGAGTACTCAGGACTTGACCATTGGCCCATAGACCTTGAAATGAGGTTTCTTGTACAATGAATGTGTGTCCTCATTTATTGTGAAGCAGAAGTGATTATTAACAGCATAATACAGCAGAATTCCACTATCAACATTTTTTTAAAAATGAAAACACAGGAATTATATAATTAAATTTGAATTTATTTTTCTAGAAATTAATAATTACAATTGCCTAAAGTAATAATGCATAATTATTTTTGTTTAGTAATAATTTCATTTAGTAATAACAGCGCTTGCTTTCTCTCTTCCTATTCTGCTCCCTGGCTATGGACAAACTATGTGACAAATATTTAAAGTTGCTCAAATCTTATAGTACTGTGTTAGTATTTTATAAGTGTCAAGACTTGGACAGAAAATTCAATGGAGGTTTTGAAGTTTTTTACTCCAATTGCTGTATGATAGATGAATGTCATATAGAAGTTCGTACTTGTATTAAATCTATTTTTCCTGACACTTATTCTGTCATATTATGAGTTCCTTAAGCAGAAAATAGTACTTTTGCATGCCAAGAAAGTTTTCTCTTAAGTTCACTGTTTCATTAAAAATAATATTTGAAGACAAGGGAGAATATTAAGGCTTGACGGCTGTTCTGAAGATTATAAAAAGATGCAGTTTTTAAAAAAGATTATATTGCTTAATAACGTACATCTTTTATAAGGAAAGGAACTAGCGAAGATGAGCATTCTCTTGTTCTTGTGGAATACAGTCATGTTCTGTAAGCAGTAAGTCAAAGTAGTTGACACAAACAGTATTTTACAGCATCATGTGAGAGTTGTTATAAGCCATTTTCCCCAGAAGCATATACTGGCATAAACTCATACTCTGTAAAACAGGGATTCACAAATGTTTTATATATATTGAACCTCATTTTAATATCAAGAGTGGTTTGTCATTCATAGTGCTCCATGGTTCTTGGTTGCACAGAACACTTTTCTTTCTCAACAGTATATGCACTGGGGATGTTTAGTGGAGAGGATTCAGCTAAATTTGTCAGAGGTAAAAGCATCAAATAACGTATACATATTGATACAGCAACCTCAGCGTGAAACACTTTTGTCCACTAATCAGTTCCTATGACGCCAAGTTACTTGCTAATGGTGGCATAATTGATGTGTATTCAGAGATAATAAGTAGACAGCCTCTAACTGGAGTAACTAATTATAATCAGGGCAGGTGTACTTTGTACAAAGATGCTCAGGATAAGATGTTCTTAACTCAGTTATAGTTTTTGAAGACAAGGAAAAAGTACTTGTTTCCAAATTACTTTTTTTAATGCACTCATCAGGAAGAAACTATATGTTGAAACTAACAAAAAGTGTGTAATGAGACAGCTATCTATAATATATTTGAGTATGCTTTTTTTCGCATAATGGTAACTTTCACATACATGTGCAATTCATTCTTCCAAATGTTTGTGGAAAACAGTAATGTAAACTTAGATTAAATCCTTGCTAAACTAAACCTATCTATGAAATCTTCAGGTACAGTTATGTAGGAATGAAGCTTGATTCCTAGTGAAAAGATGCTCTTTTCATTTTGGGGGGATTTTTCTGTTACTATAAATGTTCCATCTCATATTTGCTGCTTCTACTTGCATTCCCTTGGGATCCTTACAGGGAGGTTAATCACATGTGCTGTTTCCACTAATACTTTCACAAACTCTTTACTGACTGGGGATTTCCTAGCCTGATTATTTTCTTCAGTTTTTACACTGGGACAATCAACATGTTTTTCATGAATTACTGATATACTCTTCTTGTAGAAAATCATCCTCTGAAATACCAAACTTGCACAGACAGACTGGCTTTTGTGATAAAGGTTACATTAGACAGTTTTAATCTCATTATCTCATTTATTCATTTATTGATTTGAATTATTTATATTTTAAGAAGCTTTATGGGGTCTAGGAGGTAAAATACTTGGTGTGTATTCTCTGATATTAATAGTTCATTTCCAGGTAATATTGTACATTTAGCCTCATGATCTGTAGTCCAGACATATAATATTATACAACTGATTGAACCCTTAATTCCCTTGAAGGGCCTGGATTACCTACCTGTTTGGAAAAACTTCTCTGTGCCTGGTTGTTTTTTTTTTGTTTTGTTTTGTTTTGTTTTGTTTTTTTATAAAGACTCTTGCTTTTTAAAGTGTTGGAGTAACTTCTTATTTCTGTTTTAAATTTCTGCTTTAATATAATGTAATTTTATTTGGCTTCCTAATATCACTAATTTTATTATAGATCTTCATGGGAAATTCAATTTATTTAGTAGGAGAAAACTGAAAATAGATATAGCTGCAACATTAAAAATATTCAGTAGCTGTACAATTAGTGGTATTGTAATGTGGAATTTCTTCAATAGCCATGTTTTGTTTAAGTTTGGAAAAATTATTCTACAGTATAATATATCAGTCTTCAATTGTACCAGAGAGTTAGAACTCCAATAGTTCCTTTCCCATCACCCTATTAATATTTTCAGTATTTTGCCCAACTATTGCAGGAAAAAAAAGATTATTAAATTCATAGTATTTTGAAAGATTTTTCCATGACCTTTATGTAAGCGGGCCCAGTTTCCAGAACATACCAGGGTAGTTTCTGATATATGCTTAGCTGTCCTTGAACAAGCTTTATTAAGACTTAATGTACATGGTTTCTTCTTCTTGATGTTGCAACAGTTTACCAGCAGTTTTTTGGTGGCAGAATGTAGGTGTCTTTTTCAATAGTATCAGCATGTATTTGATTAAAAAAACAAAACAAAAAAACCCAAAAACAAAACAAAGAAACCCCCAACACAACAACTCCTCCAACAAATCAAAAGAGAAACCAAATCCCAAACCAAACAAAGCAGCCCCCTACCCAGCTGTTATATATCCTTTCATTTTTTCATATGGGCCTAAGTCCCATAGAAACAAAATTGAACTAACAGGAAGAAAACTCTCAAGTTAACCACCAGGTTGATCTTCCTAGGGAATGCCTGTATAGCTGTGTAGCTAGATGATATGTGGACACTGTAATCTTCTACTTGTCTTAATTTGTTCCTTTTTAAGTGCTTGTCATCCATCAGTGATAGGCTGAGGAAAATTTACAGTTTTTTTCATTGAAAGGAGTGACAGATCATGGTAGGTGAAAAGCATAATTATTTAATACATTTATTTACTAATTTATACCTACTTATTCCATATTTATTTCTATATCTTGCTAGTGAGGCTGTAGTCCTTTTGGAACCATGCTTAACTTGTGGAAGTAAGGGTATGTAGTCCTTATGTTTATGGCCAAGGCAAGGAGATCTTCAGAAAGGAGATGCAGTGGAGTCAAACCAGAAAATATATCATGTCAAAAGGAGTGTGCTGGGGCCATGCATTGGAGACTATAAACCTCACTGAGTTTTTGTCTCCAAATTGTCTGCATTATGCTTTATAAAAACAAAGTTAGTGTTGAAGTCTGGGATATCTGTAGATAGGCTAGCACAGTGGTCTCTAAGGTTATAATGATGACAAGACATGCACTACTATAACAGATACCAGCAGATAGTGAGATTGCACTGTTCCTTCCATGCAAGAAAGCACAGGTCTGCTGTACAGCCCTGTCTTAAAGGAACCAGAAAGGGCTGTTTGTATCACTCACTGTAATAGCTCTGAGTTCAGAGCAAGAGGAGCCTGAAAGGTGGTGCAAGTTTTCCAGCTCTGAGCTGTGTATTATCAGGGATGCTTTAAGCAATGTACAGACCACCTTGTTTCTGTCGATTGCCCTAGTGTGCAGGTAGTTTATGCATTTCATATTTTTCACCTGAGTAAATAATCTTTCACCTAATAACTACTTTGTTACTAAGCACAAAAGCAGAACTAAGCTATTAAAACACATTTTGTATTCATCAATGATTCTTATCTGTCCTCAGTGCTTTGGTTTGTTTTCTATACTCATTTTCATGTTCTCATTTTTTTTGTTTGAATGTTGGTTGTGGCGTAGACATACTCTAAACTATAAACAATATTTTTGTTTTCTCTTCTGGAAACTTTAACATTGTTCTTAACACCCGTGCCTTTTTTCTTCTTCATGGCTACTAAAGTAAGTGTTTTATTAATGGTCTTGTCAACCCCTTCTAGTAGTACACACGTTATGATACACGTTATGATGCATGTCAAACCTCTATTCATGGAGTGATCACAAGACAAAATGACTGTAATCTGTACTTTTGTTCTCACCTCTGTCTAATATTTAAAATCAAGGGCAATGACAGGAGAAAGTTGTGCAGTTAGCCTCTCAACAGGTCTATGTTTCCAGGGACGACTAATGAGAGACTAACAGGACTAAACGTGCCTGTGAAAATGCTGGCTGTCAAATGTGATCAGTCTAATTCATAACTGGAGCATGAAGACTTTCACAAGATTGCAATGAATGGTCTTTGATGTCTCTTTATCTTCTGAATTTATGGTGAATTGTGCAATAATTGGAGTATATGTAAAATCCTGGTTCTTAAAATTATGATATGCACATGCTCACTTTTTTTCATGCAAGTACATTTTTCAGATCCTTGGTTTTGAAGGAAAGCTTGAAAATACCATCACAAATGGATAAGTGTTAGAAATTAGTATAAGTAGTTTTCCAAATTTGTTTTTTCAATCCCTTCAAGAAAGGGATTTTTACACACTGGTGTTGACATGAACTGATCTTTAAAATAACTAGACTCACCACTGCAGCCTGCAGCCTTTTGCAGAATATCACAGAAAAAAACCCTCAACCAATGAACGAAACCCAAGCCCCCCAAACCATGAAGAAACTGCAAGTCCTATAGAAATAGGTTGAGCCTTCCATCCTCTTGCAACAGTATTGTGTAGGTACAGTATGAGTTTAATTATTATCTAATTTAGGGAAATCAATTAGAGGAATCTCTCCTTAAAAGAAATATAATATAATGCACCCAAAAGAAGGAATGTAACTTTAATTGGACTTGCACCAACCTGCAGGGTCAGCCATACCAGAATCAGCTATCACACACTAGTTATGAGGCTGGAAATCACTTCAAGGATTTGCCTTTCAGGCTTAGGAGTGGTTTGGCTAGAGACAAGGTGGGTTCAACTGAATCAATTTGACAGTGTTCTGTTTCTGTGATAGCAAGAAGCTCTCAGAAAATGCTGTAGGATTTTGGAAGGCTATTTGGAAAGGACATCTGTCTGCATTTTAATAACAGCAACTCCATTTCATCAGCAATGTTGTGCAAAAATAGATCTGAAAGGAACTTCGGTATGTCTCCAGTCCATCCTTCTGCCCAAGGCAGGACCCATTATACCTGTGTCATTCCTGATAAATAGTTTTCTGTCCTACTCTTAAAGATCTATAGTGACAGAGATGCACAGCTTCCCTGGGCAATCTATTCCACACTTCACCATACTCAGTGTTTTTCATGATGCTTAAACAGAACTTTCTGTACCACAATTTTAGCCCATTAAATTTTGTCCTATCCACAATGGCTAGGCAGAGTAGATTATTCCCATTCTTTTTTGCAGCAACAACCTTTTATGTTACTCCCTAAAAGCACTGTGAGCATGGTGGTGGGGTGCTGCGGTTATCCATTGTGTTACTGATACAGACATGAAACAGAGAAATAGGAAGTAACTTCCAGAACAATGAGATGATGAATGCCCTTTTCACCTTGAAAGTGAAGAGTCTTACTCTTTACTATGTCACCATTATTAGGTTGATACACTTGCATTTGAGTGCCATGTGTTTCACCAAGGTTAAACTGGATAATTTTACCACAGTGAGTTGGGCCCATTAAGTCTTAAGCTGTTTTTACACTCTTGATAGATTTACAGATATCCTTTTTTTAAAAGGTCAGATATGTGGCTTCCTGGCTCCACACAGACGGGTACTATGTATCTCAGAAGCAGTTGCAAATCAGACTTCCTTTGCAGATGGAGTCTCAGTCTCTGACTATGTTTTTGCTGTGCTAAAACCACTGTGAAGGATAAGGAAATAATAAAACCAGCCAAGAAGGATGTCTGAATATTCACTAAACTACATGCTGCATCCACAAACTCTCCCAAATCATCTGTTATTTTAGCAGTTCAGAGGAGCGTGTATTCTCAGCTGCACCACAGCAAATCCAGTAGTTGTCAGTCCACTTACACCCAGGGGCTGAACACAGAATCCTATTTCTCTGCTTGAAAGTGTGAAGCTGTTTAGCTTTCTTGTTTGTTTGTTTTTATTGATAAGCAGTGGCATTAATAACATAAACAATCTTTTTGGTACAACACTAAAAATATGGAAATTATTTTTCAATTTGTGACTCTGAATACTATTGTTTTTAACTCACTGTCAGCCAGACTTTAAACACGCTGTCAGTTTATCATGCCCAGAATTCATCGGTGTTAAATATTTCACTGTGAAAATGATGCATAATCAAAAAATTTGAACTCTAAGTGAAGCCATGACCTATTGCAGATGTTTATAACAAATCACCTACTGATTTTTTAGGCTTCTATTTTTGAACTTTAATTAATGTGGCTTAAGTAGTTAAGACTGAAGCCTTTAAAGGAAAAAAAAAAAAAAAATCTTGGTGACCATAGCCTAAGGTAGAATAAAAGATTGGCAATAGCACAATCGATTCCAGAGGTGCTGGTTTTGACCTAAGGGATGCTGCTCGTTGTTCAGTAAAGCTGGCGCGATAAATGCTTAGGCTTCAGATGAAGAATGCACCAAAAAAAAAATCACTCTGACAGTGACCTCTGTTGGTTAGTCCCTGAAGTTCAGAGATGAGGGGTTTGAGGGTGTGTTGGTTTCTTTTTTTTTTTTGTTCTTGAAGTTTTTGCCACTTAAATTTGGTTGCCTTTCTTTGTCATTTTGACAGTAGTGAAATAAAAATAGGCAACAGTAATGTCTTGAAAGACGACTGAAAAAAAAACGAATTCAGACTGTTCAGACTGTTAATAGAGCTTTTAGTAGCTGCTGAGTGGTCTGTTATTGCCAGAGTAAGTGGTTAGAAAAATTAAATTTTAATGCATGGAAAGTGAATGTAAGTTGCTTCTGGTAGACAAAAACAATGAATGAGAACATCGAGATAAACTTTATTACACCTAAATATGCTGAATTACTTGAAGCCAGAAAGAAGCAAGTAAAGTAACCAACTAATTATGGTTTGATGATATTCTCTTGGGCTGTTAGACTACCTGTGGAAAATATTGATATGAAATAAAGTGGAATAGTTATGAATAGTTATCTTTATAAATAAGACTTCATATGTGGAAAATTATTGCAGGATATTACTGCGGATGTACAAACATACACATGAGGACAGGGACAGAATCAGGCATTTTATTGTGCTGAAGTATCGAACTGAATTACTACTTAATTAAAAAAAAAGATTAATTAAAACAGGTTATAACTGAAGTTTCCGGGAAAATAGTGTCAGTTGTTAAACTTCTGGGCTGTTCAGAACACTAGAGATAAACCTAGATGGGAAGTACTGGAATTGCTAAGCCTATTGGTCCCAAAATTGGTAGCTGCTATTATGCTCTGATTATGGATGTAGATTTTGTCACACACCTTCTTTGAAACTAATGAAGCCTTGCCATATGAATACCATTACATTTAATAAAAAAATATAAACTTTAGCAACTTGTTAGTGGTGTTGTCATCAGAACTAGGGCTGGTAATAGCTTGATGATCCAGTAAAACAAAGCTTTCTACAAAAAACCCAAACACCACTGTACGAAATTGTGCCTTTCAAAGTAGCAAAGATCTGTGCCAAATTCAAACTAAATGTATTATAGGCATTGTTGTTATGCAGCAGCCCTGTCTGTGACAGGGGAAACAGATGCGGCTTTCTTGGACCTTCCTGCTAGTCTGCTAGAGCTTCACCTCTAAGATCCTAATTGTTGTGAAGGCTAGAAATGCAATATAGAGTCACTGATGATTCTGGAAAACAGTTGTTTCATTTGAACTGAATCCAGAATCAAGGAAAAAACCCAAATGAAACAAAATGCAATAATATAGGAATGATAAACTCTCTTACTTAACCAGATCCAATTATATCAGGCAAATGTTTCAGGAAAAAAAAAAAAAAAAGTCCGTGCTTTCCTATTTTATTCTTTGAAAATATGTTGTTAGTCATAAGAACGTTATGGTTTTGACCTCAAAAATATTTTACTTTTTGTAAGAATTGGTCATGAATTCTAATGCAAGTTTGTTTCTTCAGTGATCATTGAAGGTGAACAATGAACTTTACTTTTACTTCCAAAGCTAAGTATCCATCCAGGAACAATCAAATTTTTTCTAAATGCTTTTGCTAATGCTTCAGTTATGGATTTTCAAAGACTGTTCTAAATATTACTTGTCTACTTATTAAAAAATACTTACGTGACTATTAGAAAGTGAAATAAAAGAAATAAAAGTCAATAGATGGGTTTGATTCATCTACAATTCTTAATTGACAAAAATCTTAGTGCTGTATCTCAATAAACTCTAGTGAAGATAATACAGGCTATGTAAAACATTGCTAATAAACACCTTTTTAGAGATATTTCTAAGAGATGGTAAATCTTGAATAAATAGAACTAAGCTCAGTGATGCTGTAGTAATTTGTCCCATGTGCTGTCCATCATGTGAGGACATAGCTGCATAGAATGACACCAAGCAATGCAATTATCCAATTATATTCATGTATATTTTATGCTGTGAACAATGTATCTGAATCTACAGCTGAAATATGAAGTGATTTATTTCAATGAACTATGTCCAGTACTTTTTTATTTTCAAGAAAATATTTTAAAAGCTACAGGAAGTGATTTATTTTTTTTGAGGTACTATTTTAACTTTTTTTTTTTTTTTTTCTGCAATGGAATATTTTGGAGTCAATTAAGACTGTAACTTGCTTTTGAGATGTAATTTTTGCTATCTAGTTAAGCATGGATTCCATGCACTTCAGTAGTTCTCTAAAATCATTGATGTTTCATCAGCTATGAGTTTAAATTCTGAGCGTTATAGGAAGAACAGTATAGTAGGAAGTATTATGTACTATAGCATTTTCCCTATTATGATATTAAGTGACTTCAAGCATTTTAAAATGGGACTTTAACAGATTCACCAGCAAACTTAAAATTTTATTTAGGGGTAGAATTACTATTTGGTAGTAGCAATCTCATGCTGATTTGCAGCATGTGTAATTCATGTAAATAAATTGTTGCCTCTGCATCCTCTGTTTTGGGATAAAAAGGATGAGGAATAATTCTCTTGCTATGGTGTGAGTGATGTGTTGAGGGCTGCCTTAGGTTTGAACAGGCTCAAATCTTCTTAAAATTAGAGCTTGCCAAATATGTATAAGCAAGTGAAAAATATAACAGAATCCTGCTGGAGTTAGACCTCTTTGTCATTATGCTTGCAGTGAAAATCATAACAGCTTAAGTTCTTACAATTTTTAGGTACAAATAAGCATTTTTAAACATTTATTGACATAAATCGAATTATTTGAAAAAATGTGACAGCAGGCATAACTCAAAGGCATAAAGCTGGTCAGCGAAGAGCTTGAAACAAACAAGAATGATACCACAGTTACTTTTTTTTTTTCCCTTGTTGCGTATTTTCTTTCTCTTCATTATTTGGTATTCAAGTGGTAAACTTGATCTGTCCATTTTTGCTTTCAAGGGTATGCCAAGCTTGGAATTCAAAATCTGTGGCCATCTTTATTTCTAGTACTACAGTAACATAAAGGACTCTCAGAGGGTGGGCTGAGACGTAGTGTGAGGACCCAAGTGAAGAAATAAACAACAATTCTGAGTCATATAGTACAACTTCTACTTTAATATCTCTCTTCACACTTTCATTCCTTCCATGGTCTGTCCATTAATTCAATTACATCTACTTCCTTCACATAAATATTTCCTTCTTTGTGTGTGTTCCTATGTTTTTCATATTCTTAGGTGAAGGATGATGAATTTAAAAAATAATAATAATTGTAAAGGTATGAAGTGTTATTTATGCAGACTTAGAAAATCATTTCTAAAACCATGAAGTGTTAATAAAATAACATGTGGGCTTGGAATTTTCACCACTTAGAATTTTACTTGAACAAAATTGGCACTACAGGATTCCTGTTTGCTTTAAAAATAAAATCAATAGGCTAAATTAGCTCAGAAAATGGCATGTTAATATGTATTACTCAGAATGGAACTACTTGAGTTAGTGTGAGGCAGCAGGGACACATCGTTTGGTTGAAATGGTTTCTAAATATTAAAACCATTTTAAAAGAACAGCCTAAATAGGTAATTATGTAATCTTTAGAGTTCCTTTTGCTTATTGGTCAGCTTATTCTCTTATGCAAAGAATAGTTGAGAAACCCCATTTTTCTTTAAACCTACTACTTTCCACTCACAGTTGAAAATAAATTATTTTCCTGGACTAAACTCTCTCAATAGCCTGTAAGTGCTATTGCTCCCTTTGCTTGCTCTGGCAGCCTAAAAAATGCACGTGATACTACTTTTATGAAGCAGGAGGGGGAAGGAGAATATAAAGAATTCAAACTCTGGACAGGGGGCTTAGGGCATCAATTTTCTACTCAATTCTCCTGCTTGCAGCTATGTGAAATGGATCAAACCAATTTGTTCTCTTGGCCTAGGGTTTCCTCCACTATCCTTTTTTCTGTATTTAGACTATGAAAAAAAAAATCTTCTAAGTGCTTTTAACTCAATGACTATGCAGCACTGAACACAATTTCCTTGTGCAACACCAAGCACAAGGAGGATTTGCTGTTCTCAGTTGTCACTATTTTCTATTTCACAATCTTTTATAATATAGGTATGTAGTATGTTTATAGTAGATGCAACAATTAGATTAGTGTGGATGTTGAACCTGAGCTAACAATCCTGCTAGAGATATACATCCATTTGGTTACACAGCGATGAAAACACAACACATGATGTAAAGAGATGCATAGAGAAATGTCACTGGGATATTGTGAGTGGTACTGATCCCACTGAGATACAGTGATGTAGCAAGAAGTTGAGAGAAATATTCTAAGAATTTGCTGGGTTTTCTAAGGATACACGTTTGAGAACAATATGGCTAATAAAATATCTAGGTTTTGCTGGGCTTTCATTCCACTGTAATTTTTTTTATAGCAGGCTTTAAGGGACTTAAAAACTAATTGCTTGCATTTTCAGATATCTCCTAATCCAGACAGGCTGGATGGCTTTGATCTAGCTACAGCATGTGGAAATACCAGACATAGTCAAGTACATCTGATATGTTCAGTTGTCAGGTTCCTTATTTCAGCTGTTACACAGTCACCTTTACTCTTTATGTGCTTGGCATGAGAAGGAGCTTGGCAGAAAGGAGGTATATGTTGCTTTTTTTTTTTGCCCTAAATTATTACCCTCTATTATTTTTTATAGTATTGCATCTCGCATTTACTGTCTTTATAAAAGACACTTCAAGTTGGTTTAAAAACCAGACTAAATTATTCTCTCATTAGGTGTTCTGCTACACAAAATAGATACCCATTTCATTCAGGTAGTTGGCCTTTGCAGGTAAAAATATAGTAGATAACTAGACTCTTGAGGTGAGATTTGCTTTTCTCTTTTACTAATTTTGTGTTTTGAAGCTTTGTTTTTTTGTACACTGTCTTGTTTATTCTACCTTTCCTGAATGAAATCAATTCTGTAACTGCATTGTGCAAATTTAGTGCAACATGAAATTCAAGGAACAGAGACAAAATGGAAGTCAACTCATTGCTATAGTAATCATAATTTAGCCATAATTTGCAAAGTAGATACTAAACAGTAATCCACAGAAAGAAATGGGCCTGCTTTTATATAAAAGTTATCACAGTGAGACTGGTCAGTGTTGCCATGAGGAGAAGGTGAGGGAACTGGGCTTGTTCAGCCTGGAGAATAGACATTTTGGGGGGAACAAGGCAATAGTCCCCCAACACCTATGAGGAGGGGGTTGAGAAGATGGAGCCAGGCTCTTCATGTTGAGAGGAGGAGAGACAACAGATAAGAATTGAAACTAGGGGTTCAGACTGCACGTAAGGCAGAACTTTTTCACTAGGACAGTCAAAGATTGGACCAGGATGCTTAGAGAGACTGAGTCACCTCCGCTGTTTTCAAGACCCACCTGGATTAAGCCCTGACTAACCTGAATTCATAGCTACCCCTGCTTTGAGCAGAACATTAGCCCAGAGAACTGAAGTCTCTTCCAGCCTGAATTGTCCTATAATCCTGTGATTTTAAGATGTTTGGATGTTTCTTTCAGAAGTTAAATTCCTGAAGAGGCAGTGGGTGGGAGGACACATGAGTCTGTTGTAATGGTACATCAGAAAGATAGTGTGCTCACTTTCTATGGAGCTGAGGAGGATGCAGAGTTAGCAATGGCAAGGCTACTTGATAAGGGAAAGGAAACCGAGGATCTCTGTAGCAGTGACTTGGCTGAAGTCAGCTAGAAATGTTCTTTATCTGCATATTTATTCTCAGCTGAGTCAGAGAGGAGAACAGGCTTCATGGTTTAGTGTAAGTCTTGCTTTTATATTAGTGATACTTTTATTTCAAAATAAATTATTTTTAAAAAGGATCCTCAGCTTTTTATGTAAACTATTCTTTTTACTCTTTAACTACTATGGCTATGTAGAATATACACAAAAATGGAGGCCTACAAAATATGTTATAAATAAAAATTCCTAATGACAATTGTTTAACTTTATATGACTGTTGGGCCATAAATGCTCTTTATGTGTCTTCTCATATAAAATTCAGAAGAAAGTACACTGAAGATATTTGACTGCAGACTGGCTCTTATAGTTCACTGTTATAGCAAAATGACCAGATTGTATTGAATGAACACCTTGGCAGTGGTTCATATCCAGATTGTATTATCTTGTACAGCAATTCTGTGTTGACTGTAATTACATAATAGTCATGAAAGGCCATGTGTCCTTTGTGAACCTTGAAAGCATATATCAATAAGTATTTCTTTGTCATTCTCTCAGTGGGGTTTTTTTTTAGAGAGTGTATCAAAAATAAGTAGACACTAATATCAGACCTCTCTTAGTATTTTTAAATATCACAGTTGATGATATATGCAATTAATACAGTTAGACATGCTAAAACATTTAAAATGCAGTTTTTAAATTAATAGTTGAATACAACTTTAAGAAGAAGCTATATTGTCTGTCCTTGATTCATTTGGAGACTTTGTCTCTCAGTGGGACTTAATCTTCTGGTTAATTGTTCTTGTGAACAAATTTTTGGAGGAGAGTCTGTGAGAGAGACTAGTAGGGGTTCAAACTTGTCATGCTGTTGGACATCTGTCTTTGTTTTAGGCTAATTACAATATATTAATTTACTTTTAATTTTAAACAGATTTTTTAAAAAAAATTATTACTAGATATAATGGACTTTTTATTGACTGTACTGTCCCTTCTGGCTTTTTTATTTTCCTTTGATCTTCACATATTATGGAAGATTAAGTGACAGAAAAGCAGAAGTTAAAAAAAAACAAAATAGAACCAACAACCCAAAAGACCTGCAAAACAAAAACCAAACCCCAAACCACCTTGATAACCTTACAGCTGGGACTATAACTTGATTTGTTATATATTTATCTTTTGCAATCAAAAGCAGAAAGAAAAAAAATGAAGCTTGTTACTTCAGTCATAAAAGTCTAGTTCCCAGAGTTGTTCAAACTAGCTTCCTGCTTGCTCTTTTCTTTAAGGGAAGTGAGTTGTATTCTGAGAATGTTGTCTGAAGAAAACATTTTATTTGATCTAATTACACTCACTGTGTTATGCTGAAATTTTGTCCTTAATAATTGACTTGTATAACTTTTTTATTTATTTTCATTTAAAGTTTAAGCCATAAACAAACCAAAGGTGTAGAACCTTCTAGTCCAAAACTACTTCCCAGGTTTGAAAAAAATGTGTGAATAGTGTTGGCTAATCTAAAATTGCATTTTTCACTGACAGTTTCATTTACTGTGTTCTACACATTTCACAATAATTCAAGGTCAGGTATTTTAAGTTAAATATTTTCAAAGGTTGCTGAAAACTTCCTTTAATTATTATTTTTTTTTACCTAACATAGGTCTCTTTCATTATATGACCAGTCCAGTGATGGCGGGGGGAGTTGTGTGGTGGGGTTTTTTTGTAGGTTTTTTGTTTTGGTTTGGGTTGGGTTTTTTTTGCATCACTGTGTTTACAAATATATGGATATTTAAAAAAGAAAAGTTGCACAGATCTGGGTAGATTTTGTTGACTCATTGTGAGTGATATTCTTATACTAAGCTGTCACTGTTACTCATTTTTATTGTCTGTTTAATCTGAAAAATTAGGGAGAGGGATGAATGAACTTCAATAATAATGCTATTGAACTAATGGAGACAGACAAGGAAATAACTCATTAATTACTGCTGTAGAATTATTATATAAAATGCATGAAAATAAATGCTTAGATTTATCTACATAATGATGCACTATTCCGAAGAAAGAAGAGATAGTCCTTTGGTTTTGGTCCCATGTTAAGTAGTACAAGCCTTTCTTTTGAAAGGTGTTTGCACTTACAGTGACACTTAAATGTCATCTAAGTGCCTGTTGGTCTGGGTTACTGGTTAAAAATGCTATCTAAAATTGTACAAGTAAAATTACATAACACCTTTCTGAGTTAATTGTGTCAAAGTATGCTGGCAAGGAATATTAATTTAGTACCAAATCTAATATATTTTTAATTGAAAAAACAATCCCAAACCAAAAGAAGGGCACAATTAGAAATATCTAACCTTATTCTGGATATCTGGAGAATCTCTTAGTATTTTCACTGATTGATTTCTTTGCCAGTGACACTAGACTAGTGCACAGGAATTTTGTGCAGTGATTTGGCAACAACCACTCCATGTATAAGCGAAGCCTGACCCTTCTATATTAAGTGGCTCAGGACTTTATATTATTTTAAACGTTCTCTGATGTCAGGATGCCTCTTGTTTCTCAGACTGAAAGGCAATGTAGAGAGGACCGTTCATGGGTAAGAACTTGACCAGTCTTCGGGCAATGAGGCTTTGAAAACAGCTCCGTGGACTGGGTGGTGAAGGTGGGCTTTTGTCGGTTTCTGTGATGAGCTACCTAAAATTGAATGTTCTGATTACTCAGCACTGTTTTCAGAAGCAAGTGAACTGGATTGAGAAAAGGTATGCGTTGGTTCTGGAGACATTGGGATTTTGAGTTAAGATTACATGTTTTCATGAACTAGCTACTGCTATCTAACTATATGAAATTGGTAGAATAGCTTGCATGGAGAAGTAAGAAGACTGGGGTCAAAATTATCTGAGTTTGTAAAATTAAAAAAATGCACTTAAAATTAAATTGCTTGAAGAATACTTTAAACTACAGGAACAAAGTGGTTTGTTGTTCACATCTGACCTTGATGTGGTAATTCTCTTGTAATGATAGATTATTGCCATACTACCAAGTCATCAAATTTTCCTGTGACTTTCTATGTTCCTTTCTTAAAGGAACATAGCTCTTAAGTACATTATTGCAAAAAATAATTTATTCTATTCTATTTAAAACTAATTCCCTGCTGATCATAATCCTCAGCTCTCTTCCATGTGGTTCTTCTTTGGCCTTCAAGGAAATTAGATGGAGATTTTTCTTTGCAGTTTATTTTGTGCCAAAGTTAGCTCATTAAGGACATCACTTGCCCTGTAGTGGACAGAAATCTAGAATAAAGCTACTTACCCAGTTAGTCACTTGTATGTTTCTGTATTACATATCATTGTTGCTATTCTGAGCAAGTAAAACATTGCATTAGTGCTGTGCCATTAGAAAGTAATGAAATACAGCAGGGCTACAGCAAGCCTGCTTATGTCATCAGAAAGATCTGTATCTGTCAGACTCTCCTTGGCAATGGATCAGATTATTCTGAGTTAAAACATGTGATTGTGTGTAGATTTTATAAGATATTTTTTTTGTAGTTCTATCTATATTTTATATAGTTAACATGCATGGAACATTTAGGTTTTAATAAAAATTTATAAAAGTCAAACAGGGTTTTAGAAATGCCTTGGAAATGCTTAATTAAGCAGGGATAGAAGTGAATGTTAAGAACAAATATATGTATGTCCTGCTTTAAGTCAGTAGCTATTCACATTAAAACTAGTCTGTTTATTTACCTGAAAGGCTCTTCTGCAAGACAGAGACAAAAATGTTTTGTGTGAAGAGTGTAGATGTTAGAAAGAAACATCTGTGCAAGTTTTCTGTGTATCATGATTCTTATTACAAAGGCTTTTTATATTAAGTGTGAGGGATAATTATGCATTCAAAGTAATTATGGTAACCTTTCCTCTGCAATATTACTGCATGAGCAATAACATAACCTAAAGCTTTGTTAAGCCAGAAGAATTTATTATAAACTGGTAAAATAAAGGACCTAGGAGGTTGACTCAGGAATAATACCCTGCACTCACGTCAGACATCTTTCAGGCAGGAAACTCCTTATTGAGTACAAGCCAGGAGTTTTTTTGTGAAGTGCTCTATGATGTCCTAAATGTGCTCCTAGTGGTGACAATTTTAGCTTTTTTAGGTTTTGCTGTCTCCTTCATCATGAGGGGAGGACCAAATAGAAAGGTGGTGGACTTCAAAATTTTTTTGAGAAAACTGAATATATCATTCATGTTAGTCTTTTGCAGTATTACACACTCTGTCACCTCACTGGCGGTAGAGAGCCCTCATTATCATCTTCTCCTGCTGTGCTGTCAAATACTAGAGCTGCCCAACTAATTGGCTCATCTGAGTTTAATTTAGAAGGACATGCTAGTGTGTTTAAATGATGTGAAATCTCCAACGAATACCATCTACGCACCATCAGTAATCTTTTTGATGCCCTAATCCTTTCCTCTGGATAGTTGCTCTCTCTCTCTCTCTCTTGCTGGTTCTTGCTCTTTCCCCCTACCCCCAATGTCTCGCTCAGTCTAATAGACTAAGCTGGTTTGTTTTTTCCTGCCCTTCCATGACACTGAACTTGCAACATTCTATTCTTACTGGAAACCCATGAAGGTATGAATAGATAAAATATAGGTAGGTATGTTATAGACATTTATGCTGCACTTTATTTATAAAACCTCTGTTGAATAATAGCATTTGGACAAAATTAACCGGTGTATGCATTCTATATACACACAAACATTTGCATTACACTATTTTTGCAATAAAGTAATTCACGTTGCAGGTCAGTTTCCCTCAGTTTTAGCATTGTCTCATTTTTTCTTGATTTTTAAAAATCATAATCTACTATAATTTACTTGCCTTTTCATGTTAGTTTTAAAACAACAGGAAAAATATTTTGGATTAATGAGTGAGAGGAATTACCAGACTATTATAGAAATTAATCTCCATAAGAAATTTATATTTTAATTAAAATATAATTCATGAATTTTAAAATTTTTAATTAAATCTAATTTTAATTCAAGCATTTCAAATTAACTTATTCCTGTTATATTGCAAAGAAATTTAAGTGAGTGTTATTCTACAGCAGTGAATATAACTAATAACTGCAGTATTTCAGGCCTAGCATGTTTTGTTGTGTAAAGTCAGGTGGATCCAACTGCTAAAAAGAAATTTTTTGAAAGGCACATCGTTACTTGATTGATTTCTTAGTACATGTGACAGATTGAACGGATATTTCTGACACAACTTCTGCTCCTTACTGAGATGCTTGCCTTGGAGAAGTTCCAGGTGTGCTAATGAAAAAACTTATGAATGAAGACAGGAACAGCTAATGTAGCATTTGATATGGAATCCAGAGTTCAGAAATTAAATTAAATATAACACTATAATAAGCATGCCAGAATTGAAAGGATGATGGTAATTTAACATCAACTTCTAGATGCTTTTGGACTAGGAGTCTTTATTTACAACAGCAAAGCTTCTACATCCCAGCTGGCAATTTCACTGGAGCTGAGGGTTTTTTTTTCTGTATGGCCTCTCAATGCTTCACTCCTGCAGTGTCTCGCTAAAAGTATGTGTAGGCCAAAGAGGAAAATTATGCAGCTCTGTTGACTTCCATGGATGTTTGCCCATTTATGCTACTCTGGTGTTGTCTTTATTTGTGGAAACTGGCTGGTGTATGGGAACTGCATACTAGAAAAAGCATCATGAAATGCAATGGAAATCATTTTCAATGAGAAAGAAATCATCATGTGCAATGAAAAGCCTCAGAAGCTTTGTATAATATTTTTTGATTAAGAAGTATCTCTTTAAATCAGATGGCTGTTGCCATCTTTCAGCTTTTCAATGCCCTTTACAAAATACATTGTTGATCTTGGTCCAGTCCCTCTAGGGGTGCGCTGCTATGGGATATACTGCACATGGCAGATTATTAGTGTCACTGGAGAAGTCAAAGGCTGTTGGGTAAGGGGCTGAACATTCAACATTCAACTGATGTACTGAAAACTAAATAGTCTTATGCTTCAATCTGCAAGATTTAAGTAGAAGACACTGCCTACTCTTTACTGGAAAATGTGCTTTAATACTGCATATGAAAGCACAGCAGAAAATGTATACCTTTCTCACAGTCTCTGTGTAATCTGTTTGCTTGCTGTGGTCTGACATACAGGTAAAAGTTGTCTTGGTTAGAACTTTTCTTGCCTATGACTGGCCTTGTTGAGTAGAATTAGATATAGAAATAAACCCCCTTGTGCTGATGTATTCTTAAGTTTTTATTTCAGTACATGATATCTTCGCAGAAGAGAGACTTCCTAAGAACTGAAAAACAATAAAAGACTTGATTTCTCAAAACAGTAGGAGAATTTTAGAGTAAGAAAACCAATCACTAACTCTGAAAATGTATTTAAATGTTGCAGGGGAAAAAAGTCCCTCTTAATAAGCCAGAACGCTATGGACTATCTTAAAATATGGTGATGTTTTAATTCTGTTGATGCATTTTAAACTGACTCACTGTATGAAGGTTTGCTAAGTTTTGAAATAACAATCAAGAGTTTTTGAATGCTCTTCCTATGATAAACATGAAAAAATCCAAACATCAGAAGTGAAAGTAGATTTAAGAATGTTCAGCTTTGAGTAAAAAAAGTGAAAACTGAGTCATTGTTATTTCCAAAGATAATGGGAAATAATTTAAGGTGCTGTGCTAATCTTAGCTTATAATTAATTTTTGAGATTGATAGGTTACTAGGTAGACTTTATGAGAAATCTGAATACACAAGAGGAAATAGATGTTGCATGTTTCAGGTAGCTTTGTGAATGCTATAGTCATAACATTTATTCAGAGTTAGTCTTCATCTTGTGTGAAATTTTCAGACTTAATATTCTTTTGCATTGAAAGAATGAACTGCTATCATAAAGTATAATTTATTGAAAACTCTATTTCATTCATGGTATTGAACTGTGTTTTTCTGCTTTTTGAATGCACCGAAGCTGCTTTGTTGTGCTTTTAAGTTTACACTTGAGTAAAAACAGGCTTTTTAAGAGGTTTGCACTGATCAGAATTGATCAATTTTTTATCAGACAACCAAAATAAGTGACTTATCACACTTCAGGAGGGTGCACGGTGCACAAAACTAGGGCATAGGAATTAATATTTTAGTATTCTGCACTTAAGCCATTACATGCTGTTCTGCTGACGACAATGGAAACAACTTAGAAAAGGAGTGAGAGGAGCCTTCTCTCTCCTCCATTAGTTGTCAACAAAAACTTGAATTGACTAAGCAAGGCTGTGATCTGCTATCTTGTGTTTCCACCTCACACCTCACCTGTCAGCCAGTTTTCTCATACACTCATTTTATCTTCTTATCTAAGAAGCGTAAATTTTTGTAATTTCCTCTTTGACCCAGGGTGTGTATGTGTAATTGGTCTTTAAAGGAAATAGAGCCCAGAGGACCTGGGAAATCAAAATTTAATTTTTTCCTCTAACACAGATTTTGGGCAGTCGCTTAAGTGTGCAGTTTGATTACCATTCGTGATTTAGTGACCATCAATGTGCACTTAAGAATCTATTGAAGTAAAAGATGATTATTAATATAATTGCTGCCTTTCATGTTCCTCATACAAACCTATTGACTATTATGCATGCAGCCCTTCCTCTTTCCTATTACAACATTCATCTGAATTTTTTCTATCTTGTATATTCCTCTGTCTTGCAAGATGGTTTCCACCATTTTCAAAAGCATGGTTGCTTCAGTCTCAGGACCCTACCTGAACTGGTCAAAGTACAGGCGTATACATCAACTTCCTATAAGTATGTATACAAAGGATATACATTTAATTTATTCCAGATATAATCAGTACCTTAGTACAAGAATGGATCAATTTTCTGAAGTGAGACAAGCCATTTCTGTTCTGCACTGTTTCTGCCCTATGTGTTAGAGCAGGTTAGCAGAGTAAAGAGGGAAAATGTAAGCTGCAGTGCTCCAGTGTACAAATGTACAAATGAAGGAGGCTAACAAGAAAACATCTCCTATAGAATGGCAACTTTGTGAGTGCGTGTATTGGTTAGGGAAAGTAGCATTAGCTTCCTTAGCTTTTAATACTGCGTCTTAAATTTCTCCCACCCCCAACCTTCTTCTTCTGTTAGAATTTATGATTAAAACAGAGAAATGAAATTACTTTCAATATTTTGATTACTGGTTTTCTTCACAAACAGTCCATAGCATATAGTCTGTGCTTACAAAACATGTTTTTTTTAAGTTTAGACAATACAGTAATTCTGACTTCAGTGCTATTAAATAACAGAAAGACCACTAGCTTAGAAAAATGATCCTGAATTCACTTACTATACTTCCTTGTTGCATAAACTTTTTCACTTAGGTTTGAAAGTTTTGGAGGTGAGCAAACTTATAAAATATTCAGGACCTTGTGCTATGTACTGTGTTATCTTATCCAGTTCCTATTTTCTGTGCCTGGAAATGCATAATACCATCACCCTGGAAAAACCTTGAGAGCCTGCACATTACTCTTCTTGCTACAACAGAATAACATCTTGCTGGGTGCTGAGCCCTTCATGCAAGGGGCATGGTATTCCTAGCTGTTTATTTTTTGTGCACTTCCACAAAATGATTGCCTGTGTCTGAGGCAATACACAAAGGCTTTTTCTTTTTTTGCTTGTTTCTAGGTATAGTGGTTTTCATAGGTGATGGAAATTTATTTTTCATTTAATTTGGTAGGCTTTTAATATTAAATGGGAGTTGCTCTTTGTTACACCAAAAATATATATATATGTGTGTGTGTATGTATGGTCTGCTTTCCTGTCTTTTTCTTGCTACACAATAATGTAATAGTCATAGCATTTCTGATCAAATAGTGACCTCATCACTAGTATTAGAACCTCGTGTGAATACAGCCAGAACCCTTTGACTTGCACTGACATACATCTAAAGAGGATTACTCATATCAGTGTTGCAACTATTGGCAGTTACTGACACTGTAATGCTTTCTGTTGCTTGCTTCAGAAACGTTTTTCAGAAGAGAAAAAGAATGCTTTTCATGACGGCAGACTGACACTTATTTCTGTTCAGATAAAGGAAACAATCTCTACATTCATGGCATTCTCTTTGGCATATTCTAGAGGCCATTTGTGCCTTTGATAGATTAACTCCAGTTTATTAAGAAAATGGACAAGATCCCTTAGAAACGATAACAGGTCAGATTTTCATCTGGCATGAGTTGTTATGCTACTGAAAAAAAATGAGTACAATATGAGTCCAGCCCAATAATATCTAGTTTATTCTCCCTTCAAATCAGGAAAATAGCTTTGCTTCAGAAAATCCCTTTGCAGGAATTTCTAATTATCAGTAAATGAATTTATTTAATAGTTTCATATTTACTGTATAATCGACAAGAATAATAAGGCACATACTGTGACTTCAGTGAATCCTTTTTTCAAAGAGAAGGGTAGGAAATGTGTATGGGTTGGTTTGGATTTTTTTGTTAATGTATCTGATTGTTAGAAAGAACGGACAGCTGCAAAAGCTCAGTTCCGTGGCTGATTCAAAGAATGTGTCTGTTGGTTTCCAAGGTGAAGTAATTGCTTCATTAGTAAATAAAGCAGCTTCAGTGGTTTAGAACACTAATGAGTAAACCCAAATAATAATAAAATATGTCAGTGTTCACTTTTGGTCTGTCTAAAGTGTGTGACACAAAATAGTGCTGTTTGGGGAAAACTGACTATCCAAACTTCTGTTGAGAAATAAAAGCAACTAAAAATTTAATTTGTGCCAAAAATTATAACCACCTTCCTTGCCTCCCCAGTTTTGCTGGAATAGCACTGCATCTTCTATTTTATGATTGTGGCCATGTTATTGCAGCAAATAAATGACTGTTAGATCTGCAAATATCAAAAGTGTAATGACTTTAAAATTATACATACAAAATTAAATATTTAAGAGCTATTTGAACCCACTGCCCTGTTAATGGTGACTCAAGCCCTGGATCTAGTTGTCATTTCTTCTAGTGAAATGCAGACAGCAGTTTCTTGGCTTTTTTCCCAGTCTCTTCTGTAAAAATGGTATATTTCTAATGCATAAACTTTTTCCTGTGCTCAGCAAAGATGGGACTAACTTTCCTGATGGACTTATCTTCCTAATTTCTATCACTTGAAGAACTGAAAAGTTGAATATAAAAAAAATCCCATTATCTATAAAGCAAAATGAATCAACTGCTGCAGCAGAACAGCTAATCTTTATCACTGATATGAGAACAGTATCTCCAATGTGGCTGAGAATGAGCAATAGTAGTAGTAAAAGAGAAATAAACATATTCTTGGCCAAGTCTGTTATTTTCTTCTATGTTAACATCATGACTAATTTTTCTGAATGTGTAACCATCTGCTGAAACCAGCAGTAATATCCAGGAAAGTCTGGATTGGGATTTGTGTCAAGATGAGCAGCAGCTACATGGCATAGACACCTTGGACACTATTAATTCAAGTACTTACACTGGTTTTGAAGCTGATTGATCACTGCATACCAGCAGTTAACTCTTTGCCTTAGCACTGTCATCTGCAGGGTAGTCTAGGTGAGACAGTGACTCACTTTGCAGATCTTCTCAAAGAAACAATGTGTGGAAATAGTTTGGACATCAGAGACCTCACAAAATACGTGAGCCAGGAAGTCAAAGAAGAAAGGGATAGATATCCTTCCCTGTGACACTGTAAGGTTCAGGGTGCTCCCTATTCCTGTCACTGACTCAAAGAACTGATTTCTATTAGCTATTGTATTGTTTCTGGCTGAATGTAAAAGTAAAGATTTGGTTTGTAATGTTCTTTATCGCCTTTAGTTTTCATAAGCATGAAATATTTCCCCAAGCATTAGAAAAAGATTAAAATTCAATTTAAGTGCTGAATTATGCATGGTTTTCAATTTGGCAAGATTCTAAAATTTTTTTATTTCCCAGCTTTTTAGTGTCAGGAGAAAATATCTCTTATCTAATCTATTTCTAATAGATATTTCCTTGTATTAGATGACACAGTCATCTAATCCTTTCTACTAAGATGTCTAAATATTTAATTTTACAATTTATAGTGCTCAAGCTTTTTGATAAATGGGATGTTTCCATTTATGGCTAAGATTTGAGCAGAGCAAACATAAACAAAATTACTTCCAAAGAGAAGAAAAATCAGTTTAGTTAATTATTTTCCTTAAATGTACATAGTAATATTTCTCAAGCTGCCAAAATGTGAAATAGCAGAGCAAAACCTTGAAAAGCATTAATCAAAGTTCAATATGGTTAAGCATTCTTAGTTTAAATAAAGAGTAGGGTGTGAATATCTTAAGATATTCAATGCTGCTAGAAATAAATGAATAATGTTTTAAGGATTTCATTATTTTTATACAGAGTAGAAGCTTTACACCCAGAGTTTTGCTCTAACATTTTTTTCTTTTAGTATTTGAGTTAAAATTATAGATATTTCATCTTTCAACTTGGTTCTAGGCTGATCTCTCTATTTTTTTACTATTAATGTATGTATATAAATAAATTTGCAGAACAGATTGGAATTGGTTTGCTGGAATTAAATATCAAAGCCTAAGGTGCTTATTTCTTTAGTTCTATATTAGATCTTCATAATTCTCTACTCAGAGACCTTTCAGGGGTTTGGCAAGGTGAGGTTACTTATTTCTTGAAATGTATTGAAGAAAAGCATCATTAAACACAGGCAGTACTGTTCATATGCATGATTGTGGTTTAGGATTTTTTTTTAAGTGATATATTCACACAGCCAACAAACTTTGTACCTTTATATAATCTTGTCTTGATCTTCTCAGGCATACAATTAAGTGAGTTCCATTTATTTGAACTTGATTCTCTAAGTGCTCTCAGCATTACCTATTTATATACCCATTTGCTTAAAATGTTTCCAGAAATTATAAGTGTTTAAATGCATTTATTCACTTTTGTTATAAATTTGACATAGTAAATTTTTTTGGGTTTATTGGTTCATAATTTTAGCTTTACTTACTGAATATGCAAAGTGATGCATATGGATTTACAAACACATGCATTCATCCTCAAGAAATGAAATATAGTTGAGGTCCTTAACTCTTTAAGATATTTCTGAACATTCACATAAATGCTTTCATTAAGTAATCAATGTCATTGAGTATTTGTACATAAAGGTTGAGATATGTGAAAAAGTAATAAGTATTATAAATCTATTTTGTCAGTACTCAGAGTATTAAGTGCCTCTTGGTAGGAAATAAATGTGTTTAACTGTGCATCCTTTTAAGAAATAATAACTGTATTATTCCACTCTCTAGACACACTTTAGTAATGCAAAAATAATTTTTGATTACTTTTTTAGTTGGAAACCTGCAGGTTTTGACCTACTATTGATGAATTTATATCATACCTAATAAAAATAGTTTTAGTCAAGGAACTTTTCTACTCCCATACCAAAATAATTTTTCCCTTTGATGTTAAATAAGGGTTTTGCTTTTGTAATTGTTTTGTTGTGTAAATGTCTAAAACATTTGAATTAAAATAGGTTTTAGGGTTGTAAACAATCAAAAAACACTGATTGCAAAGGATTTCATAGCTGGTCACAATTCCTGACTTCTTGATATGACTGTTATTTATTGACATCTATTTTTATATATATGCTATACTGTATATAGTGTGTATACTATATATGTACACTATATATATTATTACTACTATATTATCGTATTAATATTATTATTCTAAGAAGTTTTCAATTAGTTAAAAGACATTTTTATATCATTTACTCTATAAAATATGTTTATAAAATGTCATGCGTGTCTCTACCTGCACTGTTTTTCTTTGATGTGATTTTTAGAGAATCACTTCCTATGACCATGTAATCTAGTTCTAATGTAACTGTGGTTTATTTGCTGTGTTTGTCCTGCTGTGTCATTCAGTAAGATAAATAATTTATCTGACTTTCTGAAGAGCCTGTGTTTTGAAGGCAAACTGCCTGGAATACTTTAATCAAATATACATGTAAATAGGAAAGAAAAAGTCCTATCAGTCTTTTTCTTTACAAATTAAAAGTTAAAACCTTTTCTCTTAACCAACATAATATTCAGTAACGCAGTACATACCTTGAACATTAAGTCTCATCTAGGTTTTCCAAAAGTAAATTTTATACATACAGGCATCTTACAATTAGTTCCCTGATACTAGATCTATGGCTGTTGCATTCTCTGCGATCTATCTGCAATGGGAAAACCCTGGTACACCTCAAAGTTCCTGTCTGTGGACTGAGACGGAGTTTTCTCTGGGAGCTTTGGGACATTCTCAGGTACAGTCATTTAAATCTATTGAGGACTTTAAGATGAGAAAGCTCTTGAATTTATCAGTATTCAGAGAGAGACTTCTGACAGTACAAAGCATTGGTGTGGCATGCTCTTAGTGCCCTGTGTAACTGAGCACATCAACTTCACTGGGCTGATTTTTGAAGTGTCAGAATCTTTAAATGTCTATTTTTAGGCCTTTCAGTTGTGGGAACAGCTTGGTATCCTGTTTGGAAGGTGTATTTGCAGCTGTTTCACTGGGTCTCCACAAATTGTTTAGGATGTGTGAGTATTTTCTGAGGGGTAGAACAATAGTTCTTCACCAAAGGTGGCACTGGGTTATAACATTGCCTGTGAACATTTCAGGTTGACAAGGCAATTCATGATTGAGATTATTCTGCAAAGTGTGATTTCAAAAAAAGCACAGAAAACATGAGTGTCTTTTTTTTTTCTTTTTGTGCAGTTAAAAATAATGCTCCATGTAAATGCAAGAATTTCTGATGATACCAGTGTCAAAGAACTCAGCCTGACGTTAGAGCATTTATAAGTCTTCCCAAATTTGAATTTACTCTTCTTTGTACTCTCTTAATTTGAGCGGGGACTGGAGTATATGCATCTCATGCCCTGGTCCTCAAAGTGTCCATCATTTGATGACAAAATGGATCGCATTTGCAACTTCCAGTCTGAGAAGCTGAATTTTTCAGCAAATAAGCCAGTCAACAGGAAGATGCAAGAAATATCCAGCCAAGTTTCTAGGACATGAAAATCTTGATCTTTCTCACAGTTTCAGTTTGCATTTTTACCAGCTTCTTTGAAAACTGGTAGTTGTTGAAGACAGTGATTTTTTTCAAGGCACAAGATAAATTTCTGTATGTGTTTTTAAAAGCTCTCCACTGCAAGTAAAAGAGGCTAATTTCTCCTGCATATATCCTGAGACTTGGTAAGTAACAGAGAAAGGTTCGAACAGATCCTGCCAGACTTGCAAGTAGCTAGAAGTCAAATTCTAAGATGGAGAATAGTAAGACCATAGACTATAGGCTTTGTAACAAGGATGTTGTCCTTAAGATGACAATTAGAACCTGCCTATTCATGAAATTCTTATATTTATCTTGACTTCAGAGAATGGCATTTGCATAACTGCATTTGATTAGAATAAATTTCTAAATTATATTGTGCATTTATTTTAGGTATATATTGTCCTAAGAGCAAAAGCATGTGTAAGTGGTGATGGCTGACAGAAAAGGAGAATTACACTGGGAAACTGCTGAATAAGGCCTGGCTAGATGTTGCATTAAGCCATTTTTAGAAGGAAAACATTTCCTGTGCAATTGAATATCTAATGCAGTATGGTAGAAAACGGAGTACTTTTAAAGCCAGAGCTGAATGTAAGCCATGCGTATTAAGGAGAGCAGGAAATACTCCTCTCTGGGTCCAGTGAGAAAGCCCTGTAACCTGCTCCCTGCGGCAGAAACTTTCAGATTCAGACCAGAATCAGATCCAGATTCAGAAACCATTCAGGATACTAAGGGTGTTTTCTGACCTTTTTTATCAACTGTAGCTAAATATTATCACCTAAGCTTTGTTAACATGACTTTTATAGGTGTGCTTTATTCAGACATATAATTATCTCTTAACTGTAACTGTCTAAAGTAATTTCCTATGAATAGACTTAAATATTACTGTTCTTTGTATTTTACTGACTATTTTTTTATGTTGTTTTGTCCTTTAGATTTTTTTCTTTTTTTTGCTATCCTTTACACATTTTCTTAGCTCTTCTGTTTCTGGCAGCTGCTAGCCAACCCAATTGCTTATAACTTATAACACATTATAAAACCCTGGCTCAAACCTTTGTGTATTTTATACAGGGGAAAAAAAAAAACCAAAAACATTTCTTCTGTATATAGTAAATAGCAAGGGTAGTTTCCCCTGAGGGCTCCCACTTATGTGATAGTTGTTCACTAAATGTTCATATCTGATTTAGTAAATTGTCGGATGATAGCAATCAGGATGCTGACTGGTTGAGTAATGAGATTCTGATGACTGTTAGCTCCCTTATGATAAGTGCTTCAAACCCAAAGTGCTGTAAGATTCATAATGTGAAGAATGTAGTAAGCCCTTACTATTTAAAAATTGTAGTAATTGTTTTTATAGATCTTTTTTTCCAATAAATGAAGCTTAGTTTGCCTTCTAGTTCGTAAACTCCTGAGCATAAGGATTGTCTTTTTATTTGTGTTCTTCTCATCACTGATTAACAAATAAATAATAGAATTTCTGTGTGAATACAGGGGGGTCATAGCAAAATGGTGGTTAGCCTTGGCAAGTATTACAGCAGATGCACAAGCAACCCAGCAACCTACACAGCACAAAAATATCACAGCAGTTGCACGTATTCTTTCAGATTCTTTTTTTCTCTTAATGACCTTTCTCCAGAGAGTGGCTACCTTAATACAAACATTTCCATATAGACATATTTTATGTTGTTACCACAATTAAATATTCAATGCTATGTGGCCAGCCCTAGTGCTGTTCCTTTTTCATCAAAGCTGTTTAGTCAATGAATATACAGTTTAAAAAAATCTTTTTAAAGAATAAATGGCAGAGGTTGTGATTGTTACATATTATCTGTAATTTATTTCATTGTTATAATGCCATATCATAACAACTATTGAGAGCTAATTCCATGTAATTTGTTTTTTAGGTTTGCAACTGATTTTTTTACTACTTCATTTCTGCTACGTCATGCATTTTAATATCGCTTCTCTTGAATGTCAGGATCCTTCTTAATTTGCTAGACAGAAAAGAAATAAAGTGAGAGAGACCACTGGTAGAGAAAATGCTAGTATTGTAATCTCATTTAAATATTAACTTTTAGCATTAAAATTATTTCATTCTTCTTAATTCAGTGGCCTTATTAGGAACAGCTATTGTTTACAAGGGCTGCTTTTATGAACTCTTGATGCCTTGCTGATGTGGCAGCAGATGAGTTTAGTGGAATTTAATATGAAAAAACAATTAAAGAACCTTTTATGAGATTGTTAAATTAAAATAATAAGGTTTTCGTTAATTTTAAATTCAAAAATTAATAAAAATAAAAGTGAGATGATTGATGGATTCTGCCATATTCCTACACTTTATAACTTTACATTAAGCTGAGTAGTGAGCACTGAACGTCAAAATAACAATACTTGAAATGTAAGCAGCAAAAAGAATGAACTACTGTGCTTTAGAGAAATGAGGCACATAAGCCTTTCTTTATTGAGCAGAGACATTTTAGAGTCCTAGAAATAAGTTGCATCACTTCTGTTTGTGGGTTATATGGTGTTCAGTTTTATGTTAATTATTTTAAGGTAGCTGAAAATTAAATCAGTTGTTATATAACTACCTCTGTTCCGTTTCCAGACCACCACTAACTACTAGCTCTTTCCTTTCTTTCTGAAAAATATTGTATAGGGTTCATACATGTACCAGTTTCACGAGCTCAGGAGTCCATGTATGCCAACAATATAGAGACTGAAGCTGAAGCCTAGCCCTCTTATTGAATGTACTGTTAATGTCTTGGGATGCAACCTGGGTTTAGACGGGAGTGAACCAACTGTCCAATAAATAAAAGGAGGGATTATTTCAGAACTCACACACCTAAAGGCAGTAATGCCACAAGTGGCTCAAGCTACTTGGGTCTGCAAACTGAAGGCTGAAGATGAATACAGCTATCAATGGCCTCTACTCCATTCTGTTGCCTGATTTTGCAAGCTGGCCCTTCTGATTGATGGCCCATGATCAGTCTGGTTTTCATGGCTTCATGAAAAAAATTAGAGGTTCTGTTGGATCATTTATGTTACACTCATGTACCTATGTTGAAGATGATGGTATTAAACATTGCAGTCCTCTGGAAGCTCTCCTACTTCTGTGCCATGAAAAGAGATTTCAGTGCTAATAATTTTTAGGGCTTCTGCATTGGCAGCTTGCTGTTTTTAGTGAGAGATTTCTGTGCAACTTTAGCAAAATATTGTTCTATGCTGTGGAAGCAGGAAGATAAACACTTAGTTCTATTCCTAGGGCTCTGATAAATCTCACAGTGAATAACGTTCTGAATCTGGTAGTAGTCTGGTGTTAGAGAGGTGCGCTAGACTTATTAAGCTAGTGCTTTCAAGCCCATAAGATGTTTCTCTACATAATCTAACTTATTTGGTAGAACCATTAGCTTGTGCTTCACAGAAATGAAGAAGCAGAACATGGCATCTTTCATGTAGATTGCAATAAGTCTGGCTGCATGCCCTACTCCTCCTTGTGGAGACAAACTTATCTTTATGAAGTAAAGCTACCGAAAAAACTCTCCAGCTGCTCACATGTTCAGCGTTCATTTAACTAGGTTTACAAAACAGATAATCCTCTATTAGGAATTGCCTGAAAATCAGGGGATGAAGGCCAAACACCTGCAATATGATATTCGGGGATAAATGTTTCCCATTTAAAGTCCATTGTAGGAGACTTGGAGATATTGGCTGGTTCAGTCTATTTGAAGCATTAAAAAGGGTTCTTCCCTTTCAGGAAAGTCTTTCAGAAAGACTGTTGTTAGCAGTTCTCTGCATGCTTCGTGAGAGTACGAGGCTTTACACATAAGTCTAACTTAGATGTTTTTCCTGTCCTATTTGGCATTGAGTACAGATGATAGAGTAAAAAAATTAATAACAATTAAGAAAACTTGAGCCTAAAAGACTGAAAAGGAGCAGCCATATTTTTGGGAGACTCTGGCTACATAGTCCTTCTGGATAAGAGGTACAGAAAACAGACATAACCTGTTACTGACTGGCAATTCACCAGCTTGGAGTGATTTCTCTTGTTTGTGCATGAAATGACTGCTTGTTCATAGGCAATGACCGTATTAAAAAGTCACTGTAGAAATTGCAGGTAGGAGTATAGAGAGCATGCATTCTTCAAGGACAGTAGAGGCTACCTACACTGACAAACACTTTTAGGACTCAAGGGAGAAATAGCTGACCCTGTTACCTCATCCCAGTCTACCCTCAAGCGTGCATTGGAGGGACAGGAGGTCTGCAGTTGCCCAGTTGCCATAATGCCAGCTGTAGCACCCTCGATGTCTTTTAGTGAAGCTTGCTGGTGGCACTGATTTCTGTCATGTTGACTGTGAGGTCACAAACAGCCCAGGTTATTTTCTGTATGAATCCCTTTTTTATATTTTGTAACCTTTAAGGATACTGTCATCCTATTTCCAGTTAACTTTATCACCATATTAATACGATCAATTATTACCTGTCATAATTTTTCTAATGTAAAATTTGGAGCTCACTAAAACATTAACACAAAGATAGTGTCATACATTTTCTTACAGGCTTTGACTTGGGCTATCAGCCTATAATCTTCACAATAAATCATCTGCCTGCTGTTGTCATTACACTCCTTCTCATTTTCTTATGATTTCTAATACTAGACCTGCCAGAAAAGAATAGAGAAAGGCAAAGAAATTGTTATTCTGGAATGAAAGAATGTAAATTATAGATGTAGCAGACAGATAAAACAGAAAATAAACTTAAATAAGAGGAAAAATCAAGCCAAAAATAGAAAGACACAATGCAATGGTGAAGTGAAAATTAGAGAGGGAGAAGATAAAACATTGATACCGTTCTAAGTAAAGTTGTGAAAAACTCTGTTACATTTTTTTCTTTCATATAAAGTGAAAGATTTTTTTTCTTTTGTTTTGTATTGAGATAGATCTTATTGAGTATTACAATACTGTGCTCTTGTTCAGGCTGACATATTTCAAAGAGGACACTAGATGAAAGCAAGGAAGAATAACAGGAAATATTGTAGAATCTCCATCAGTGATGTAATTTAAGAGGTATTAATACTCTGACAAGTTTTTAGGCTGCTAGAATGTCAAGTAGATCATGAATTAGGACTTACATTGAATCTAAATTCCTTTTTGTTTGTATGCAGTTGCAGCTTTCACTAACAGTACTGGTGGAGAAGCTGGAGTTTTTGTGAAGTAGCTTTAAACTGGCACTAGTACTACCTTAATCTTTCACATGAAACATATTTAGGATAAGCTATTCACTGTTTTCTAATAAGTCCCACATCCCAGTGAACATGCTTGAAACATACTATATGAAAGGGGCTGAAGTACAAAAAAACCCAAATGTAGGTGTTTGAATAGAATAACAAGGAGGTGGAATGAAAAAGGGGTTTATAAAAAAATCTGTTGAGTGACTAACACTTCCCCTCTCCCCTTTTTCACCTGTAATCAGTCTTCTAACATAATATAATAAAGATACTTGGATTACAGAACACTACCCACATGGTCCTACATCTCTTTCATTGACAAATGGCAGTGTATTTTAGGAATAGTGGATTTAGAGGACATATATATTTCCTCCATTTTTGGCTATGCTAACTCTCTTCAAAAAAGAACTTCAAGTCATAGTTTCTAGGCTGCATCACAGTTTCCCAGGTAATAACACAGGAAATTGCAACATCAGCCACTGTGACAGTCAAATTCCCTTAAAACGCAGTCTTTTCAAAATAAAAACGTAATTGATGCAAAGGTACATACCAAGCAGAAGCAACAGATAACAAAAGTTTACATATCCAGGCCTATCTAAAGTGCATCTTTTGATTATAGTGCATTCAAACACCATCTCCTGCTTCCTGTAGCATTTTCTTACAACTCCTAAAGAGATTCATTTCCAGGCATCTTTACCCCCTCATTCTGTACTTTCTTTACAGAGGAATCTCTAGCTGTTTTATATTTGCTTTGTCAAGGCAAAGGCCTGGGAAGAGACCAGCTTGCTGCCTAAATAGGCAGTCAAATTATGGTGAATCTGCCTGTATTTAAGGTACCACTTTATCTCTGTTATTGTTTTGATTATTTGTATCTTGTGGTAGACTTGTTTGAAGTAATTATGTGCTGACAGGCAGAACTGAAATGCATATTAGTGTCATAAAAAAATACAGATATCTGGTCTTATTTCCTGAAACTTTTTAATAGAAATAATAATATGAAATATGTATTGCAATTAATGAATAATAAAGAAGGCTGATTAACCTACTCAATATAAATAGCACTACTGAAGGTTTTTAGTGTTTATGCCATCTTAGGTTATGTTTCTTGGGCTGATTTGTAAATTGACCACGGCAAAATTGAGAAACTTCATGTCAGAAAAATTGAAAGCCATCTTAGTCATATCTTAGGCTGAAAATCACAACGTCTTATGGGTTAAAATGAATTTTCACTCATTTTAATTTGAATGAGTAGTAAGACAGCCAGAGGTGTCTAAATGCATTACAACTCCTATTGACTTCCAGAAAAAAATTTGATCTTGAGGGACAGCACCTTTTAAAAAATTCAGTCCATGTTCCTGTATAGCTTTGACAATTTCAACCTTTGTCTTTGTAATGATGTTTCTACAAACACCGTGTTGGAAAGGCATCAAACTGAGAAGTTCCTATATCAACTCATAAGAGTGAATCCAAATTTAGCTAATACTATAAAAGGTTAGCTGGACCTTTTGAAGTGACCATGTAGCAGCTCTACTATCTCTTTTGGAACACATTTGAAGCATGTTTTTTCTTCCATCTTTTTTTGCAGTTAAAAGCTATGAGTTTGGTTGCTTAAACTGAATTAAAATAATGGCAATGTTTATTTTCAGTTGTAAGTGCATGGAAAGGCAGGAATCTTTAGCTAGATACAGCAGAATTCTGTTTCACATAGTATCCCATGATACCTGTGTTTTCTTTCCTCTACAAAACATAGGAGAAGTGAGATAGCCCCTAAGCAGAGAGTTGTGAAAAATCTTAAAGAATGAAATGTATTTATGTGGTCTGATCTATAGTGCGTAGCTGCCACAGTTTTCAGTATATTAATCTAGACAGATAGAACCTAGAAAGGCAAAGTTTGGGGCATGTATTCAGTCAGTACAGCATTATTTCTTGCTAAATGAGTTGGAGCAAGGGTTAACATAAAATCAGTATTTTCTCCTGTTAACTTTTCCACTTCCATTGGGAGTGTGTGTAAGCTCATATTTGTTAAGACCGAGGTAGGGATACAAACCTGATACAGTGTTGGACTGAAAGAGAGAGATCTAGTCACAAAAGTACTCTGTTAACAACTCAAGATTGATTAATATCTGTCAAATCACATTGGTGATTTCCTAGACTGGAAGTGCCTGTGAGATCATAAACCCTACCAGACCACCATTCTTGCTTATCCCCCAAATGCAAAGAGAGTCAAAGCTCAAGGCTGCTGATGTGAAGGAGAGCATGGTATCTCATGATATTGAGCTACTGTAATGCTGCCAAAAGGCCAGAGAAATGCAGAAAGGGTAGGAGCAATTATTTATTCCAACTAAGAATTGGAGCATTTTGTATCTTCTAGAACATGTGGAAATAATGATTGTCAACAAAGAATTGTCTCACTTTTTATGTTAGATGACAAGGTTAAACTTCAACATTCAAGTTCTGCTTGAGCATTCTTGTATTTGAAAGTGTGTGCTGGGAAGTTAGTTACTGGTGTGCCTGCAGTTTTTTGTGTTCCTTTTAAGAAGCAATCTCACTAATATTTAAATTCTGGTGGTTGGGGGTTTTGGAGTGTGGGGTGTTTTGGTTGTGTGGTTTTTTTTTTTTTTGTTTTTTTTTTTTTTTTTGTGTGTGTGGATATGAACAGCCTAAGCTAAGTCATCAAACATTTCTAGGAGGAAAGCTTTTCATCTTGCCTAGAATTCTGAACACCTAACATCTCTGCTGATTTAATCAATAATATTTTAAAGACATTGCTAACACATTCTCATCAGCTACTAATTCTTATCGGTCATTCCATGTCTGAATTAAGGAATATGAAAAAGTGAAAAGGGGAGAGCTATCTAGTCATTGCATAAGGAATTGTGAGGAAGGAATATCTGTAAATAAGAGGTAATCTGGTGTTTTCGGATGTCTTAGTGTACATCCAAAAGGCAGGTTGTTTCTTCAATAGAATGTTCCTGAGTGTGGGATAAATCATTCCTGTGAAATCAGGTTAGCAGTAGGCAAAAGCAAATTAAGCTCCATCAGAGAGTACGTTCCTTCATATGTGCCAGAACTGTCTGCTCTATAGGCAATTCGTTGAAAACTGCTGCCTTTCTATACTGCTTTACTTGTCATCTGAAGGACACCATGTATATTTTAGAGGTAGCCTTCACTTTGTATTCAAGCTAGATTCATTTAGCCACTGTACGCAATGAATGCAAAGGTAAGAATTTACCCACTTTAAAACATCATTAAAGGTAGAGTTGTGGTGAGAGGTAGTCATTATATCTGTATAAAACTACTCTCTGTATAAAACCAACAGATTTGTATAGTGAGGGTGAGAATTTTTTTAGGGATGGGAAAATAATTTTAAGAGAGTATCATCTTTCCTGATTTTCTCTTGGCTGCATTCAGACTACCACAATAAGGATGGGGAGGAGGGGTGTGTGAACAACCCTTTAGGTATTGTTTTAACCACTAAAGAGTCTTTCCTACAAACACACCTTTATTGCCTACAGATAAGCTTACATATGTATTTGAGGATCCCTTCATTCTGCTTGCAGAGGTGATTATAACTGTATTGAAAAAAATCAAGCTGGTGAATGCTGTAAGGAATTTGTTGTGGAAGCACTGCAGAATGTGATCTGTGCCAAAAGCACCAGTAACAAAATAGCACTTAGTCTGTGTGCAAAAGGGCAAATACCCTGGAAGAATAAATGAAAAAGGAATTACATCTGTACCTTTATGATCATTTATATAGCAATAACACTGCTTTGGCCACCCATCCATCCAACTCTTCCCCCCCCTTAAAAGTGCCCAACTGCTCAGCCGTTTCAGCTGCATTTAGCGAGGTGTTGCTGTGAGGATGTAAAATGCAGCTGTGACCACTTTGTGTTCACCCAACAAATTTTGCTGAGTGACAGGAAATGAAAAATATTAAATCATGAAGAATATTTAGATTATTCAGGTTTCTTTTCAAAGAAGGCTGAATAAAATCGTTAGCATGACATCTTGTAGGACAGTTCTAGCCTCCCATTTCATGCTATCAAACATAATGGATGTTAAAAAATGTGCATGCTGAATTCTTAATTCTTATTAATTTGGAAAAAAAATATTTAACTCCCTGCCCACTTCAAAATGAGAACAAGGGTTGTCTCTTAGAAGAACCATCACTGGTGGCTTTACTGTAAAGTATGAGTGTAGCAAATGAAGCAAACAGAGCATTTATGCTAATTAAATTGTAAAGTAAGGCTTTCTTAATATTTAATCTCATCTGTCTTCTGGTACTGACTGCTACTAAGTGTTCTGGTATTCATATATGTTTTTAGGGGAAATAAACATGCCACAAAACCTGTTCTGGACAAGATTTTGGACTCAGCAGTAGGAGGTGCAAATAAGGCAATGCCAGCGGGGTATTTCCACCAGACTAGGGCTGCTCCTCCTTCCCTGGGGGACACCTGGGGCCTAATGAGGCCAGGTGTGCTGGGCGGGGCCCGCAGCTCAGGGGTCTCCTCCTCCTCACAGTGCTGTAGCTGTCCTCAGAATTGTTTGAACCTGGGTTTCAGAGCACCATATTGAGTGCAGGTGAGTCCTCATCTGTATGTTCTAGAGTTTTCTTCCTAATGGGGAGGGGTGTAGAAGGAGACTTGAGGGAGTACAGGGTGAGTGCTGTCTGCCCCACAGCAGCACCCTGGGGGCTTGCTGGCTTCATTTGCTGGTTGCAAGGTGTCCTCTCCAGGCGCCAGAGTATCTTGCACCAACCCAGAGCTGAGTGTTTTGGGTTTATTGCTTGTGCTGACACGCTCCTGTTCAACTGGGCTGTGAGTACACTGGGGAAATCGGGCTGGGGGGCAAGAAGCATGGCAGCTGCCATGCAACCCATGCTCTGTGTGGGGAGTCTTCAGCTGAAGCCCCAGAACTGTGTTAGCTTTGTGTGAAGGTAGAGCTCAAGATGGATGTTTGACCTCAGCAATTCCCCTGGACCTGTCTTTTAATCTACTTTCTTACTAGATTGTTTTCCTGTTAAAACGTGGCAGAAAATCTGATGTGCTGCATTATCTTAGCACTACTAAGAATGTGTGAGGAAAAACTACTCTTGTGTTTCAGGGAGCTTTAATTGAAGATAATTGTTACATGGTCATTTTAAGGGCAAGAGAAGGCTGTTCTTGGAAGATGAGAAAGTAGTCAGTAGTAGTGTTAAGTACAAATGAAATCAAAGGGTAAAAGTAAGGGAAATATATTTTTTTCTTGTATTTTTCCTCAGTAATTTCATGTGTATCAGTTTTGGTGCTTGAGGTTTGGTTGGTTGTTTGGGGTTTTTTTTAATAAACCTTATTTTTGTGTTTGTTTAGGTTGTTGAATAGGGGGGGAAGGGAGTGGTTCTTGGAAAAAAACACCCCAGCTGTATCATAGTAATCTTTCGTAGGTTATGAGAAAGCTTAATTTTAAAAGTTTCACAGGTTTTTTTTTACTTACTTTGGCTTCAATTTCCAAAGCTGTTATTAAAATGAAGTACTATATCTGAACCTTTGAATTGCTTCAAAGGGAAATGTGTCATAACTTTGCACTTTCTGCAAGCTTTTCTTCATCTTGCCAGCCCTAGGTTATAGATGAACATACTTTAAGGAGAAGAGCTGTGTGGTGGATTTGAAATGCTTTCATCTTTAATTGGAGGAGGAGGGAGAACTGTTTAAAATGGTCATAATTTTTTTAATGTAATTTGCAGCCCATTTAGTACTTTGATTTAGGCAACAACAGAAGCATAGGTTCAGCTATGTAGGGTGCTAAATGACTGGACTTTCTACACTGGGATGTTGAACCAGTAACCTGTTATGAATGCTGGAATGCTTTTACACCTACCTAGAGAAATTATCTTTGCAGTTTCACATGGCCTTATTTGCATCACAAGAGCACCAAAATTAACATGTAACAATATTAATGTTGGAATAATTACCTTGTACTAAATGAGAAGATACTCTGGCATGCTCTGTGATAATACTTGTGCTTATTGTGAATGTATGTGCTGGCTTCACAGGACACTGCAATTGTTTGTTTGTGAAGAACTTGTTCAACAATGTTGTTAGACTGTGACCTGGTTTGTGTTTTCCTTCATCAACCATATTCAAGGCTGGAAAATGTGTGTGTATAAAACAATAAGCTTTAGCATTCTTTGATCAACACTTTACCAAAGTTCAGGTAAATATATTTCACAGTTTGAGCACTTGAACGTGTTTTGTTTGGGTTTTTTTCCTCAATACCCATAACCACCTTTAGTGATAAGCATAAGTAAATACCAGCATTTGATGTCTATTAAAATGAAGGAAGTAGACAGAAATTTAATATTAAAGTTTGCAGGCTAAGACTTTTCTCTATTGCTAGCTGCAGCATTTGTTGCTGTAGTTGACCACATTCACAGACCTATAGCTTGCGGTTCTTGGTTTACATGACTACATCTGACATTTTGTCTTATATATTTCTCATCACTGTACTTCAGTAATGAAAACTGATAACTTCATAAGAGCAAGCTCCTACTTTGCACTTTGATGTTCATTTTGACTATTTGTTTTAATCTCGTTTTTACTGAGATATTTTTGCTGAAATGTGATGGCCCTCTATTTGTGTTGAGGCTTATGCAGGATAAATATAAAAGGCATGCTCCTCTACATACTCTGAATAAACTGATAACTGCTTATAGGTTGTTTTGAACACTAGGAATTTCGTAGTCCATGGTGTTGAACAGAAAAATGTACATTGTAAATTGAGTGTATCCAGTGCAGTGTTTCCCTTTAGAGTCTGCAGACAGGCAGTACCACAGTAGCTCCTTGATTTTTCAAGATGTAGTGTAACTGAAGTTAGAACCATCCTAGGATCCTTCAAAAATTTCACAAAACTGAATTTTACAGCATTCCCGAAGAGGAGTGAGATTCCTTCTTCCATGAAAACAGGAGCCAGGTTTCAGGAATGGGAACATAGGAGAGTTGGCCATATTGTTGTGCTACTGCAGAGGAAAGGGTAGTTAATGTATGTTGCCTGTGAGGTGCTGTATCCCCAAACACTCACCATCTCCTTACCCCTTCTTTTTCAACTGGGACCTCGATATCCCTGAACTTTAGCATGGACTAAGCAAGGTCGCGTAAGTAATGCTTTGGCCTGTGACACAGGTTTTCTCGGATCAAAATCAACAAAGTTTGCTTTAGAAACTTTTGTCAGCATGAATTAACCTCGCAGAAATCGCCTTGGCTTCATTCTGCTGTTACCTGGAAAAATCCCATCTGTGTTGGAGCTTGTGAGACATGTGGGAGGAGGATTTGGAGAAGAACCCAAATGCTGATAATAGGTTTCTTTCTCCCCCCAGTCATGGCAGCAATAACGTTGGTGGAGGAAAACAGGAAGAAAATATTTGCATTTCATCAGTTAGCAAGTAGAAAGATTTAGTAAGCTTTACCAGTACGTGGATGCATATTAAAAATGAAGCCTAAGAAACCTTAGTATGTGCAAGCAGAGCAGCATCTAGTTTATCAAGTGAATAATAGCCAAAAAAAAGGAATATATGCTTTGCTTTGGGTAGCAGGTGATCGGCTTTGCTTCTCTGTGATTAACTACATGTCAGGGTAGACAGAATATTTGAATGAGAGAAGAATAGGAGGAACTGTTCAGAAATAGCAAAAACTATAGCAAATTTTCTATACTGATGAAATGACTGAATGAAATGTGAGAAAAAACTTGATAAATGGAAGTGAAAGGAAAACAGATACTTGAATTGGTGTAAGTAAATAAATAATTTGAGGTGGGGGAGAATTAAAAAGTGGAATATTCATGAAGAGGGAGAAAGAAGAAGAAAAACAACAAAGTATAGCAAGATGCCAAGTTTTTAAAACATATTTATTGGCAATTTTATTTTTATAATGTGCAATAAACTGTAATCATGATTGTAGTCTCTGGAGTTGTGGAGGATTTGAGCACAATAGTTGTGGCAGCAAATGCTTTTTTTCATTTAGGTGGTGGGTATCTTTCTTTGCATCCTTTTCTGCAAATTAACACTGGCAGTACTTTAAGAAAAAACTCACCTTGAAAAATAGGAAGGTTAACGCAGAATAGAGTTTTAGGTTTAATTCCACTGTACGTAACTGTGTTTTACAGAATCCTAACTGAATGATTGAAATGATTAAATATGTCAGTCATAACCTACCCTTTTTGATATAATTCTCTGCTAAAACTATAGTGCTAATATCAGGAGACAGTGTAAGAAGTATTATTTATAAATTTTTAGTCTTATTGATTTTAATGCTTTATTATTAATCTCACAGACAGTAAATGCTAGACATGAAAATTAAGGTGCTCCTATAGTACTTCAGAAAATAATTCATTAAAAAGAAAATAAATGTGTATGGGCAAATTCTATATCTTAGTCAAACACTTTAGGTTATTTTCCAAAGAATGGGTAGCTGTTGCTTAATTTTGTACTTGTGAGAGCTGTTACAAATGTAACATATATAACAAGGCAATTAATAAGAATCCCAGAAATGTAATAGTTTGTCTATTGTATGTTTAAAATAGGTGGATAAAAAAAGTTCCTTAATAGTAAAAATAGGTTCCCAGAAGGGTCTTTTTATGTCTTTATGGATTTGGTTATTATTCAAGCCTTATTGATCTGAACAGAATTATACTGACATATTGTCTCTTCTACTTGAGCCGCAGTACAAAATTACCTGTGTAATTCATAGTACTGCTATGCAGTGCTTCAAAATTAGGAGGAAACATTTACAAATCATCTTTTGAACAATTTGCATTCATTGAATTACTAATAAAATTTTATATAAATACTTAACATGGTGGTATGCCATAAATTGGGTGCTAACTGCATCCCTGTGTTGCAGAGGGGCACGGGAATACATAAGCCACCTTTGGGGTTTTTGCTTGGGCTTAAGGTAAGGGATAAACAATATGGGGGATCATAAAGTGCCTGTTTTCAACCCTAGTATTTCTGCACATACCTCTCCATTTATGTGTACCCTGTTCATGCTTCAAATATCTGATACGTACACTTATAGGTGGATTCTGTTTCGAAGTCCCGGGGAAAAGTTTCACAAGGAAAACTATACATTCACTGATAGTATTATCACCCCCTTACTGGGGATAACTGCATCTGAACATACTGATAGTGGCTTGTCTTCAGTCGGTTTCAATCCTTTCTAGTTTGAGAAATGTTTGTGTACATGTGTTTTATGATGAAACTACAGTAGAACCTCATTATTTTGTTAGTCTTTGCTGTCATTTGAATTTGTCATATGAACACAAATAAAAATCAGGCTTCTGCTGCACTTAATCAGTCCTGAATTTTGCAAGGATGTGAATGGTAGGCCAATTAAGCTCGGTTTGCCTGCCATGCCACTGCAATTTTGGAAACTTTTTAACTACTTTGGAGAGTATTTACTGTTAAATAGATGTTTGTGTTTATCCCAGAGGTGACTGCGTTTCAGTGAAATGTAGTATGATGCTGACGTAGTCCTTAATGATCTTAGAAATACTTTGCAGCATAGTCTGACTGGTTTAAGATGATGTGAAAGATGCCTAAAGTTAAAGCATCCCATCGTCCCAAGTAGTATTTATCTCATCTCCTTGCATCTTAGTTTTACCATTTTAAATTCTAAAACTTAGTTACAGGTCAGAACTAAAGCTGAAAGAACAATGACATATAAGCTAGTAAAGTATATGCTGTTAATACATGGAATAAACCAAACAAATATTAAGGACATATCTGACTTCTACAATACAAAAGAACTGAATTTTGTATATTCGTATGTATGGAGAGAAAGTGGCAAACATTAGTGGAGATGTTTTTAAAATTCTTTGTAGTATCTCTTCTAGATCTCTTCAAGCATAATCTTGTGTGTTACGTATTGCTAAACAGTGTTGAAATTATTATTAGCACTGTGTTGAGTTTATTTATAAACCCAATAGAAATCAATAGTGTACAACAGTATTGTAAAAAGCTTATACAAAGTGTTTATACAGAAGAGTAGTTTTTAAAATGTCAGTATCTTTTTAACAATTTTCTAGTGGCATAGGTGCTGCGTATTTCAATCCATGGAGCAAAAGATGTGGCCTCTTCTGTCCAGCTGACTTGTAGCACTTGGAAAATCAGTATGATGTTGGCATTTTATTCACCAGCACGTCTCCTTGCTTTTAGGATTTTTTTCCTCCTTTTTGACAACATCAAAACTTTGGATGAAGCTTTCTTATTTTTGCCAAGCTATAGTTTTTGAGGACTTCCTTCCCTGTGCCAAATGCAGAAAGAGGGATATAAACGTTTCCCTGCATACACATTTGGCATATTCCTCTGAAGAACAGGCATATCTAGGATGGATTCCAAGTTTTATACTAACTTTAAAGCAGATTCTGTAGAATTAAAGATATTTCCACATAGACACAAATGGAATGCATATGTTTAAAATATTTTAGGTCAGATGGAAATCTTGATATTGTTTTCAATGGCAGCATGTTTTCTGGTTTTATTCTATTTTTCCTGTTTCCTGTTGTGTTTTTTTTCCCTGTCTTATGTGAATATGAAATTCACATTATTATTTTATTTTTAATTGGAAATTAATTCCAGGTTGGCTGTATTCCAAACTTATGAAATAATTGAAAGAATCTTGAAGCTGAAATTCCAGTTATGTACAAACTGTCTCTGAATGTTCGTTAAACCTTAATGATGATAATATCACTGAGGATGTAGTTCTATCATAGAATGTTTTAACCACCACGTTTTTCAACTGAGGAAGCTTCAACCATAAAACAAGATCAGAGAAAAATGCCCAAAAGGGTTTGAGAGGTTGTTTTCATCTAAACCTAAATAGAGAAGACACCTATTCTATGCTTCTATTATACCAGACATGGAAAAGTAGATTTTTGTAATGCACAAAACAGGAAATATACTTGGAGGATCAAAACATTAGAAGATAAATATATTATTCATTGTATCCTGTCAGTATTTGATTTTTATGCCTCTAAATAGACTGTTATGTCTTCATTTTACTAATATCTTAGTTAGGATCCTAATTTATTTGCTGTTTTCAAGTTCTTCATGAATAAATCAATCTGTACATCCTCTGTGACAAGAGGGGGGAAAAAAAAGGCAGTGCACACTTAAATTGTTTTCTACTTAGATACATGTTGCCATCTCCTTTGTGTGACCAAAATAATTTGATTTTAACTATTTCTATTACTATTTAATAATAAATCCCATAACAGAATTGGCATACTTCCCTAAAGGAGATGTATCATATCTTTCTTGCAGTATGTGTTGGAATAAAGATTTTCTTTTTCCTTCAGTTTTAGTAATTTGTGCCTGAACCTGGAGACAGTCTGAATAGATGGGGTTAGAAGACTGTTTAGGCCAAGTTCTCAGAATCTGAAAGTGACAGGTAGAAAGGGAAGGTCGGTGGCCTTTTTTTACAGATGAAATGGATGATGTTATTGTACACACTGAGCATACTTTCAACATTCTGTGCTTAGTTGTTTTTTATATCAGAGGAAAGTATTCCGTTAAATGCTTGCTGCTACAAAAGACCTGTATTCTTGCTCATACCTCTGCAGATGGGAACACCATTATGAGTTCACAGAATGGTTTTCTGGATTGACATAATCTGCAGCACTAAAATACCTGGGGGTTTATGTTTGTGAACTTCAAGTAGGCACAATTATCAGCCTTCAAAAAGCACATTTACCAAACTGATAAAAAATTTGATCTTGGCCCTTATTTGAATCAAACATTAAAATATAAAAGTATGATCTATTTTTGTCACACATTTGACACTGGTTAAGGACAGAAGGCCATGAAATAGGAAAGCATTCACTTTCAAGGTAATGCATTCTCTAAAAGGTTCCATCTTGTGAGTATCTTCTAGGATTCATCCCAGTGTACTTGGTGCCCATCTTGCAAGATGAAGCTTTGCATTTCAACATGTCTTTTTTCTGAAACAATGCAGAAAATGTAACTTTTTTTTTCCTTCATCTTGGAATCTTCCCATGTGCTATTTAGAAGTCACAATGTTCTATTCATGGAAGCATATCTTTAAGCTGTCAATGTAAGAATTCTGGAAATTAGATCAGGGATGTTGATAATAGGCTTTGCATGATTTGAGAGAGAATGTCAGAATATAGAACATTGCAATGTTCTAATGTTCTCCCCGCTGCTAGATGAATGTCTTAGGATCCCCTTGGCATTCATAGGAAATAAATGTTGAGGTGAAGCTGAGATATTTATTTCCAAAATGGGAGTCATTTATCCTGGTAAAGCATAGTATTCTAGAGACTCTATTTCCATTATACCAACAATTGATGTTGGAAGATACTGTCATTTGATGGATATTGATATTGTAGAATGATAGTTGGTCTTCATGTGATTTTGATGCAAAATACACATATGTAGTTAGAATAAGAGAAATGTTGTTTCCTAATTGTCTTCAATGACAGATTTGCATTTTGATTTTAACCATTCAAAATGACTTTATCATAATACAGTAAATTTAACATTTTATGTATTTGTTACACTGATTGAAGTATAGTTAGAAGCATCAGAGTTTTGTCATTTTATGGCTAACAAAATATTTAATATTACTGTAGCATGTAATAGAGGTCTTGTCACTTAATGCAGTAGCATCTTTCAGTAGTTCACAAATAGCTTGAGCACTCACTTGCAGCTGAAAAATGATTGCAAAGTCAGGGTTGCACTTCAGCCTGTATGAGTTCTGAGTATGGTTTCAGAGGTGGGCAGACCACATTAAGCTAAATAATATTGAATGATCTCCTAGTCAAGGTGTGGTCTGAGTGCTTGTGTCACTGATGTCTGAACGTAACAGAAGGTAAATCAGTGTAAATTCTGTCCCAAGGAAAATCATGGTTTGCATCCTGTTGGAACATTTCTGGGCCCTTGAAGGAGTGGAGGTGATTGGGAACAGTGGTGATGGGTTTGTCAACAGTAAAATTGTGCCTCATCAACCTGGTAAATAACTTGATTTGTGGACAAGGGGAGAACAGTGGATATCATTTACCTTGACTTTAGCACTGTTTCTCATAATACACTTGTATCCAAGTTAGTGTGCTGCAGTCTGGATGGATGGACGGACAAATAGGTGGGTATTGCCAGGCTCAGGGCGCAGTGGCCAATTCATCCTGTTCTGTCTGGCTAAAGCACCAAGTGGAGTACTGACAGTGTCTCTCCTGGGACCTGTTCTCTTTCACATCCACAGCAGTAATCTGGTGGAGGTCAATGAGTGCACTTGCATGGAGTTTACAGATGAAACCAAATTGGAGGAACCAGTCATTATGCTCAATGGCAGGGCTGTCATTCAGAGGGATGTAGACAGGCTATAGTTTCATACCATGGATAACTTTCAAAAAGGCACATCTAAATCTGCATTTTACAAAAGAGGGTTGTTGTACATAGGTGGCGGCCTACAGAACTTGTACAGTTAGTTTAATTTTTTATTTAAAGAATATATTGTCAGATGGAAGGCCAGGTATGCAAGTACCACTCTGCTGTACCACTCAGTCAAGAAAACTAAGAAATCCTGTAGGCTGTCTTTCCAGAAATATACTCTGATTAAATATTAGACATGTGAAAATTCTTTGCATTTTAAAAGACTTAAAATAATATGTAAGGTTCATAATACACAAATTGCTTTAGAAAGGCTACTTTTCAACATTCAGTGTAATATACTGGAAGGAAGACAATTCACTGAAAGCATATGGTACTGCTTACCTTATAATGTTCTTCTAATTAACGTAACTGTAAAAAGATGACTATTGAAATTTAGATAGTAACTCTGATTGTTAAAATCCTAATTACAACACTGTTAACAACTGCAGTGTGGGTAATACTCTTTTATTATTAGTTCCACATCTGAGAATTAGTTCATTCACTTTCAAGGCATTTACACATGAATTTCCATGCACTTTTTTTGGAAGTGAATGTGTATGACTAATGACATAGCTAAAGCATTAATGTAAGATGACTGTGGCTATTAGGAGAAAACGGAGTATCCATTTCCAGTTTAACGCTGTGGAATATAGTGTGTTTAGGAAAATAACCCAGGTTAACTGGTTAAAATATGTAGAATTAATTTACACAGTGCTGTGCTAGAGAAACAGTATTATTTTGAAGGGAGAAACTCCGAATACAAATACAATCACAGATGGAAGAGAGTTGGAGGTAGCCTGCTTATGACATTAACCAGCTAAGCACAGTTTGCACTTTCACATATACAGACTTTTAGCCAGTTTAATCCCAAGGCTAGCACGTGACTGCAGATATTTTAAATTCATTCTGAAGATACAGCGAAAAAAGGATTAACAGTTTGTAACAACAGCTGGCTTGATACATTTTGAGATGGTAACAATGGTTCCTTGTAGGGATGATGGGTGAGGGGAAAGTTCATACAGACAGTTATTTGAGAAGGACTGGAGCTGTTACTGGAGTCAAGCCCACTTTTATGAGGAAACAAGAAAACAACAATAAAAGAGAAAAAAATCCATCTTCCCCCTCCACATTTTTACTGTAGTACTACTGCTGGAGAAACATGGCCTCAGCTCATGTCTTATCAGACATTCTGTGACCTGACAAACTTGAATTAACGTTGAATTGTTTAGGTCAATTCTCTTGACTGCCTCATTGGTCACAGGCTCAGAGCAGTGTTGTGAAAGATGGTCTTGTCTGGATAAACCTGACACTTGCTAAACAAAAGGCAAATAAAGGATAAGAGGAAAGAGCATAGGTAGAGAAAGAAAAAGGACAAAAAAGGGAGAGTAAACCAAACTGATATTTTTAGGTCTTTCTGACCTCACATTGAGATGAATACGTAATCTATTCACACAAGCTGTTTTGATCAGGACAATAAAAGTTCAAGGGTGTTATGAAGAATCCAAGGAGACTGCAGGAGTGGCAGCTATGCTGATAAGGCTTTCCAAATGATTCCAAAAAGAATTAGTGTGTAAATTGCTATATGCCATTGTTGCAGATTGTGGTACAATGTTGGACCTAAATCAGAGATGCTAGTTTCAGATTCCATGCTCTTCTGTTCAGCGTTGTTTCTGTGGTTTTGTCTAGGCAGTACCTTCTTTGCTTCCAGTTGATATAATAACTTATGTGAAATTTAATAATTTTGAATACTTTTCTGTGGTAATTACTGTTATAAAGATTCCATTGGAAAAGATATCAGAGGGAAACTGATGACTGAATTGGTTAAAATAAAAATATTAGGTTTATTTTAATTTTAAATTAAAATTAATATTTTGCTGAGGTACAAATTGATGATAGTGGAGGACAGCTGACAGTAAAGATTAATTTGACTTTGGAGTCTTTGGTCATAAATTCCTATATTTTTGAAGAATATGCAACATTGGAATAGCACCTGGCTATTCATGGATATATTCAGTAACATGATTAAAACACAAAGGTGTGCCTTTTGTTAACATCTGTGGTTCTCCCTCCCAAATACAAATTCTTCCATTCTCTTCATCTTCTCAATCTCAGTGATTGTTGTTTTATAAGATCCTTTATTCTGGGCTCCAGTGCCACTGAAGAGCAGACAGTATTTAATGACCTTCTGCATCAGCAGTTTCATCTCTTGAGAAATTAAAATTGATTTGTTTTGTGTTTGATATTGAAATTCTAAAGCAGACCTTTTCTTCCTGATCTGTGTAATAGTAGCACCTGCAGTCAGGAAAGATTGGGGGAAGAGGACTTAAAATAAACTGTTAACTAACATGGGTTAAAAAACAAAACAAAAAAACCCACACAACCAAAAAAGCTTCTCACTAGACAGTTTATGTTCCTGAAAAGAATGAACACTTTTTGTCATCTCTGTAATATTACAGGGGTTCTGTGTAAAGAAAAAAAATTAGTTTTCATATGAAGAATTTTTGTTTCCATGTGTATTCATTCCATAGGACCTAATTCCTGTTTATTCTTATCAATTCTGTTTTGGAAAACTGGTGAGTTAATCTATAGATATAAGAAACATTATGCTCACCCTTAAAGGATAAATTAGTGTTTGACCTCAAGCACTTTACTATTTTCTGTGATAGACTGCAACTTTCAGTTTATTATTTTAACAGATCAATAAATACATTAATTCTCAGAAGAAGCTCAGACTCTCTGCCTGAAGTTAAATTTGCCAGGTTTTTTTTTAATTAGTTTTATTCTCCTATAAAGTTGAAAATTCTTTAGGAGAATCAAAGACGGGAAAGTAATTCACTGGAGAAAAAGCAAATGATGCAGAAAATGCCAATATCCATTTCCTAAAGAAGTTATAACTTGAATGCCAAGAATCTTGTTTCCGGCACTAACTCTAATAATGTGAGTAATCTAAGGCACTGATCAGAAGGCACATTTTACAAACTTGTGGTGTAACTTAAAAAGATGACTGAGAGAAATTAAACCTTGCTGAGCTGTGTGAGATAATGTCTTGGGGAAAGAAAAAAAAACCACCAACAAACCCTTTTCCTTAAAAGAAGTAATGTTGTTTGTAGCATGATTTATATTTTAAAAGCATTATCAACAAAGTGGATGGCCAAGTGTTGAAAATTTGTTCAGGGATGTTTCCAGTTGTATTTCTATACTGCATAGTATATTTGGAGTTGGATGGAAACTCAAAACCGGCCTTTAAAATGAAGGAACTAGTTAACACAAAAATTCCTTTATGCATTCCACCTCAACCACTTTGTATATTTTTCATTTTAGAAGCATAGTCCATCGCATTTTGTGTATCTAGCTGGAAATTGAGTTGTTGTGACTTGTGGCTCAGTGGTAGACGAGAGAATATAAAGGTACTGAAGCTAATGTTGATTTCTTCAAAGACAGATGGAGACTATATATGAAGACAAATGTAAGGTTTGAGATTCACAGAATCATAGAATGGTTTGGGTTGGAAGGGACCTCAAAGATCATCTAGCTCCAACCCCCCCTGCCATGGGCAGGGACACCCCCCACTAGACCAGGCTGCTCAAAGCCCAAAAGATTAACCTAATCCAATTTTGTTTTGTCTGCTTCTCTTCTATGAACTTCACTTCTCTGTAACTTAAGAAACACAGGAAATACAACTTTTATTGCTGTGTAGGCTAATCTTGTGGAAAAATATATCTGAAGTCCTTAACCCAGATTGGCTTCACATTGGAATGAGGAAGCATGATCTTCTGAGGCTCATTGACAAGACTAGGATGTGGGTATAGTTACCTGAATATTTTGGTGGTGTTCCTAAAGGGAATGAAGTAGCTTTGATGAAGATAAAGATACTGTTGGAAATAGATTGCTAGTGTAATTAATGAAAAGGAAGAATTCCTCAATGACAAAGGCAGTAGGGGGAAAAGTGATTGTCTTGCTGTGTGTTGACACTTTTGAGTTTTGGGGTATTATCAGGCATAGATAGTATTTTCAATAACACAACTTTCTCCCTGTGCTGCCTTCCCCCACCCTGAATTGCTGCACCATTCAGTCCTACCTACATTTTCATATGCTTTAGCTGAAATCCAAGAAATGAGAAACATTGCAAACCAGAAGTTTTTCTCCAGTTTTTGTTTCTTGATCACCACCTTCCACAAAGTTCAGTTTTAGTTCTTGTGCTTGAACAATCTCTAAGGAAGGAACAACTGTCTCCAAAAGTCAAATGGTTCTGATCCAGTAATCCATAATGGATTAGGAAGTGTGCTAAAGACAGAGAGATATCTGCTGGATAAGACATGGATCCTAAGCATTTTTGTTTGCTAGAGTGCATTTTTCACAAGGCACAGTATCCTGGTCTGCTGCTTCAGTATGGACTGAATTTGAGATGGAGCAGCTGTCTTGCTCCCTTTCAGGCCTTAGTCTAGAGCTGATTATTCCAGCTGTACATGAAATACAACCTTTATTTCCCAACACAGATGTGCTGAAGGAAGGTAGATAATTTTTGTACTTCGTGTTGCAAGAGTGTACAACAATCAGAATATCTAGCTCAGCCTTTCCTGGATTAGCTATCTGGAGTACTGCATTTCTCATTCAAAACACCCATCACAGAATTTAGCAGATTTTATGTTTACATTTGTAGTATTTCAAACTCAAGGGACTCTTCTGTGTTCCAGATATTTAGACTTGCTATCAAAGGTTTGCTGTTTATGTATGTAATGGTTTTCTAGCTTTCTCTTCCTTACTAGTTGATATTGTTTTCATTTCCTCCTTGGTTCTTTTTCTCTCTTTAGCAGTGGGCTGTCATATTCTGTCACACAAACAGATGTCTAAACTCTTCTGGTTTTAGAAGAATACTTTTGTATTTGTGTGCAGAAGATCGTCTGATAAAGAAGGTGAAGTCCTTTTCAGGTTACGTTAATTGTTATAAGGGAGAGAAGCAATTCTTTGCTAAGAGAATCTTTCAGTGATTTATTTTCTGCTGTCATGTACTGCCCCTTCTGATGTAATTTTCTCCCAAGTTTTAGAATATGTGTGCATACACAGATTACCTCAGAGTTATAGAATATCTCAAGTTGGAAAGGACCCATAAGGATCACTGAGTCCAATTCCCTGCTCCTCGCAGGACTACCTAAAACTAAACCATATGACTAAGAGTGTCATCCAGATGCTCCTTGAACTCTGACAGGCTTGGTGCCATGACCATTTCCCTGGGGACCCTGTTTCAGTGTCCAGCCACCCCCCTAGTGAAGAACCTTTTCCTAATGTCCCATCTACTTCATTGCATTTCCTTGTGTCCTATCACTGGTCACCAGAGAGAGGAGATCAGCACTTCCCCCCTCTGCTGCCCACCTTGAGGAAAGTGTAGACTGCAATGAGGCCACCCCTCAGCCTTCCCTTCTCCAAGCTGAACAAACCAAGTGACCTCAGGCAGTCCTCCTAAGTCTTACCCTCGAGACCTTTCACCATCTTGGTCAGCCTCCTCTGGAAGCACTCCTAATAGTTTGATGTCCTTTTTATATTGAGGCACCCAAAACTGCTCACAGTACTCAAAATGGGGCCACACCAGTGCAATGTAGAGTGGGACAGTCATGTCCTCAATCTACCTATAGTGTGCTTGAATGCACCCCAGGACAAGGTTGGTCCTTTTTGCTGCCAGGGCACACTGTTGACTCAGATTGAACAGATCTCTTTCTGCGGGGCTGCTCTCTGGTCCCTCATCCCCCACTTTGTACGTATAACGAGGATTATGCTCTCTGAGGTGGAGAAACCTGCACTTGCTCTTGTTAAATTTCATATTGTTGGTGATTGCCCAGCTCTCTAGTTCATCCAGATCTCTCTGTGTCTCATCATTAATTTTCAAATTAATGTTCCCCCCTTCTTTCATCTAAGTGCCAATTCTAATGGCACTAAATCAGTGCAATTACAGATGACAATTGCTGTTGAGAAAGAGTCAGTATAGTATCTGAAGTACCCAGCAGCCGCATAGCCCTTTTAGGTGTTTATCATAACTTTGTGAGGCACTGGATGCGTACTAGTCATGGTTTATTGTTGGAGAGCTGAGACACAGTGCTCACAGCAGACTTCCACCCAGTGGACTTTCCTATTTTTCTCTGAAGAATCTAGTCTCACCTTCTGTTCATTTTCATTTCAAATCTTTCACCTACTTTTGAAGCATCTCATAATGTGTAACTTATCAGAGGGAAACCTAAGATTATTGCCCTTTTTTCTCCTACAAGTTTGCAAACACTTCTGCTGTCCTTACCAAGCTCCATGTACAAATATAATAGCAAAATCTAGACCCTGTATCAGTTGCACCTGATGTGCCTCTCCTTTTCTCGATCAAATATGGGTATTGCTACAAGTTTCTTTTTTTATATTTACAGGTAAATGTGTTTTACAAATTCTTTTGTATTTCTTGTGCCATTGCAAAATCTATTATGAGTCAAAAAAGGGATCTAAGAAATTTAAAACCAAAAAGTGACTTTACTACCAGCTTATATATGTTTACTTTCAGGATTCCAGGTGTTTGCATTAAATAAAAGCAGAACTGCTTTTACTTCTGTTCACATTCTTTTGGACTGTGGCTTAAAGTTTAATCATATTTCAGTTTTAAAACATATTGTGTCTCTATTTTATTTTTGAAGAAGCTATATGTTGGATCTTTACTTTGAAGAGAAAGACATTTATAGATAGTTTTATTATTTTACTATCCAAGCAAAATACCTTTAGATTTCTAACTACAACAAATTCTTTTTTGGCCTTCTAATTATTGGAAATTAAGTTTTATTACAAAACAATGTTCAAGATACTAATCACTTAGCATTATAAGGGCAACCAGCCTAGTGGAAATAGATGTGGTTTATAAAAGGAAAACATAAATAAGGGTTTGGAAAACAATCCTGGCTATATATGTGCAGCAACAAATGAAGTTCAGGACAGTAAGAATTCATCCCACAGGAATAAATCAGGACAAAAGGCAGATAATGGGAAGAATTTGTAAGGTGTGCTAGTGGAAAAGAGTTTTCATTGCTTTATAGCTGAAATCCAAATATTGTTTACAGAAACTTCAGTTATTGATGTGCAGATAATTAGCAGCTAGCAGACCAGACAAATAGTTGGAAAAGAACAGAATTTGAGAAACAAAATACAAAAGTTTGTAGCAGTCATTAAAAATAAGGTGTGTTTCAGTTTCTAGAAATACACTAGCTTAATTGTCAGCCTGATGTGAGTATTCTATGTATTTAGTCTTAAATATTTTTCATTTATGTATATAGAAGCATATATGTATAATTAAGCATATACCAGTTTAAAGAGAGACTAAGTGAGAAAGTGTTGATTTGGGGGAAGAATTTGGGGGGTTATTTCCTGTCCCAGTCCCTCTTTCCTCCAGGTACTACAGCTTCCATTGAAAATTAGACAATTTAATGAGGTAATTTAAAAACTTACTGATTCAGAGCAACAGTTTTCTCATTCTAAAAGTTCAGGAGATATGATGGCAAGTAATATATGCAGAGCATGGGAAGCTGCCATGAAGGGTAGAGAGACCTAGGACAGCTGGTTGATCTTCAGGGATGCCCTCCTCAAAGCATGAGTTGTCCATTGTGCAGCATCAAGGAAAGTGTAGATCTGGCTTTGCTGATATATTAACATAAGCTAGTGGACTTGAACTACTTCTGCAACAAACTGTCCCATGCTAATTTGGAATTTCCTGGACTGAACAAACTAGCCATGATTTTGATCCCACTTGTGTAGAATCAAACAGGAGAACTAGGTCAAACAGAACACCTGGACCAGATAGATCAACTCAGACCTGATCCAGCATATATTCAGACACCCCCTCTGTTTCAAAAGACACCTACTGGAATATAAACCTGTCCTTTCCAAGCAAAAACCTGGTGAGGTTAGTATTCGAGGCCTGGCATGACTTCCAAACAGAGTAAGCTACCTCTGTGGCTGTTTGGTGGATGCAGACCACATTCAGATGTGTAGCAGAATGAATTTAATTGGAGGCATAGATAGCAAGGTTACACTTTACTGCATGTAACACACAACTTACCTTGTGTATGTAAACTCCGTGAAATATAGTGCACAACTAACCAGAGTATTCAGCCTTTAAAAGGTAATGAACTGAGTGTGAATCAAAATCTGGTAAAATCAATAATGGCACTCCAATTACCTAAAATCTGCTATTAAAGTGAATGCAATTAACAATAACATCCATCTCCTGTATGGCACCAGAAAAACAAATAGGCAGAAAATGTAAGTAAGTGTAAACTCTTCCTGATCTGTACAATGAAGCTCTTCCATTAAAATATCTGTGGGAACAGTCAAAAAACCAGTAAGAAATACTAATAATTTCACTTTGTGAAAATGAGAGTCTTTACTTGCATGTTGATGGGAAAATCGAAAGAAAACCAGAAACCAAAGGCAGCTCCAAGAAAACCCCAGAACAGTTTAAAGTCTCATGCTCAATTTAGGTAGTCATACCTTTAATATCTGTTTTCTTGTGCAATTTCTTCATTTGCATGACCAGTTAAATTTTTTCACATGTATTTGCTCCAAAATATTACTCATTTAGGTTAATCACAGCTAAATTATGACCTTTGAAAAGTTCATATCTGACTCTGTGATGTAAACAGTCATAATCTCTATATCTATAATTTAGCAGAAAAGCAGGAGAAATAAATCATAAAAACTACTGATAAATAGATAAATGCACATGCACTCATTCAGAAGATATTAGTTGTCTTTTTTCCCTCTCTTGTGAGCAGTGGTAGGGTCATCTTTGATTATCAAGAGGGCCTTGTTCTACAAAATCCATGTCTGTGTCTTGTGGACCTTGTATTTTCTCATATGAATAATTGTTCGTTCTTTCTTTAAGGAACAGATTGTTGCAAAACTGTTCAATTATATAAGCTTGGGAAAGGTATAGGCTCTGATGTATCTGAAGCTGAATAATATGACATTTGCAATCAAGCTCGAAAACTGGAGAAATGTGGTAGTTGCACTCTTTACCAAGAACCTAAATTTGTGACTATTGAGCAGTTTCAATATTCAATATGTAGTCGTAGTGAAAGCTAAATGGTTCCTCAGCCTTATGGAAGGACTAGAGGAATCAAGTTAAAATCTATAATAAAATTTTATTAATATTCTTGATGATGATGATATAACATTTCTTAATATCTGCCAGTGTTCTGGGTTCCTGAAGCCTTAGTGGAGATTCCAGCTGGCAACGTAGTATGGAAAAAGCTAATGCTCATTTAAGAATTTCTCCTGTGGTAGGCAAAATGGAAAATTTTAGCACAATTAGAAAAATGAAATAGGAGGCAAGCACAGACCCTCATGAGTGGGGGTGGGGGAGAAATTTCCTAATAATCTATTCTGTCCTTTCAGCTTTGACAACAAAAACTCTTGGGGAGAAAAGCAGACTCATCTTGTGATGCCTGTTACTCAAATATAATCTAATTGACATAGTTCCTCTTCTCCCACCCCCAAAGCTAAAAATATGCTGACATCAAGTGATTCTGGTGTTGTATAGGTAATTTGCAAGTACCTTAAAATCAAGTCTAGAAGGAAACTACTTATTGCCCATCACAAAGATCATGTGGAAACTAATGTGATCTATGTGCCTGCCTGCCCACTTGTTGAGACCAGAAACTGTTGAAATACATACCAAACTATAATAATACTGTGGCTATTCTTACTGGTGATGTACAACACACCAGGAATCTATCTTTCCTGAAACTCAGAAACTCAGGCTCTGTGTGCACTGATATCTATAGAAGTTAGTTGAGAATAATAAGGGGAACCAACTTTCTCATGAAAAGAACTGATGGAAAAAGTGTTTTACCCTGCAGGAAATTGTCATTTCTTTTTCTCCTACAGAACAGAGTTAAAATGGTGGTAATATTTTTTTTTTTTATGTGTTTGTTTCAAGTTATTCCAAAATGAAATGGTCTGTGGATTAAGCCAGTGTTCATCTCAATATCAAGTTAGCACTTGCATCATTGTGCCTCCTGCCTTTCCGTTCTGTGGACCACGCTCCCTGGAAATGTTAGTGGGGCAGCCACAGAGACAGGCCAATGTATCTCTTTGGAGCCACAGCCCTGCTAGGCCAGTCATGGTGCCACATCAAACAGGTTTGTTAAGTTTTTCTTAGTTTTTACTGTATCCGGATCAATTTGTTAGGCTCAGCCACAATGGAAGGTACAGTAAAATTACTTAGTTCTTCACTGACTCGCACTTCATGTTTGCATTAGGGCCATGCTCTCCCTGCTCAGAATTCTGTATTAAATGGCAGTAATGTTTTACATTTATTTTGTACAGATGTTAGTGATTATGGCTGAAGTGAAGTTTCTTGTTGTACCTATTACTGCCTAGCAAGTAAGACTACTTCATATTGCGCTGATTTTCTCACATCTGTGTATTTGACTGTCAGCTAACAAATTATTTGAGTGTATCTAAACGAATGAGCTCCTCTTTTTTTTTTTTTTTTAATCCTCCCTGATTCCACAATGTATCTTCCCTTTCCTCTTAATTTTAGCAATAAAAAAAAGAAGTTGTGAACTAAGCCTTGCCTAAGAAAACTATTTCTTTTGATTCCTCAGATTTAGTTACCTCCAGGCCAGAAGCTGTGTATTGATCATAGGAACTCTCATGTCATGTTGTTTTTTCTGTGTCTTATACTGGACATATGACAAGTTGGATCTGCAATGATAATTGTTTGCCATTTGCTTAATTTCAAGGCATTATTTGATAATGATCTCTCCCCCCNGGTTAATGTTTACAATGCTTGCAGCACTACTTATACACATGCAGCAAAAAAATTTAAAAGAGACAGAAGTATTCTTTGGGTGGCAAGAATGTAGGCAGTGTCATAATGGATTGTCCTGGTTAGAACAGACTAAACAGCTTTTAAATAATTATCAACAACAACAAAAAAATTAAAGTAGTAATGCTTTTTCCAAGGAGGTTGTAGTTGTCTGTCCAGTGTGTGTAATGTTATGAAATGTTACAGATTATAAGAGGGCTTTTCTATCATGTTTCTTAAGCTTAATTGTGATTTACAATAAATGTTTAAAAATATTGTATTGATGTGTATATTGTAAAAATCATGCTGTTACCACAGATCTCTTTCCAAGCTATTATAAAGTCTACAAGTCTGCCCACTTACAGTGAGAAAAAATGTTTTTTCCCATTTTTGTGGTACTATGATGCAAAACATGTTGTTTTGTTACACTTAGGGCTTCCATGACTTACAAAACAAACACTTTAAAGATAACATTTCTCAGAGAGCTGCTACCAGAACAGTGCATTAACAAGCATCTAAATTACATATCTTGCCATGTAGAACAAATTGGATTTCTTTTCATTAATATCAAGGAAGCAGAAAACAAGCTGAATCTCAAGTGAATTAAATGAACATAATTATTTGCCATTGCTTCTGCTAATATAAAACAGTCTTTATTCAATTAAACAACTCATAATCATGTACCCGCTATTTCAGTGGAGTTCAAAACAGCTGGTGTCAAGATGAAGCAGTTTTCATGTACATTGTATACACTCGTTTCAAACTCTTACCATAATCATGGCAAGTGTTCTAGTACATTTTCTTAAAGCCTGAACAAACCAACAAACTGCTAGTGGTTCTGCAGTTTTTTTCCTATGTAAGTTTTTGAAAGGCTGAAACACGAATGTTTCTTTCTATGTTTCCTTGAACTCAATTTCAGTTCTAGATTAGGCTGCTAGGAAATAATCTTAAATACTCATCCCTGTAAGGAATGTGGAGAAAAATGCAAAATAAATCACAGTCAAGTTGTGATTTCTTTTTTGTTGTTGTTTGAGGAGCTTGATGGGGATTAAAAAAATCTCATAACTCCCAAAATCCTTAATTACTAACTGTGCTACTGTTTCATTCAGAGCTTTATATTACTGCTGTGGTGTCTTTATTGGTCTAATCAGTGTTGAAATGGTGAGATATTTTGTAAAATACAGAACAGAAGCACTAATATTTAGTCCTCAGAGGTATTTTTCCCCCTCCTTCCAATGATATGTTTCTAAATACAAGTTCTATTTTATGTGAGACCAGAGAAAAAAAATCTTATTTTTCTATCAATATGAATAGATTTGTTAATTTTTTTGAGAATGTTTTCTCATTTTGCCTCACACCTTAAAATTTCTAGATGATAGCTAGTTGTTTATTCCTCTCAGTATCACTCTAGAGATTCTTGATGGATTAGAGCTTCAGTGCAAGACATTAACGTAATAAGATAAGTCTCATAATGATACAGAACAAAGTGTCCCAAAGTGATGAAAGTAGTTTTCCCTTAATGTTGTTATATGCAGAGACAGTTTGTGTTAGAGCTTTTTAAAGAGTTATTCTGCTACCCGTATTACAGAGTCATAGTTAATTTAAAAAGAGCAGTTATAGCATTAGATGCATCTGCTGGGAGAGTGAATGCTTTAGCCATAAGATGCAAAAGAGATGAGAAATCTCTCCATAACGTGGAGCCCTCCTGAACAGCTAAGATTGCAATACCAAAGCAATACAACTGTGCCTTGGAAAACTTAGTGAGATATAAGAAATATTGCAATTCCCTACAGGGAGAAATGGAAGACTTCTCATTCTGATCGCTCAGAAGGGAGAGAGTAAAAGTGACATGCTCCTCCTAAATCAGATCAAATCCCTGGAAGTTACAGCATTCAAATGAAATATAATTCCTATTTCTTGATCAGGCTGCACAGACAGTTGCTGTAAAATATTATTGCTTTTGAGATGTTGTTCATTGCTCTTTCAACTGAGCTTACTGTTTCTACAGCTGAATTAATAGAATAGTTTGGATATTCTTAGACTCCTGCACAGACCAGTGATCTTATTTTTTACTTTCAAAACTGTTTTTCTTAAAGAGTAGCTCCATGCCAAAGAGTATGGTCTAATGTATACTTCAGTGATGGTGAGTTGGAAAAGATGCTTGGAACAAAATGGAGTATATCAGTTCATTAAAATCCAAGCTTGAATGAGTTTAGGTTCCATACTAAGCCAGAAACTGATCTGGACTTTATGTGAACTGAAAAGTTAATCTGCTTTGTTGTTATCTCTTCTATCTTTTTCTTAAATTCTTAAAATTATACTTTTTGCATCAGTTTTTCTACTCCTCTGACTTCCAGTTAGGTTCAGAAACCAAACAAAATCCTTGGGCATGTGCCATCAATTCTTACCATTTACTATGAATTACCTGTTTCTGAGATTTAGTATCAAATAATATAATGGAGATACTTTTTATGTGTGAGAGAATGATTTTGCTTTTTGCTTGACTTGAGCTGTTTTCTTACATGGGCAGAAATAGAATACAAAAGCCTTCACTGTAGACCATTTGTCTGCTTTTGAGTTCTGCATATTCCATAAGGGAAATACATATTATTTTTTAAGATGAAAGATAAAATAACCTGAAACTGAGTGTCCAGCACCATAACATTTGATGCTTGTTGCAGGCAAGTGCTTCTGGGAAACAGTTGTTTAATTTACAAGTAAAGCACTTGAGGATTTCTTGCTATTGTTGTTTTGTCAATGCTACAAGCTCAGCTTGAGGTATAAATCAAGCTGTGTTCATCCTGGTTTATGCAGCATTGCCAATAAAACGTTTTTGGAACTGAAACTGAGCTGACATGTCCTGGTTATTATTACAGTTCGCATTTCCATTATGGTCCTGATTCTTCAGACCTATTGCAATAAATAGTAAAGATGCATTTTTGCGTTAGGTGCAAACAGAGCTTGAAAACAGAGTTGAAATACTTGTCCCCAGGAGTCCTCCCAAAGTCTGTGGAAGCTGTGGAGGCTTTGTCCTCCCTCCCTACTGCCAGCGTTTGCCCCATGGTTGTTTGGAGGGCTTGGAATCACCTGATAACCATAGTGGCTGGCTGTTGCATCAGGTAACCTAGGGAGGTTGTTTTGTTGCTGTGTCATCTGAGAGGAGGTTTTGTGTGGAGGGTTTTTGTATGGCTGCTTTGTTTTCTGATTTTTCACAAACTGGTGAGAATGTGTAGTTGGAAACTGTGGGAGCGTGGTGGTTATGGTAAGGTTTGGAGCGCACAGTACTGCCAACAGGAAAGTCTTTGGGTCTATGGCCAGTATCAGTCGACATCAGCTTTGCGTTGTGCTACATTGAAAGAGATTGCTTTAGCTAGCAGACTGCTCCTGCAGGAAGATGCATCTAAAAAATGTTTCAGTGTGATCACTCTTGGGTGGCACAATAAGGTTAGCAGTCTAGTATTGACTACGTTGTGAGGGTCTATATTTAGCTTTACTCTCTGAAGTTATTTTAGTAATAACCTTGTTATGGAGAATTTATGATGGGAGTATTTGGGCATCTCTTTAAGGCTTGTGGCTTAAAATCATTTTAAGTGAACACAACGATTTTTGGTTTTTTTTTTTATAAAAACATTAGGTATTTTATTAAAAGCATTTTATCAATAGCTTATCATATTTTTCATTATATTCAGTATATTTTTCATTAACCAGCATAAACTAGCTTCTCATTCCAATGCCTTTGTGAAGTTCTAATGAACAGTGTATAGGGTCCTCAGCATTAAACAATCTTTTGATTTCTACTTTTTTAAATGCCCATAATTATATATTTTTGATAGTTCATAAATTGAAACCTGTATTTTTAAATGAGTTTGTTATTTACTTGCATAAAACTAAACCCTACTTTCTTGTAAGATCGTATCTGTGTTGTGTGAATGCATATGGTACTGTAACATTCTCCCATGCATGGTAATAATTTTCTTCTATTTAACTTTCCTCCAGTGTTACCCTAGAATTTTCTTTGTTGTATGAAATTAAAGTGCCACTCAACTGTCCTCACAGACTACCTTTTCATTGTGTGGTGTTATAAAACTTTGATGATGTTGATTTATAATATTAGGAAAACTGAACCATAGTTATCTGTAGGCAGTTAATTATATGTGATACATAGATATTGGATTGAAATACTCAGATTAAAACAGAATAAAGTTAACAGGGAGTAAGGGAGGGGGAGATGGAGGAGCAGGGGAATTTTTTTCTCCTCTCAAATAGAGCTTAAGAAGAGTAATTGAAGCCTTGAATAATACTGTTCAGCTTCCCGCAGATTTTTCTCATATCCTCATCCTCAAAGGGCATAGAAAGCAAAGAGGCAGCCCCTCTTATGGGACAAATATTTTATGTTCTCTACAAAATTTCTTGTGTTCTCTTAGCACTTAAGATAAAAATTATTGGTGCAGTGGGACACGATCTTTTGCAAAATAGCTCAATGTCAGTAGCATTTTGTAAGTTGGTATGCTTACTTTAATTAAGAGGATTGATTGTAGTATTTTGGGATATTTGAATTGATGTTTCTTTCTTTAATAGTACACTGTTACCAGCAGCAACCCCAAATTCTCCTGATTTGAGCCTATTGCAGTCATGGAGCTTGATCCTACAATCATACAAATAGTTGCAGTCACTTGACTTTGCTGAACCCTACTCATTTGAAGTCCATGAAGTCAGTCAAGGGCATCACTGAAGTGACTGGAACTTTGCTGGGATATTTGATTAGTTGTCCTAAGATGTACATGCTGCTGTTTATATGCCAGTCAAGCTGCTAAGTGCCCTCTCCATCCAAACTGCAGCTGTAACCAAACCTGGTTCACTTGTGGTTGCAGAATCAAACTCCTAGATAATAGCCTGTCAAGAGAGGTTAATTTTCAGATCTGGTACTCATGACAGTGTACTGATAAACTGTATAGCATCAATTTAAATGTCCAAACATATAAAACAGTTTGCCCTAGAAATTAAAATTAGCATGTAAACTGACAAAATGTGTACTGACATCTAATTATGGTGCATAATAGCATCTTGTTCCACTGTACTAAAACTTCTCTTTTATTTTTTCAAATCTCATTTAGCTGGACATATAAGCTTTATTCTCTTTTAGACTCTCATTTGTTAAGATTATAATTCTGCCTCATAAATTCTGTTATGGTTGATTAGCAATTTTTACTGAAAGCAGTTTTCTAGTAGGTTAAATAAGAAAATTATCCAGATTCAGTCTTATCTTCATTTAAACATTGAAGCCTAAGAACAACTTTGAAGACGATTCTCTAATTGAAGTATCCTGTACTGTGCCTGTTTAGCTGCCACTTTATTTTCTGTTAATGTGCTTTCAGTAACAAGAGCCTTAGGGTGTCATCTTTTGGTTCTATTCTTTTTGTATTTCTGATTGATGGCATTTGTAGGAGAATCGATATCATTTAGTAGGACATCTGCCATGCTGCTGCGCTGGTGGTGGTGTGGGAGTTTCATTTTCACCTACCCTTGGAGTGTCTGAGCCTTGGTGACAGAGGTTACATTTCTAGAAGATCCTAAGCTCCCTAGTTTCTACATGTGGTAAAAGCAGAGAAATACTATGGAGTGTTTTTGATGAGAGAGAAGGGGTGCTGTGAACTAGACGGTATTGTAAGGGACTATGCCAAGGTAGTTGTCTGCTTTTTACCATGCTTGTCTATAAGAAACATTTTGTTAGACATAGACTACCAGATTCATCATAATTCTAAGATGGCTTTATTCTTCTTGGTGGGGACAGAGCGAGGTCACATCAGAGTGTTGAAAGATGAGCACTAATGCCTTCACTGCAGTCTTTAAGGACTTTTCTTAGGGACTTCAAAGGAAGTCAAGTTTAATGCCTGGTGGGATATATCACTTTATGGTGTGCATGAGCTTGAAGATTGAAGGAGCATGAATAGAAGGACATTTAACACCATAGAGTTTGGGAAGAAAATCTCAGGGAAACAGTCTGGGCAGGAAGATATCAGATAATTGCGCTTCAGGAGTTAAAAAACAAAAGTCTGATTCAGATATGAAAGATTAAATTGATGATTTGAAAGTGACTCCAAAGGAGATCACCAGAGTTGGGTAGGGTAGACCAACTGTGACAGACTGTACTGGACTTGTACTTTTAAATGGTCATGAGTTTCAGGTGTGATTTGCTCTGTGCTCAAAGAAGCTTAAACAGGATGTTATCAAATGTAGTTTGAGAGTTGTAATGACTGTAATTACCAAAAGAAATGCAGTTTTCCCAAACTGATTTGAACATCAATATTTAGACAGAAATCTACCTTTACTAATGCAACACTTAGAAATTTCACAGATGCTATAATGTGGAATTAATGCATTTACTGTGGTCCACTATAGTGAATTTAATTTCTACATTTTCTGTTGATCTTAAATAAAAGTGAGCACTGTTGAATTGTCATCATATTAGCTGAAATACTTGCACTAAAAATATGCCAGACTGTTATAGGGTGCCTAGGGCAAAATAAGTTAGAAAATAATAATGGAAAAACTCCAACGAACATTTCAAAGACTATTCCATTACTGTAGAAGGAACTTTTTAGTCTTCTACATATTATCCATGAAAAAACATGTGTTGACCTAGGACAATATTTTTATATGCGTCTCCTAAAGCTTATGAAATTATGTAGTCTTAAAAGCCTGTATTAGAGATGTTTCCATTCCATTCTAGACTTCATTGTATACCAGTCAGTCAGTACCTGATACCTTGTTACCTAATTCAAGTTTTTTTTAATGTTGGTGGTAATTTCTAAGGAACTGCACCAAGTTACATTCTGTAAAAATGAATGATGGTTATTTGATAGTTTCAATGTATCCTCTGCAGCCACTGTCTTCCAAATCACTGTTTATGGCTTTCATTTTTATTGGGATATAATCCAACTAACCCCCGTGCAATGCCACCAGCTGGAAAATCCACATATTCTTCAGCATGACACTGTAACTACCAGTACAGCTTCCTTCCAGAATCTGGGTCTGTAGAATTACAGTCATTGAACCACAAGTTGTGTTTTGACCTCAGAGTCCTTCTGCTGTTATTTTCATTTTTGTTCAGCTTCTCCTAAGAAAATGTTATTAACAGCTCATCCTTTTTTGTGATTTTGCTGTTTCCCAGGGTTGTGTCTTAAATACAGATTAGATGACAATATTTACAGTCCCTGATTAAGATTGTAAATCTGAGGTTTAGCATCTTATATTAAGACTTCTTTTTATCTGTAAAACTAGAAAGGAGGGGGAAAAAAGAAAAACTGTCTTCCCAGAAGCCCACTTGGGGTCTCAAAATTCAATCTACGCTATTTTAGCTGCTAACATTTATGCTCTTAACTCACTTGGAAAGATTTAATATTTTTATTTTTCTTGTGAGTTTGTAGACCATTGATTCGATACAGAGAAAGGCCTTTCTTTTGTAGAAAGATTGAGTTACCAGATTTACCATATTTTTCTTATGTGGTTTTGTGCAAAAAAGGTGATAGGGAAAGGCTAATGGTAGTCCAAATCTTTTTTTGTTGATACAGAATTTTTCTCATCTTCCTTTAGAAAAATGAATATATAGACCAGGCCATTAACTGAAAATGAAAATACATAGCCATATATTCTTTTATATATCCATATATTTTCTTATTTTCTTGATTTAATAGACTTGGATTTTTTCTGTGTGTTGTATGATGCTTTCCCCTCTAATCTGTTGCAATTGCAAAGTGCAGCACAGATGTGTTCTGGAAGCCTATAAAACAGGACCTAGAAACTGGCAAAATAAATGAAAGGAAATCAAAAGGCAGGAGTTGAATTGATATCTTCTCTTTTTATGGATGCCTGGAAAAGCAGGCTCAGTACAAGTAACTGCTATGGGAAAGTCCTGTTATCCTTAATCTTCACAGTTTTGCCTTTTCCTATTTAGAACTTTTCCCAACAGTTCTGACTATTCTAATTTTTATTATGCATTTTTTGTTCTCTTTGATTTAGGCAATTTATGTTCTCAAGACATTTTACCAGTTGTTTACCAAATGCTAGATGTTAATGAAATAGACAAAAACCTTAGTTTTTTTTTTTTTAAACTATCGTGTCCCACCTTTCCTCTAGGAACCATTTAGAGCAAGTAATCCAAGTATAGGGCTGGGTATTGTAATTCAGTATTTGTATATAAATTGAGAATATATGAAGGTGTACATCCTGTATTTAGAATTTTTACACACGGGAACAACAAAATCAGTAGCAATAGAAAGTTTTTTTCACTACCTGTGAGAGCAGGACCTTTCTGTACTTTGAATAAGAGGGGGAAAGTAGCCTGTAGCTCCCTTATTAGTCCAATTTAGTTTGATATAGTTGATGTGGAATCAAATCAATATAGTTTATTGAAGTCTTCAGAGTTTTCCAGACTATGGGATGAGTTCAAAGTCTAATCCATCTGTATCTAATTATGCAGTAGCTCTGGATTAGTTTTTCCATTGGAAAATGCAGATTCATTATACAAAATTTTAATGGCAATTTTCCATTTTCAATGGAGAAATTTCTTTGATCTTGAGTTGTCCTTCCTAGTCACCAGAGGGCAAAGAGAGTCTTAACATGAAGGATAGTGCAGGGATGAGCACGCGGTGCGGGCAGGCAGGAGGCTTAGGTTCAGCAGATTCTTGTGGATTACTAAGATGAGGTCTCCAATATCCAAAACAAGTACCCTATTCAATAGGGTAAGGGCTCCCCTCCCTGTGCCCCACCCCCCCCCTTCTTCCCTTGTTAAATTTTGTAGAAATAATGAAATATTTATTGGAGCGGGAAACTGAACCTTCCCTTCCTCTATCCCACATAAGTGCCCTCACCAGTGGACTGTAGATAATGTTTATCTTTCTCTTTCTCAGAATTAACCAAATAAAAACATCTTCGGTAGAAGAATTTATAGAAAAAGAAAATTACATTGAGCCCAGTGCTGAGAGATTTCACTTGGAGTGCAGGAAGCTGAGTGCCAAGTTTCTCATCTGAATCAGAGGTGAAACTTGAGACTGAATTATTTATGTCCCAAATTAATATGATGGTTCTTTTCTTCTTCACCCATCTCTGCCTCCCCTCAAGCATCTTTTTGTTGTCCATTTCATCCCTTCACAATACAAGGAAAAGTTTGCAATGTCAGACTCCTTCCTCCTACAGCATGCTCTCACATGTTAATTCTTATTTTAATAGGCAGCACACAGTAATACAACAGATAGTTCTAGGCATATGCAGATTTTCCAAATGAAAAGTTAAAAGATAGCAAGTAGTTTACGACATCAGTCTACTGGAATTTATTTAATTACACCTGCTGCAAATATGGTCATTTTTAGATTTAGCTGTGAGTGATTATATGATGATTATTTGTGTCTTCATGGGATCTTTTAATTCCTGAGAAAACCTTAGCAGCTGGGAAAGTGGAAATTGGAGTACAGTTAATGTTATTTGTCATTGGATACATTTGTAAAGAGAGGTTTATGAGAAGATATCCTTTTTTTTTTTTTTTTTTTTCTTTGTTTCAGACTGCTTCCTTAGAGAAGCTTATTGATTGAAAAATAAAACAGACATCTAGGAGTTGCTAATCTAATTTCATACTGTTAATGTCCTATAAATACAGGATCAACCAAAAGTTTCAACGGAGAAGTCTGGGAGATGGTCTTGCCAGGAGCTCCCAAGTAACTTAAATGACAGATGACTCAAGATTTTCTTAGGCTTCCAGGCAGATTCAGGTGTTACGGTGTGTATGATGTCATTGTTCAGGTCTCATAATAGTGTGAGAATATACTTTTCTTATTTCTAAACCAAACACAACAGAGTTCCTAGGAACTTTATTGAGATTTTTCAGTTGGATTTGAAGAATGAAATAAAAGATAAGAAGAAAAGTTAATGCCTAAAAAAAGTAGTTGTTTGCTAGTGAAGTGTTTTCATGTCTGTATGAAAGTTAATAGGCTATTTCATAGAACTTCATGTTAGGACAGTCTTTATGCCATGTTCCTTGGGTGTTTTTTTTTTTTTTTTGTGTGGGTTGTTTTTTTTTTTTTTTTGCCTAGCCACTTTGGAGAAAGAGGAAATTTTCATTTTGAGTGTCTAAATCCTAGGGAGTGCTACTTTAGTGGTAAAAGTGGTAATGAAGACCCGAAACTGTTAATCGTTTGAACTGAGGTCTCATTTGTGAACCAAATATTATGATTTTGCAGGAATGTACAGCCTCTAGAAAACCATTTTTTCTGTCCTCAAGAAATCCCTTAAAGAGATCACCCACAAGCAATTTACTGTAAGTCTGTGTTCTCCATCTGTTACTAGTGAATATAGCCACCTTACTTTCTCCACAGTGATAGCAAAGCTATGACATTAATTTGGAAGAGTCTTCTACAACAGTATTGCCAGGCTTTATTCTTGCAGTAGGCTTGAATTAGTTGAGTAAAAAGATGTAATGTTTTTGTTGGAGATGAGTGCTTAGCCTAGCCAATATTTAACTAGATTTGATCACAAACATCCCAGGAAATTAATAATTCCAATAGTAAAGAGAGTCATGACAATATTGTGGAAAGTCCTTGTGCTGCGTAATAGTTTATTTTATTAAGCCATCTGTTCTTTCTTTTTATATGAGCATATTTTCAATAGGGACACTTTACTGGTTATTCTAGCATCTCTCACTGTGGCTAGCCTATTACACTAATTAAAGATCAGCTTTACAAAATAAAAATAATTCACACACAAATCTGGAGCTCAACTCTCCCTTCGGCATAAAGAACCAAATGGCAGGAAGTCTTTTCATGGATTTCAGTGCAGTTTTCCCTTCCCCCTTGTTCTGTTTAATGTGAGGGTAATTTAAGGAAAAAGGACATACACCATAGTCTGCAATCTGTTCTCTGATTATTTAATCCAGGCTAGGGCACACACACTTTCTATGCAGTAATACGTTGTATCACAATCTGTGCTTCTTAGTGATTGAGCTGGAGGGCTGCTGGGTACTTGAGTGTTGCCTTCCTACTTAGGGAATCCTCTTCTGCACACTAGAGCAGAGTTCTGCCTCTGTCGGAGCCAAACCTTGGGACCTCACATATCATATGTACCACAGCAGGTCACAACACTGATTTAAAGATTTGATGAGTTTTAATCTGTTTTGGAGATGTTTGGATTTTGGAACTGTTGGCGCAATAACTATATATGCCCATGCATTTGGGGAATTTGAGCTGCTACAGAGGATCTACAAGCTTAAGAAAGGAGGTGGGACCCTTTCTTAGGGGAAATGGGGAAGAATCCTTCAGCACCACCTTTTCACGTCCAACAAAGCAGCTTTCCAGTAGACTCCCCACTTCTGCTTCAGGAGCTTCCAGCTGTCCTCTCCTTGGGGCCATGCCATGCCATGCCACTGTTTTTTGCCCTGGGACACTATGTGCCAGGATGCCAGCAGTGGTGAATTTCCTTTAAGTGCATTTGCTCTTCTGATCAATACATTACTCTCCAAACAGTTCCACGCTGGATATCATTTCCTCTCCTACAGTAGTATCACTTTCATTCTGGCATGTTCTCTTCACATCGTATGGTAACCTTAAACAGAAGGGGAGGAGGAGGACTACAATAGGCTGAAATGACCTGGTTAGAGTGATTCAGAAAACATTTATTGAAGCAGGGGCCTGTCAGCAAGTTCTATAAGGATAATCTCTTCCCTATATTGTAGAAGCACATTGATGGTATTATTTTTTGGAATACAGGAAAAACTTTCTTCAGGTCAATAGCTGAAAAGTTAAGCATCTCCATAAGTCTATGAGAGACAGCAATACTGTGAAATCATAGGGCTTGTAAAAAGCATTTCATGTTTCATCAATTTTTACATACAAAGAGATTACATGACATGAATTCCTTTTGTCTCTTCACCCTTATGTTGTGATTGAAGGGTATCTACCTCACTGCGGAGATGGAACCCTTGGTTCAGCATAACATGTATGCGCTTGAAGAAACATAATTAAATGCTTTCCTGAATCAGAATCTTACTGGAAATCATTGTAAATTTTGCCTTACTGAAGGATAAATGATAACCTATTGTCTTTTTTCCATCCTCTTCAAGCCTTTCTGTAACTCTAAACCTTGCCATCTGCCTTGTGGGTTTTTTGGGTTTGGTTGTTGGTTTTGTTTTTTTTTTTGGGGGGTGGGTCTTTTTTTTAGTATTATGGTCACATCATGATCTTTGATTTGCTCTTAGGGGCTAAAGAAAGCCAAGTAAGGCAAATTGTACTGCTGTTTTAAGTAATCTTTTCTTCACATCCCCCAGCCCATGAGGGACTGTGGTGGCAGCAGATGGGCAGAGAAGGAACCATTTCCTGTGATGCAGATTGACTGTGTGTTCAGAATATTATGGGCCATCACACACCATCCCTGGGATATGTTGTGTAGGATGTAGGTAGAACTGCCTAGAAAATGCTACGCTTTCCTCATCAGACTGTCTTTTAGGATTAGAGGGCGAGTGCTCTGACACTCAAATGAAAGTTGGTTTTATTTTGAAATAACGTGGCTTTAAAAACTACCATGTTTTAATAGTACACCAGTATTTGCAGTGATTTTATTCTTTCTCATTCCCCCCGGTCATTATTCATTAAAATAAATTAGAAAAAGTATCATAGAATGGTTTGGGTTGGAAAGGACCTCAAAGATCGTCTAGTTCCAATCCCCTGCCATGGGCAGGGACACCCTCCACTAGGCCAGGCTGCTCAAAGCCCCATCCAACCTTGTCTTAAACACAAGTAAACCGTAATGAAAACAAACAAACAAACAACAACAACAACAAAACACAAAAAAACCCCAAAAAACCCCAACTTTTAAAATGAAGATCAATTTTGAAATGACAGTTTAGTTTTGTATCCTTTGAGATTAGGCTGGTGAAAAATGGGTCACCTGTACTATTATTGTTATGTAGCTTTCTGGAATGAGAAATTATTCTGGACCCTCCACTGTGAATAGTTGTAGGGCAGTCCTGACTCTTGATCGCTTCTTTTGCTACCAGTAAAGGAAACAAGCTATAAAAGAATTAATGTGAGACAAGACACAGAGGAAATGACAAAGTGATTTTGAGGGGTCGTAAGTGGCAGCGTGGGACAAAACTAGGCTTTGATACCCCTCTCTGTGAACCAAAGTATAGTAAGATGCAGCCTTTGGGAAATTCCCTTCTAAAGCAGGCTCCTGATCTGAACCGAAATGTTAATATGCATCTAAAATAGTAATTTTTTAAAAAATAATCCCTGCAATGTAATAAATATTTCACTTTCTGAAACGAGCCAGGACATTTATTAAGGATTTTTGTTCTTGGCATTTTTGTCTCTCTTAGGGTACATTTCCACCTAGTAAACTTCTCAGAATAGGCTAATTGGCACTAAATCTTGCAAAAATATGAGATGTATCCTCATTTTCTGCTAATTTCCTGGAAGATGAAAACAGGCAGGTAAGTAGCTAAAGAACACAAACACTTTTTTCCCCTCTAGTATTCTGTGAAAATTACATGTGATAAACCCAAGATATTTTATTGTCCTGGAGACTGTTCATAAAGAGTGTTTGATATATATATTTCTTTTAAACTTCCAATAAAATGAATTAACTTCACTCAAAGGCTTTGCAGAAAAAAAAAATCCCATTTTGATACCAGCAAAATTATATGGAAGGAGAATCGAATATTGTAAAAATGCTAAAACCAAAATCTTCATTGCATTGAAGAAAAGTGATAAAATATAGTGAGCCACATCCTTTAGCAGCTGTTATATTTTATTGGATCAATGACTCTGAAGAATGTTTATTGCTTAAGTGCTCTTTTGCTGCCCCTCTTGTTCCCTCTGTTATTCTTCCACATTTCTGGGGGAAAGAAAACCCACAGAACTTTGAAATGTTATCATCATGTTTCAGCAAAGACTGTTTCACGGCACTATTGAAATGAATTTCAGTCCTATTAATAAAATGGTGTTTAATCCATTTAACACGCTAATCATTAGGACGCAGAATTATATATCTTTCAAGTGTGGCTAAACTTGACAGGGAATTGTCTTTAAAGGTCAGCTGCAATGAAAACAAGAAATGAAAGGTCTAAAACTCCACCTTGTAACTTTTGCAAGTCCTCACTTCTCTCTGTGGACATACAGCCTCCATTTGCACTGCGGAAAAAGTATATGCTAGAATAAGGCAGGTATAAATTGTATTATGAGCTTTTGCGACACTGTGACCTTTAGCTAGGCAATACGGCAGTCTCCTGGGGCCCATTGTTAAATATAAGAAGTGTTCAATGTACCAAATATAAAAATATATAAAGCTTTGTTCAGTGAAGTTACAGTGAGGTTGTACAGTTTCCATTGAATCTTGCCTGGCAAGATTTTAAAATACAATAGAGAGGTTTTAGGTGTGGAATTCAAGCATGATCTATGTATGCTGCTTGGTATAGTTCATTACTTGTAAGACTTACTGCTGGGAGCAAAGGATTTGCTATGAGCAGAGGTATTCACTGTGAGCACTGTTCAAGTTGTGATATTCCATATCTCCTTAGAAGCTGAGACAAAGAACTATCTGAAGACTTTGCGGTACCAGGATGAATATCCAGTGACCCAAACTTTTGTAGTACTTTGTCACCTCTCGAACTCAGGCACATTAGAAGCAGAGCACTGACTATAAAGGGACTTCACACCCCCAGCACCCTGCTCTGATTCCATCTGGGAATGCAGAGTTATATGGCCAAAAGATAGTCATCCTTTTTCTAAATACCATGGGAGTACTGGATTGTCCCCTTTTCTTCCTGGCCTAGAAGTAGTGCGCTTCTCCATAGAGATGGAGAATTCAGTGTTGTTTCAGTAAGTCTCTGAGGCTATGTCACTACAAATATAACATAGCACAATATGGCTTTCTGAAACAGTGCCATGTAGCTTTGGTATTGCAGTGCTGGGCAGAAATCTGAAGCTCCCAAAGCAGTATGTAACTTCTCACTCCTGTCCGAAATACCAGCTAGTCTGTTCCTGCGTGCTTGGTAGAGTGATTTTGCTGCTAGAGTTATGGAAATAATCAAATCTTGATTTTAAATTCCAAATTGTTTTTAGGAATATTATGTTGTATAGCAAGCTTTTGTAAGGTCATGACCTTGATTTAATATATGCATAAAATATATCTTTTAGTACATAATATTTGTGGTTTAACAGTACAAATCACTTGAGATTTTGAATAATGTGACCATGTTGGATGTACAAAGATGCTTTTTCTCTGTTGATAGTGTGATACAAAAAATATTGCAACAACATGTCTATGATTTTTTTAATGTATATGTTTATATTTATATATTTTTTAACCTAAGTACTGATGGTCTTAGTACTTTAAAAAAAAACCACAACAACTGTAGAATGAGATTTTTATGGATGACCTCTGCATATTTAGAGATAATACTTTGCAATGCACAACTAGCCAAGCTTGAAAGAAATGTGGTTTGGTCCTCTAGTTTTTATGGAAATTAGGTGATTGTTTTGACCCTAGTAATATGTTGAAAGGGGAAGATATTAAGATATTACTGATGACTTATGCAAGTGTACTTATTCCAAAGAACCAACTCAGAAAGTAACTTTTATCTAAGATTTGTCTCGTGGTCCTTTTGATTTAGAAATTGATCTTTCAAAGTGGAATGTATATGTGTATATATGTGTAAATATATAAATTTCATGGGTATATTTCATATATATATACACTTAATATTTACAAAATATATAAATTTTATAGATAAGTGAAGTTTTCATCCAAGGATTTTTATGAAAAGGGAACAAATTTCACCCAAAAGTGAGGTAGAACAGAATCTATATTTTTAAACTATCCTCATCTAATCCAATTTGTGAGAAACATTCACATTCCTAGGGCTTGGATCTTAATCAGATGTTGCTAATTGGATCTACAACTGGTTTTTGTATTCAGTTGCTTTGGATCTTTGGAATAAAATGGATTTGTCAGATGTAAAATGAAGAAATCTTTTCTTTTTCATAGGCATGACTTGTGGGAGACTTAAATGCCAAGGTCATTGTAGTATCTTGTCCTGCCTTCTCCTTTCCTAGTACCTTATTTCCATGAAGGTCAGCAGGATATAATTTGATCAGGACTTGGCTTTTTTATTCCATTTCTGCTAATATTGTCAGAAATGAAAGCGCAGATATTAAGAGAACTTTTATTGAACCCACTTCTTTGTGGGGGGGTTAGCAAGGCCTACCTCTCCTCTCGGTTTTTCACAGAAGATGCGAGGAAGAGTATAGCAATGCTAACCCTAGTAATAAGATAGCGCAGTTGGATGCAGTTCTATACAGTCTTCTGTGAAGTACTCTCCTCTGCTCACCTTACATTACATAGGTTTTGGTTGCAGTTTTCATAGATTTGTTATAATTGTGTGTGTTAGTGGGCTGGGGTTTGTTTTGGTTTTATTTTTTAAGTTCTCTGTGTATTGGGAGGTTGATCTTCATTTTATTCTCTCACATGCACAATACTTTGGAGGCGATGGGACAGAGAGGTGTGAAACAATCTAATGTGTGTATCTGTAATGCTTAGTTTTGAAGTTTTGCTACCTGGAGTATGTATAGAGCCAGTGGATGTGGTAACTTCTGTAATCATTAGTATTTGGAGTGGTCCAACCTTTTATTTCAGTTTTCATTAAATGAGTTCCACACTATAAATACTAAATTTAAAAATCTAGTTTACAGTGTTTTAGCAATGCAAATGTCAGAAACTTTCCCCTATTGTTTTTGACTGTTACTTTCACCTATTTCTTACTTTCTGCTTTATTAGCTTTCACCGTATCCATGGCAACGACAGTATGGCCAAACTGTGTTTTATAAGCTGCTGCCTGTGGTTTATGAAGACTTTTCAGTCAGAATATGCAGTTAGCCCATGCATCTCTGCTTAACTTTTAGATCTATCAGAACAGTAGAAGCACATGTACATATCTGAATTTTCTTTTTGAAGAGTGTTCTGTTGCTCTTATAAGTTTTTTGAAAATAGATTGATAATCTTTCCACATATATAAAAACTAGTATAGCTAGAAACCAGTACATTTACACGTATAACAGTGCAATTCAAAGAGAGCTGAACTTTGTTGTCTGCTGAGCCTAATGTATCTGCTCTCTGTCACAATTCATTGTACTGTGTCTAATGATGTCAATTTCCCCCATAATTTCCTTTCCTAGAAACCCATTTGCTGTTGGTTTCCTTTGCCTGTTTTCATGGGCCTTCTCCAGGGCTTTTCTGGGAAATCTCTTACTTGCTAGTGGCCATATTGAACAAATGCTTGATGGGGAATGGGAACTGCTATGTTAAATTATTTTTTCCACTCTGTGAACAAAAGAGGAAATACCCTGTGCTTTGCATTGACTAATATTTCAAAATTCCCGCAGATAAATTGTAAATGATTTTGAGGTTTGTTCAGAAGTTTAAAATAAAATTATTTTTGGCCTTTTTACTGCTGTTTTCAAAACATAAAAGATGGGATTTCAAAGTCTGATGGTCTCTCTTACACATGGAGAAATGAGGGATATCCACAGTTTATGTTCAGGTCTTTAGCATTTTAGTTTTTAACTTGGTGTATTTCTTAATATTTGGATCTGAGTCTTGCGATTAGTCAAATTTTAAATGCTTGAATTTGTGTTTAAGTTGATATTGAAATTTAAATTCTGACCCCTAATGAAGGATATTTGTTCTGATCTTTACTATCTTGAAAAGATGGACCATCTTGAGTTTAATTGTGATGATACATTGGGGTTGGCAGAGGCATATATCTTCATGAACAGACACTATGTGTAAGAGGCAGCTTCCACAGAAATTTTCACAATGCACCCCTATACTCTTCCATGGGTGGTTTTGACCACTTTAATTATGGGCTTTTTGCCCATAAAAGCTGATTTGTAGAATAGCACAGCAGTGGGAAATTCCCTGTAAAAGCAGGCTAGTTCGTGGTGACATCTGGGCAGGGAAGGGGGGGGGAAGAAAAAAAAAAGACAGAATCTATGCATTTTTTATTAATTTGGACAGAAGACTGACTAGAAATTAAAATGATGAATAAATATTTAAATATTTAGATGTGTTCATGGGCATATTACCTTTAAATGGCACTTTGGAGATTCCTATCCTTGAATATAGGTGTAGCTTATGAGAAAATAAAATATAACAACTTTACAGCAGCACATGAATAGGTGGTTAAAACACTATTGCTATAGAAAGTTCAATGCTTTTATGGCTACTAAAACTATATTAACAGCTACTTTTTAGTTGAAGCTGAATGTTTGTAAATCTAGCTTTTGCCAGATCTTTGTCAGATCGTAGAAGTTTTGCAAAGTATAAGGTCTGTTGTCCTGTACTATAATGATTCTAAAACTATGACTGTCAGAAATATAAAGTATTTCTCAGTAGTATTACATTTACCAATATTATCTCCAGAATTAAAATTTGTGGTTTTATGGTACTGTCTTGGGCTGTTGAATAAAACTTACCATAAGCATACCAGAACTCCTAAGGGTTGTCTTCTCTAGCCGTGTGAACTCTTCTTGCATATGTAAAGAAAAATACTTCTTCAGACATTCAAGAAGTGTAGATTTCTGAAGTGTCATTTTCTTATTTTTAGTTTTCCCCTGATTTATTTTTCTAAACATTTAATAGACATTTGTATTTTACAAAAATCTTGTACACATGTCAAGTATGTAGATCGGAGTGTGGTTTAGTAGCTTTCTTTCATCAAAGCAAATTTTTACTAAATTGAGAAAGAAGCAATCTACAAAGTTTCTTTAATTTGATATGTAAAGTATCCAGATGGGGATATAATGTAATCATGGGGAAAAAAAGGTTTATTTCTGACTATTTCTGTAAAATTCTCTGGTCTAGGATGTAGTAGATAGCATGTAGTGGCACAGCATTAATTTAGCAAGAGTTTAGAGATTTTTCAACTAGTTTTGAATGAATAATTAAACGTCTTGCTGTTGAGACACAAGGGCTGTTATGCATGCAGTTCTCTGACAGTTGGTTTATGAGTGAAGAAGCAAGCCCTCAGTGACATAACTTTCCAGATACCACTAAGATATTTGATATAATTATCTCAGGAATGAGACTTTTCTCAGGTTATGCAGAGATAGTCAGTTCTGGCGTCTTCCACTCCTGCAGCCAAATATAAACTGTGTATTCACAGAAATCTGTTAAATTTTGCAATTCTGTACAAGACCATTAGGGCCTATCAGTAGAATTAGGGCTTCTGAGCATAATTCAGATGGCCTTGTCAATATTTTTTAACATTTTTCCATTCTTCATTTTTTGGAAACTTTGTAGTGATTTTAGTGAACTAAGTTTTTATTAAGGTGTTAAGAGGAAAAAAAAACCAAAACAAAACCAAAAACAAACAAACAAACAAAAACAACCTTTGTGGTGAGCAAATGATTTCCCAGAGTAAGATTCTCCTGTTCAAGATCTCCAATTAGAAGTCTATCAATTATTAAAATAATCACAGGGAATTTCAACTTCTATTTTCAAAATATTTTACATAAACATATGATGTTCTTTATCACAGAAGTATAGTCTTTTTGCCCAGGTGTTTTCCTATATTGTTAAATTTCACTGGCAGACAACTTGTGTGTATGTATAAGCTATAATAAAATAGATCACATACCAGGTCGGATGCTTTACACAAAAGAGAGAGAAGGGCTAGGAAGAGTAAGTCTTGTTTTTTAACCAGGTATCTAGGTGTTGCCACAAAGCAAGACTAGAAAATGCTAATCTTAAACATCATGTTTGTCCAGATATAATTAATTTGTTTATTTTTGGTTTTGTTTTGCCTAGTTGTTAATTTCTAGTATCCCTCTCATTGATAAAGGCATTTCTTTGACTAACTTGAAGTAATTTCTCTGAAGAACCACAGAGAAATAATTCTTGGAAACAGATTCTCAGGTTACACACCTATTTGTGTTCCTTGGTACCAAGCATCACAAAGTGCTACTATTTTGGGGGTCTTCAATTCACCAGTTCTTGCTTTCATAAAGCTGGTTTGCTAAATGTCATCTTCCTCCATGTAGAAAGATCTCTGTTACATTAAACATCTGAATTTCTTCAAAAAGTGTTAGTATATGTCTAACTGCAAGTGTACAGCATTTTTATGCAAATGCTTCCTAGTGAATAAGTCAACAGAAAGGTCATTTCTATTTAAAGTTGCTAATCTTTCAAATGCCTGAGAATCTAGAGTCACCAGGCTGGGGGAGAAACACATGCATTTCAAGTATACAAGTACATTGTGTTTATTCCAAGTGTAAAACAGTATAGTAGCAGAGAAAAACCAAATATAACCAACCACAATTTTCAGTCAGTGTCAGATGTTGACACTTCTTTATGATGATGTGTTACAGTTGGGGTCTCTGTCGGAAAGCACAAGATTAAAGAGCTTAAGCCTTTCTGTCTATCTTTGCCTTTCAGGAGGTGAGCTACAGTGTTCTGTGGTTATGGTAGCTAATTTCAAAAGTCTCTCTGCAGCTATGGTTACATAGATTTCCCCTGCTTTTTACCCCACACAAATAATTATTAAAAAACAAAACAAAACAAAAAACCCAAACAAACAAAAAAAAACCACCAAAAAAACCCCCGCAAACCAAACAAAAACCCCCAAACAACAACAAAACACTTTGAGGGTTGAGCACCACTCATTTGTCAGCTCTTCCCTGGCAACCCAGTATGTAATTTCTTAATTACGTGTAACTGCACTGGGAATTCTGGTTAGATGGGTAACATTTGCCTCTTGGGCTTCAAATTTTTTAATACCTAAGTCACAGAGGCAAACTGTACCCAGGCAAAAACTAGTTTTCTTACTATTATTTTGCTTCAGTTGAGCTATAACTTAGACACATAACTTGAACTCTCTTGAGCACAACATTGAATTCAGAACTGATTCAAAAAGTTGGGTTTTTTCCTTGTGAATTGGAACTGAACTTGACCTCTTAGAAATGTTGTACAACTTGGGCCAGTCACAGGTGATCAGAACTCAAATGAAAGTATGCTCTTTTGGGTCCATGACTAAGCAAAAGCTTTATGTCCACCAGGAAGGTGTATTGTATGTTCTGGTTAAGAAACACGGTTCAGTGATAGGCGGCTGTAACCTAAGCTGACTTCATTTACCAAGTGATTTCAGGACAAAATATTCTCTGTACACCTTAAGCTGTCATTTAGCATCAGGTAAACTTGTGCGTGGATTACTAGAAGAAAACTTTGTATCATCACAGAATGCAGTTGGCCGTATGTGCTATTTGGAAATCTGGAATTAGTCCAGAATTAAAAAATAAATAATAAAAATAATCATGGAAAGTAGCACTGATTTTGGGCAGAGTTCTGGATTAACACAGTAGAAGGAGGAGCTGGAGAAGGATTCATAATGGCAGAAACTTCAGGTAACTTTCACATTTTTAATGAGAAGAGGTCTGCACATTAAGCAAACTGGAAAGTTAAATGCAGTGTCTGCCTTGTCAGTTCTTTAGAAAATATATGAAAAGTCGATGGCACTGCTTGAGACTTCTCATTCAGCAAGTGCTTTATATTTTTAAGAAGGATGGACTCAGATATTGCAACGCACCTTTCCCAGTTCAGATGTCCGATTCCACATGCCAATAAGCTTGAAAAGTCAGAAAACATTTGAACTGACAAACACTAATTGACATTTGCAGTTGAAGCATGTTTGGAGTTTTGTGATTTGGAAGATATAATAAGCAATCCAAGTACTGATATATCCTCGTAAATGTAGTGTAGCAGTAGTGTTTCCGCTTGACGTTATTTTAAAGGTACTGAATTGAGTCTTGTGTAATGCATAACTGTACAACAGTATTGTTCGCCAATTCTCTTCTGGTCTGGATTAAAAACTACAGTTTCTGAATCTTGATGTTCTCATCAGGAAAGAAAAGACCATTTAAGTGCTCTACTGAATGGTGATGTTTTCTCTGGTATCAAACAAAAGAAAGTATCTAACTGATTTCTTTTGAATATTGTACTGCTGACTGTCACCTACTGTATTTGACACAACTGCTGATTAACTGTGCAGCTGTTTACTTTGAGTCCCCTGAATATCTGCTTGAATTCATGCATACAACTAGGTGTATAGTACTGTGCTGTGTTGCTTACACAAAACTACTACACTTCTGTACTCAGATCTTAAAAGGTGCATTCTCTTTGTAGATATATCACCAGGAAAAATGGTTTGGAAGTAAGTCTTTATCAGCAGTTGTTGGAGCCACATTCAAGCACCAGTGTCCCTGTTAACATCAGCTAATTCTAAATTTTTATTGCCAAGGGGCAAGTTTTCAAACTGCACAAGTTTGGAAGTGTTGAAGCTATCTTTGCACAACTAAGACAAAACAGAATCAGTCAAATACAGTAAGTAGCACTTAGATAAACCCCAATCATTTACTTGATTCATGGTCTATGCTATGGGAAGATGATCTGTCTTGTCAGTAAACACAGCAGAGAGTAATCTCTGTCTTCTATAATTGTGGAATTATAAACAATCTCTTTATCATAAGGCTGGCAAATAGTATAACCCATTATGAATGTTTAAAATGTTTTCAAATGTCAAAATAACAAAAGTACCTTTGTATGCTGAACTCCATTGAAGATAAAATTCATGTGAGTACCTTAGCGTATTGCTCTGTGGCAACTGAAGGCATTATGTGGGCGCACTGAAAGCAGCAATACAAATTGTGCTATAGTGATGCAAAAGTATCCGCTAGTACAAAACTTGCACTAATGGATTAACAGTCATGGAAACAAACCAATAAAGAGGGCATAGTTGGGTATTCAAAAGGTACTACTCAGCTGTCATTGCACTAAATCAAAACCAGTTTAATTAATGAGTATAATACAAGAAACTCAAATGAAGAGGCAGAGCCAAGTAGAATACATAGCAGCGTTAAATCAATAGCAGTCAGGTTGCATTATGAAGGAATTGGGAGTTGCTGCTGTTCAAGGTCTGATAAAGTTTCTATTGTAAACTCCTATTTTCAAGGATTTAAAACTAAGTGTAATATCAGCTTTAAAACTTGAAGCTTGAACATGGATGTTTAACATACCATATTTGGGAAAATATAAACATAATCAGGGAACCATGTATTTTTTGAGGTTTCATCTTATTTCAAGCTCTCATTATCTCTAGCCTTGATTTCATAGGGAATGTAAGTCATTTCAGTCTACGTCTGAAATAACATACTTCATACTTTAAGGAAAAAAATGATTCTCAGGATCAGATGTTGCAACTCATGAATTATACAACTTTGTAAGAATTTAACTTTGCCTAAATGGGAATATATAATCTTGAGTTTAAGTGGCAAATAATTTTATATAATTTAGTACTGATTTTTAAATGTCAAGTTTTATAAGACCCTACAGGCATGAGAGCATGCGCCTCAGATATTCTAGAGCTGGATGACACATCTTTATATAAACTTCAAATTTTGTGAAGAAAATTAAATTCAGAGCTTTTTGACTTTTACTTTAATGAAATTAAGACTTTTCCCCAGGCATCTGTTTCTTATTCTGTCTTCATGCCTGGGTGCTCCCCATCCCCTGCTAGGCTATGTTAATTGTCATCAGCCCTTTCTCTAATGCAAGATCAAGTTCCTGAACTTCAGTCATCATCTTTTTAACTGGAGCTTATATATGCAGCACCGTACACCTCTACTGTGGAAGTCAAGCCCACAGTGTGCTGCCTACATATTTTTCAGTCAGTTTTAGATTGGTCCTGAAGTACAGATCACCTCCGTGATTAAAGCATGAAAACTGTGATGAATGCTGTCTGCTGAGTAACATTCCTCATGCTGTGAACAGTCTGTGCTGTACGTGTCTGCATGTGGGTGTATCTGAATGTGTTGCCAGCATAGTACTAAAGGGTTTCAAAATATTCTCCTTCTTACACAACTCTCTCTTAATTTTTGGTGAAATGATAATACTGATTGATTTGTAAATATTGAATGAATTTAACATGATTTTTTGACCAGAAAGAAATGGCTTGGCTAAAATGATTTTGAAATAAGGAAACAATAAATCAGNGTTTTTTGTAGGAAAAAAAGGAGAATTTTTTAGTTGAACTGCTTATGTTTAGATTTGGACTCCAAATCAACAGGCACGCATTATTAGCCTTAGCATAAAACTTAAAATAGCACTAGATCTTCAGTGATGCCTGCACCTCTTCTATGAAATGATGGATTTATTCAGCCTATTTGAAAGTGAGCAATGTTTGGAACTGCTAGTCTAATTAAATACATAATGCTATTTCATAGTAATGTAACAATTTTAGGATCACCTTAACATTGGTATTTTAATTCCTGATTACTTCATTTGGAGTACAGGTCAAATGCTAACATGTTCTGAATCCCCAACTTTTGCCTTTATGGTAAGGGAGAAATCCTAAAAGAAATTAATAAGCAGGAGTATTAAAGTCAAGTTTAAAGAATAGATTCCTTCATGGTCTCTATCTGTTTTACAACAGTAAGCCCTGCTTTACCTGTTGGTTGTCTATTTATCAAGGTATTTATTTAATAACATGAAATAAAAAATGACAAAGCCTTATTTGATCTATAGATACTGATAGAACTTCAAAAGTATATCTATACTGTCAAAGAGTATCTTACTCATAGGAATGGCCACATTGCTACTCATGGTAAATATTGGTGAACTTCATATTGGTCTTGCTTCAAATAGAGCCCATGGTGCAAAGGATGAGAGGGCAGATCTGTGCTGTGTGTAGAAGAGTATCATATTGAATAGAAAGTGGGTTTTGTGATATACTTGACCAAACCAGATGGCTCAGTCACAGAGGAATTTAAAGGATGATCATGTTTGTCTATCGCAGAGGAAGGTAATTAGGACAGAATATCTTCTCTCTTCTCCTTTCTTTGAGAACCCTTTCCCACTCCCTGGAAGCCAGTGTCATATGTTTCCCCTGGGAAAGGCACATTGGAATACACTGATTTTGTGAGCTATTTCACAAAGGAATATAAAGTTCTGATCTTAGTAGAGATCTCTGATCACTTACCTCTTTTGAGCAGGCTTGTGCTAAAAACTTAAGAGGAACAAAAACGTATTTATTTTCTATTCACTTATTAAGGTTGGGGAACAGCTACCTACTATGCATTACATCTCTCTACCTGTAGTCTTCTTTCAACCTGAAATCTGAAGCTGAAGGTCATGTGTACATGTTTCCATACCCTCCTAATAGCCAGTAGATCTGGCAAAAAATAATTTGGAGGGTTTTTTTTTTGAGATTACTGCTTCAGGATATAGAGAAATGGTACTAATCTGTCAAAACACTTCTACTTACATAATTGCAAGGTTTTTTCCCCTTCTGAACTAATCCCACTAGAGACCATGTGCCTTGGTTCCCTCTGATTTTTCTTTTTACAGAAACAAAAGTCATTAGGACACCATTTGCAATTCCCCTTGGTGACAAAGGCGACAACTGGGCATCAAAGTCACTTTCTTACACATGGATTAACATGACTGTGTGTTTCTGATGCATTTGCAATAGGTTTTAATGTGTGATGCTTCTTTGTGTTGAGATGGCTGTCTCTTCACATTTGTATGTCTATTTGTGACCTCAGTGACAGCTTTTGAGTCTCTTGCTGTGATAAATACTGGATCACAGAATGGACACAGCTTCTAATTTCCTGCATTCAGGAAATTATCCTTGAAATTTCTAACAACTTTCAAATAAACAATGAATTCATTATTACACTAATCTAGTCCTCTGGTCTCAAGTATATCAATTTGAATATTCTTATAAACTTGAAAGGCAGCCAGCAGTTCTGTTTTATGTCTTAGCTCATTAATGACCTTGCTTGTTTATAGTTACAATTTAATTCCCACATAACTCATTTACAGTGCAACCTACTGTTAGTGCCCATACAGCTACTCAAGTTTGAAGTGTATGTGAGGTGTGGCATTCAAGATTTAATGCCATGATGTATAAATACATAGAATAGATTTCCTTAAGGCAAATGATTGAAAGTCTGCCCTGGCTACACTGACAACAACTGGAAAAAATGCTGATTGACTTCTATTAGAGCAAAATGAAATGTGGCACACAGTAAGTGGGCACTATGCATGCTGCAGAGCTTTTAGTGTTTAAGGTCTATTCAAACAAGTGAGGATTACATGTTAAGCATGCTTTGGACCTCTACAAATTTACAGGACCTAGATAAGGTGTTCACCTTTTAATTTGGCTGAAATGTATTATTTAGTTTGCACTTTCAGCTACAGATTTTAAATCTGTTGGACCAAGTCCAGAGGGCCACCTCTCCTGTGAAGACAGACTGAGAGGGTTGGGATTGTTCAGCCTGGAGAAGAGAAGGCTCTGAGGAGACCCTACAGCACCTTTCAGCACCTAAAGAGGGCCCACACAAAAGCTGGAGAGGGACTGTTTACAAGAACATGTAATGGTAGGACACGGTGTAATGATTTTAAGCTAAAGGAGGGTAGATTTAGATTAGTTATTAGGAAGAAATTATTCACTGTGAAGGTGGTGAGGCTCTAGAACAGGTTGCCCAGAGAAGCTGTGGATGTCCCCTCCCTGGAAGTGTTCAGGGCCAGGCTGGATGGGGCTTTGAGCAACCTGGTCTAGTGGAAGATGTCTCCACCCATGGCAGGGGGTTGGAACTAGACGGTCTTAAAGGTCCCTTCCAAAGCAAACCATTCCATGATTCTATAATACAGAAGAATAAATCAAACACATTTTTAATGGACCAAACCCATAAGTTGCTTACTACTACATGCTACAGAGATAAGCAGGAGCAGTAAATAACTGCACGGTGATATTACTTGAGAAAAATCCAACCACATGTTATTCTTCCAGGCTGAGGTATGCACCAGTGAAGCAACCACATGTCAATTTGGTTGTTATGAATTCTGCCTGTATACTAAGGTGTCTGAGAAAAAATAGAGCTACCATTTACTAATGGCAAATGTTTTCTTCTATAAACTTACTAAATTAATGTAAGCCCTGCTGTGAAATGAAAGTTGTCTGCAAGCAGTGTGTATATCCAGAGCAAGAAAATGGAAACATCACGGATGCTGCTGAACAACCATTTTTTATCTTGTAGAAATGAGGAGTGCCCTCATGCACATGAGTATTCTCTTTTTGTAGTGGTAATGATTTACTGAACAAAACCTCTTTTTTCACATCATCCCATTTTCATTTTTGTAATTTTTTTGCCTACTCACCACTAGTAATTTGTGTGGTGCAGATTTGAGAAGAAATGGTACCCATGAGTTGGATTTTCTTGAAGTTTAACACTGAAGTTTTCAATATCAAGTCCTCAGAAATAAAAAGAAGAAAAATCCTTAATTTTGCCCTAAAATGACATGCTCTGAAATTACTTTAGGAGTAACAAGATGCAATATTTTCTCTGAAATAACTTAGTTATTCTGTTGTCTTCAGTTGTGGAATGTTGTCTATCAGATAAGGAAATAAAATAATACCTTGAGACTCAGCAAATTAACTTTTGTATGCCTAAGCTCCATAGATGATAACAGGAAAAAAGTGGTTGAGGAAAAAGGTGAAAGCAAATTTTTTACAAAACAGTTTTGTATACAACTAGTGATACTTCTGTTTGTAAGTCTCTATAATCAACACTGCTTGGTGAGTTGATATGTTTTGAGAAGAGCAAAATCACAAAAAAGATACCCCAACACCAAAACCAAATAGAACTTTGTAACAGTATTGTGATAGTTTGTCTCTATCAAGTCTCAAAAATATGTCAGAATAAATTGATTTCAGATAACTGATGTAGCCTGCAGCATCACAGGACAATGGACTAATTGGATCTTGTGGGAGAACACAAAATGACTGGACAAAGATGTTTGTGGCTCATTCCTTATTATAACTTTGTTATGTTTTATGCAATATAGTTTTAACATCACAGAACTGGTGAATTCCAATTCAACTCAGCAAAGGTGTTTCAGCTTTTTTGCCTTTAAACAAAGAAATTCCAAATTCAGAGTCTCTTCTTTAAATGTTTCAGAACTTGGTGGTGTTTCAGTTGACTGTAAGAAGGGAACAATGAGAACTAGGACAATAGGAAAAGTATGTAAAGTGTCCATTTGTGCAGCACTTAATGGCAGGATGCATAAACAGGCAAGAAACCTGTTGGGAGAGTAAAATTCCCCACAGGACTCTGTTTAGAACATCTTGCCTCATTTCCAGCTCTTAGCTTTTTTGCTTTCTAAATTACATGTACAAAATGTATTAAGAATAGCTTCTGTTCTTGCTTTCATTGTCTTAGTATACTATATACATATTATATGTGTACTATATATGGGGATGAGCAATCTGCGGTGAAAAACGACTGGATGTGTTGCATGAGAAAAATGGGGCCACATATTCTTCTGGGCTGAGGTATGAGAGTAACTTCTGCTCTGTCTTTCATCATCACAGAAAGCACAAATACATTAGGCATGGATGGTAGTCCAAGATGTCTAGAAAGCAGAATTGGAAGTATCATTGAATGGTACTTATATTCTTTAACTTCTAATATGAATCATTAAACTTAGGAATTTCACAAAATGGCAGAGGGCTACAAGGTTGATAAGGGCTATTTCTGTTCTTGTGTTACATTGGTATCTTCAAATAAATGGCACTGATAAGTAGGAAATAAATGACAGGATTCATACTTGAAGAGGGAGTGTGTCCTTTGATTCCTGACAGTGGACACTTCTGTAAAACGTGAAGGGCTCCAAGGTGAATTGCCTTTCCTTGTGATAGGAAGTATTGTCTGCTAAATTGTGCCACTATGGCTGTATCTGACTGGATAAAAGGGAAAAATTCCCCTCCAGACTCTTTCCTTTTCAGATAGCTCAACAATTAGCATTTTGGGGGGCTGGAATTACTAACTAACTTGGGTTTTCAGCTGCCAATGAATTTATCAGTTTTTAAGTTATAGTGTTGGTCATAGTGAATTGTTAGATAGCATTTGTGGCTATATAATTATCTTCAATATTCATAATAGCAAATAAAATTAACCCAAGAATAGTTTAGGTTCATAAAATCTAGTAGTAAAATGTTCTTGAATTTTATAAGAAGCAGAAAGCACCTTCTGTTTCTTAAGGAGAGTTAAATACATACTAGAATCTTGAGGTCTCTTCTACTAGCTTTGTATTTGTATTATCTAGCGTATGTTTCTTCTGCTTTTTAGTAAACTGCTTAGCATTTGTGGGAAAGGGAGGAGCAGAAAAAATTGTAATACAGAGAGATACGTCCTTCCGCTTCTGAATATCTTCAGGTCTCTTTGTATTCACTGCAGCTGATGTCTTTGCTTTGGAAAACCCTTTGTCAACTTTGTAGAGTGTCTTTTGAAAAATGTTTTATCTTTCCTGCTGCTCGTTAAATGCTTTACTCTGCAGTAATCCTAGCCTCGTTCAGGTATGGAAAATCTGACCGTACTGTATGTGTAATCCAGATACATTCCTTGAATTTCCTCATTACTGATAAACAAAGACCCAAGTATAGAAAATTTGTGTACAAAATTTGGTCTTATACCTCTGTAGCTATGGCACCAGTCTAGCAGGATTTTTTGGCATAAATTACAGGAGGACAGAAAAGCAACTGTGAAATATTTCGTGAAGAAGCTACAATTTGGAAAAAAGAGGGCAAACTAAATACACACATAGCTAAGGGATGTACTGTACACCTGCTTGATACAAACATTATATCTAGATGGGAGATGAAATATGCTTGCATTTTTTTAGGTTGTGGAAAATACCTGGTATTATGTAAGAACTTGTCTAAACTATTTTTGCTTCTAATATGCAATATTAAACCCTCTCTTTACAAGGTGTAATGCTGGTAGAATTAGCTCCAAATATAGCCCGTGAATATTCAATATACTAAATTCTTATGCCTGAAAGAAAAGAGGTATTACCTTGCTATTTGCAAACCTGTTGCTACATTTCTTGTTATTATTTGTTTTCTCTCATGGATGCATATTGCAAACTTGGTCTTGTAAATACTAGTTTGCATACTGCCTCACTTGCTTCTAAGTGAGTCTGTGGCCTTTGCTTTGCCCAAAGGGTTGAGATGCTTTAATTAATTTATTTTTTATTTTTTTTAAGGACTTTAGTCTTTATTCATCAATACAGACTGACTGAGACAGTTAAACTCCTTTTTCACTGAGAAACTCTCATTTTGTTGAGGAGTTAACAGGAATAAGTACTGTTGTATTTGGTGTGATTTACAGTAAATTTATTCAGGCTGTAAAATATGCCTTTCCATTCTTTCTATTGCTGATGCTTTTATTTCCCCCTTAACGCGAGATTAAAATTCTATGGCTGTTCTCCATGCATATAAAACTCATAATTTCTCCATGCCACTCATGGAGGTTTTTTTGTTTGTTTTGTTGTGGTTGTTCATTGTGGTGTTTGTTTTTTTTTTTTAATAAAGGAAATGTCTTTTTTAAAATGGTTCTGGATTAAACTGGGCTCCAGTCATACTAAAATGTAAAGGAAGAGATGGTTTTTGCTCCAAACAGCTTTTCAGCAGAGTAGTAATTCAAAGTTGTATGATACTAATGACTAGAGGAAAATCTACTTTGGAATAAAAGGTCATCTGTTTTTTTTTCACACTGTTGCCAGCATTTCCAAATGGTCAAAAGATTACTAGGAAGTTCTAGCTGAGTGTGGCTCTGTTGCAGTCCTTGCTATAAATAATCTTAGTCAAGGAAACTAACGGTACTTAAGTCTCCAAATGCTGCCACGTTGTGTTTTGGGGGTGGGGGAGCAAAGGTTCTCATTGTTGGAAATCAGGCAGAAAATCCGTCACTATGCAAAGACATTACTGAAAAAGAAAAATCTAAATCAACACCTGCCCAAATATAACCTCAGTTTTCTCCATTTGAATTCCATTCATCTAGCTTCACTGGATTAGACTAGAAGAACCTTTTAACATATGGAAAATTCAAATGTTTTTCTTTCTGGGACATATAATGGATTAAAGAGTTGCATTTTTACAACCTTCTTCCAAAGCATACATATGTGGTTTAAATTCAAAGAAAGGCGGGGGGGAAAAAACAAAACAAAACAACCCCAACCAACCAACCAACCAAAAAAACCACAGAGAAAATACTGGAGGTTTTTGTCTTTGGTAGGCAGGGCTGAGTGAGTGACATCTAAAGTTCTGCTTTTGAGGGAATATGGATGGGTGCTGTGAGGACCTTTTTGATGCTGATAATAATGTTTTAGAATTTATTTATGTATTGTCTTGCTACAAATTGTACCCTGAATATTTTTCCTTTATTAGTTTGAGCTTTGTCCCAACCTCCTCCCACACTGCACCTTAAATCCTTTTCAGTCCAGTATCATGCTGCCTGTGCTTGCTTTCTTTCACTTTTTTTCTTACTTCTTAATCACATCTGCCTGGAGAAATAATCCTCTCTGCTTTATATCAAATGAAGTATTATCATGCAGCTCCATCCTTTGTATTGCAGACTGATTATATTATTTTTCTAGATTCTCTTTTCTATTAAAATAGTTTTTTATTTACTTTGTTTCAAATGAAGCATTTTATTGTGTTCAGAGAGGTTGCTGCTCATGGTCCTCCTTAGGAAGGATTCATTTAGGTTATGGTAAGATTCCTATAGTAGGAACCGCTGACAAACCAGAAATAAATCTTGGAAAATATTTTGTAAAGATGAAGGAAAAAAACCCCAACCCAAAACTTGTTCTAGAGGTACTTTTCTACCAGTTAAAATCTGAATGTCTGAATTTGCTTCAGAGGGCTGAAGATGTAATCCTTTAGTTGCATAGTATGTAATGGTAATACCTGTAAAACTTTCACAGTTTATATGCATTGCAAATGCAGTTCATGTCTCATTAATTAATTCCTGCAACAAGCAGTGTGCTGATGTGCTGGTAGTTACAAGTCAAATTATATATCTTTGATTCCTATAATTGACAGTCAAACTTATTTCAATGGATGTATTTAAGAGGGTTTATGACTTTTCAAAATAATCCTTTAAATGATTATGATCTGAGAGTTTGATTTCTAGAGATAAAACTATACTATAGTGGTACTGCTCAAAACAATTTAGTTAAGCTTTTGAAAGAAACATCACTACACACTTATAAATTAAAAGGGAAAGTTCTTGCTAAGTTAGCTTCTGTTACACAAGATCTATGGATTTTAATCTTCACATTTTAAATGTAATGTAAGTTTTCATCTTTAGGGGAAAAAACCACCAACTGTCAGTTCTTCCACTCTGCCACCTGCAACCCTGTCTATTAAACACCACCTTTTCAGATGCGTGACTGGAAAACTGCAATATTAGGTCCCTGAGGCCATGAGATAGGGAAATGTACTTGTGATAACTATTCCTTTCTTTAATCAGGTTTTAAAGCCAGTGAGCAAAAGCCTTGTCCAGTGTCTAACTGATCGGTATAAACACATCAGGTTTACTTCCTGGGGGAGCTGATTAATACAGCTTTATGTCATGGTTTGGTGGCTTATGTCACATACTGGGACTAGGTTTAAATTAAGTGGTGGATTGCTTTTTTTGGTGCACTGTAGCAGGGTGTGTAAACACACACAAATGTGTGTAGGAAAGCCAGAAGATTTGGTGAAGGGACAGAATTGGCAAGCTTTGACGGAAACAAACACGAAAGAACAGAAGAATAGAAATTATTGGAACGCAAACTGCTAGACTCAGGATCCCTCTCTAATTCATCTTCATTCAGAAGCTTATAAGACATCAGTCTCAGGCAACAAACAGGAGATGAAATATGTTCTCTTACTGACCTGAGGGCAAAGCTAGGGCATATAAGCTACACATCTTCCCTTCTTTTTTAGTACACAGCTCCCTGTGTGACTCTAACTTGCTTTATTGTGAGTGCTTTTCAAAAGGGTGTGTTGTCATCTCTTTATTTTTGTCTTTTTCCTGACAATTCTGTCTCTCCCCTTAGGCAAGAGAAGGAAGTATTGTCTTTTAGCCCGAGCCATACCTCTAGCCTTAGTTTTCTTGCCTTGAGTTACTAATTCTAACAAATGACTACAGTTGTTCTTCTGGTCAGTCTTGCCCTGACCAGTTCATACTAGAAAGCAGAATAAATAATTTCAATGCATTCCTATCAGGGTGCTAGGTAGAAGAAATAAATTGTACAGATTCCCATCATATGGCATTTTGGACTCAATTTTCAGCAGACTATTTAAAAAAATGGCTAACTTGGGTTTTATTAGACTTGTAGCAGTTGTATGTCCCTTTTTTTGCACATATGTAGGAATTTAAGAGCCTGGTGAAAAAACTGTGTAAATTCATGTTACCTACAATATCATTACTGATCACATAACGCCTAAATATTTAGCTTTTGAAACTGATATTTGCAGAAAAAGCAAGAGCTGCTGCAGAAAGTTTTGATGTGGGACAGTCTGCACACTGAAATGTAATGCATTAGTCTGTCCTCATCATTTGCCTATAGGACAGCTGTGAAGTTCAATTACAGGATGCTTTCAAAGATGCACAAGAGGGCGATACCAGATTTTTTCAATGGGAGCTCTGAGTCTGCTCAACTCTCTGCACACCTAATCCCTATCTATTAAGCTCCTTTAGAACCTCTACAGTGTGTAGGGTGTCTCAGAGGTTACTCTTTATTGAAGAACCTTAAAAGGAAATAGCTGTAAGGAAAAAAGTAATCAAATTAATTCACAGTCCTAAGTAGTCAGTAATCCTTCTCATTTTCTGATAGCCACTTATAAAAGACAGAGGGGAAGTTCAGTTCCAAGGATCCAAGAATTATATAGTCTGTATGTGCAATAGGCTGGAAGAGCATTACTAGCAGCATGGCATGTTGTGTCGAATGCTGTTATGGAGATTTTTTTTTTAATAGGATTTTATGAAAAAGCTCTGCTCTGCTAAGTGATTTATTAGAACAGCAAAGCTGAGAGTTTGCTCAGATTTGCTTTTTGGGCCATGTTTATCAATTCCACACTACCCAAGAACTTCACATCTTTGGTAACTTTTGACAGTGGGTAATAATTGCTGAGTTTCATAATTCCAACTGTGACCTGAAGCAAACAAAAAAGAAAAAAGAATCTAATAGTTGAGCTTTATCTTGTCTGCACCAAAAAGGGAAAAAAATCCTACCAAAACAGAAACAGAGAGGTTATTCAGTGACTTCATCTGAAGTAACTGTGTCAATCTTTTCCATGAATTTCCTTTCACTGAGGATTTCAATCTAAAGTATAATGTTATTAAAATCAATTAGTTGTGGGGTTCTTTCATTCTTTCGTCTTGTTCCTTTTATGGACATATTTTTTGTTACCAGAGACACTTTACTGGATATGCACGTATAAATGTTTTAAAAGTCTTAAGTGTTTCACTGTGGGAATACAGTTTAAGGTCACTTCTTTCATAGTGTAAATAATTGAAGAGTTTCAGGGTGTCTGTGAAGTGGTCTGTAAAAATCCATTGTCTTGTAACAGTAGTTATAGTGAGGATGTGTAAAAACAATATGAAGGTAGTAGAGATGGAGAAATACAGTCCAGTTTTGTCCTGTTCTTCACAGATAAACATCTAGTAAGAAAGTACTTTCAGAGTGATTTTATCAAATGATATACCAGCATGCAATGAAAGAGTTACTGTATATATAGGATTATATTCAGAACTTCTAAACTTGAATGCATCCCTAATTTTGCTGATGATCAGTTTCTATTTGTCCTGATGTGTGCACATCATGCTTAGCAATCTTTGCTGTCATTCATTTATCATCCCAGATCACAAAAAGCTATGTGGACAGTATGTGTAAGTTTTGTGTGTGTCTGAGAGATAATTGCTTACTTCTAATTGCTGTTCTCTGAAAATATATAGCAGCAGTAGGATTCTTGTATGAAACCTCCCTGTTAAAAGCAGAACTTCCATAATTTTAAGTTCAGAAATGTTGGCAGTGGTGTTTACTCTGTTGCATGTATGCAGAATAGTCTTGTGTTCTAACGAACAGCCATCAGATAAGGAATTGGATGCTATCGATTGAAGTGTTTGCATTCACCTCACCACATACTGTGAATATATAGATTTACCATAAGTTTATCTTCAAAAGTTAATACAAAGTGATTAGTACCTTCCTGGAACCATTAGCTGTGTATCCCTTAGCACAAAGGCATCACAGTTCTTGGGGTTAAGCACCTAGAAATTTACCTCTGCTTCTTAGCTACTGGCACATACATTTGGATGTTTTCTTTTCTTTCATGGGGGGTGCGTGAGGGAGGTCAATTCAACTGACTAAAGTTGGTTTATGCAGTCTATTGGCACTGATGGAAGTGTTGAGTACATGAATTACTCATGAACTGAAGTGTAAAATAAATGCAACAATGCTCTGTTATGTTTACATCTTCTTGGATTGAGTATGTAGTTTTGGTAAGGATATATCTTTTAGGAGTACTTTGGTCTATATTTTTCTTAGACACTTAGGAGGAAGAAAGATTCAGAAGTAATTGTACGATAATTTCCATAGAAAGGGACTTTCATTTTGTATATGTGTGACTAATGAATCTTCATCAAATCAAGATTCAATGATTATTACATAGTAATTATACCATTAGAAATTCACAGAACACATGTTAATATTTTAACATTAACTAGAGAATGTAAATAAGAAAATACAGCTTCATTCACTAACAAAATGCCCTAATCAGTGCACTCATTTCCTGCTCTTTTGAGTCTTCTGCTTATTTCAGGGGAAACAAATCACTGATTTACATATTTGATGCATTTCTCTTTAGGTATGTTTGATTCTTTTAGTTTGATTTGGAAACTTGCCTTATTTTCAGACCTAGTTTTAGCATTGTATAATGTATAAGATCTAAGATTTCAAACCTTAACTTTTTTAATAGGATTATCTGTTGTACCAAGGGGATTAATGGTTTGACTTTAAATACCATATGAGAAATAGCTAGAAATCATATTTATATATGCTTGGAAATTGTGTCAGGGTTACTTTGTGTGGAGAGATAGGATGAGATTTTGTTTTATTTAAAGGTTTAAAAGAATATATTTTCACGGAAAGACATTCTAGTACTATTTGCATTCTCTTTGCAAATAAATGGTAACTACATGATTACTTACATTTATGAGCTAAAACTTGTGTAAAATACTTTGATCAGAGCCTAAAAAGGTAGCTTTTAGGTAAGAGTCTATACACCTGCAGGATAAATTTTACAACCTAATAGGTACTAAGCCTTCTAAGTTTGCCTCCCCACCAGTCAGTATTCACAACAAAACCACTCTCCAGGTAATATATTAATTTCATTCTCCCTGGCCTTAAATATAGGTGGCACTGCCACTCCAATGTGAAGAATTACTTTTATTATCTTTCTAATCTTAATTTGTCACCTGCAGAGTAACACTGAATACAGCTCACATCCTCAGATTTAAAAATAAATGCTGTGCTGCAGTTGTATACAGGAGGCTTGATTATTACGATACTGGAGTTTTCAATGTCTCCAAAAATCTTGGAATACAAAAAAGAACGTTGGTGGTGGGTTGGTTTTCTTTTTTTTTTTTTTTTATTGTAATAGCTTTTGTGCTTTTTGTCTGTGTAATTTGACTTGTTCAGACTGTATTTTATGTGTGATGTCTGTCTTCTGAATTTTACCTTTCAAAGTACTAATCCAAAATCTTTTCACTCTGTTTTTAACCAAGAGCTGAAAACGCTGCCTCCCCCACACAACTGATCATGCAATTTACTGTAAAGGTTTGTTTGTCAGTCTGTCTGTTGCATTCACCTACAAGAGTATAAGTTATGGTGGTTAAACACACACCACACAGTGGTAAAGCATGAGCTTGCCATTGCTCCTCTCTTGCTTCCATTCTTTCTTCTCTTTTTTGGCCTACTGTCACCCCCATTTACTTCACTGGCAGGAGGATTCTGTCCCAAGAGAACCATCCACTTTAGGACGTCTCAGTGAAAGACACTCAGAATAAAGCAAGTGTGGAAAAACAGCATAGCTTGATGTGTATTATCATTACCTCAGGGTTTAATCTTTGCTCAGGTTACACCTGTATTATTGCTAACCAATAATGAGATCAAGGACTTATGTCCATTGAGGACAGTCTACTGCATTTATAGGAAAATATTACACAAAAGGGGAATGCATCTAAAATTGTGAAATATTATTGAAAGCCATGGTGGGTATGAAAGAAGCTGTGTTTAGAAACAGTTCATTTTTAAGCTTTATCTACCACTGCTGACACAAGAGAGTCCCTTTTTACCTCTATTCTAAGATAATGAAAAGCACTTTATTGATAGTTGGGTTGTTCAGGAAATAACCACATCACGTTGGTGGCACCACAGCTGGATTAATTTCATTTTATCCCTTCAGAGTTTCCACCATTTTGCTAACATAGTTTTTACTCAGTACCCTGTTGAGATTATGGCATCTGAGCTCAGATGTCAGTGCATGCCTTTTTCCCCACTTTCACTCATCTGTCCTGTAACATCTTCTATCCTGCTGTGTGAGACAGCGTTATCTTCCCAGTCTGGGTTTTGAGAAGGGTCTGTTCGAAATGCTCCGGGCAAGATGCTACTGTCTCTGAATGAATTACTGCACTCCACTGTCGGTCCATTTGAGGCTCCATTCAGAAAGATGGTTTACTCATCACTTTTTGGGTTTGCTTTTAATTCTTATTTAAGATAAAGAAATTGTAAATTTCTTAAATAACTGACAGATTTTACCATAGCTAGTAAAGGGGTTTATTTGAGAATGGGCATTTGTAGTAAACGGATCCAAGCATTTGAAGGTAGTGTTTGACTAAAAGAATAGATCAGTTCTTAGACCTGGAAAATGCAAGAAGTAACTCTTGGACATTGATGGGAGAAAGTTATTACTTCTTTAATACTGCATAGGGCTTGTAAAGATAGCAACATTTTTCCTCCAGACCATATGAGTTGGGTGAGGAATTGGAATGTGACCACATTAAACATTATGGAGAAGGGACTTAACTTGAAACTCTGTACTGCTGATAGGAATCCCAGGAGCAAGAGCTTACATCCTGCCTCAACTCAGTGTTTCGTATATAGAATTTATAGTTCCCTGTGTTTTTTACTAAATTAAATCAGGGAGTTGTTTGCTTTATTTACTCAATGGTGAACTGGCTTACTCCCTTCTCAGTTTTTTATTGCTGTCATTTATTGTGGATGGTTCTCCAGTGCTAAATGAAGTGAAAGCATAATAAGTCGTCATAAAATCTAGTTTGTTTTCTCCTGCATCTACCAAGCAAGACTGTCTAGAGCTGCTTTTGTTACTGCTGGATATTTTTTTTTCTTTCTCCATTAAATAATTATTTATGTTCAAGTAGGCTTTTGTTTTTCTTTTGATACAGTGTAATTTCCTCTTTCTGCATAGAGAGGCCATTAAAAAGGTAATTGAAATCAAATGATGGGTGAATGTGCAGAATACAGTGAATTGACTGCAGGTGATAGTGAGCAGAGATGTACTATAAGATATTTATGTGCTAAAGCAGGATCCAAAGTGCCATGTTCTCGTGTAAGAATATGTTGGAACAGAGAAGAGAGGAAGAGATCCTGAGGTGTATAGCCTGATATGAGCAGTTATTTATAAGTTTAATCCTGTTGACTGGAGAACATTTTTCTTCTGTATGATTATTTACTACAGGATTGTCTTCTCTGCAGTATTTTCTCAAATTAACTCTTGTTGACTAAGCCTTGCTGCGTTGAAAACTGTCACATCTTATAAAATGACACTTGAATAACAGGATGGTAGGATATGCAACACAAGATGTTTTGCTGGCAGCAGATATTAGAAGAGAACTCTTCCTGGCATTACTAAGTTTAGTCTGAATAGGACTTGATCCATGTTCCTGACAGGTCAGCTGGCTGATATTTGAAGTGCCACTTAAAGCAAGCTAGAGAATTTTTTTTGGGCAGGAAACAGATAAGAAAAGGAGCTAAGATTAAGTAGGGTATAGTTTGGCCCACCACACTGCCTTCTAGACTTCAAATCCAGAAAGCAGACCAGTGCTCATCAGAATGATTTACTTCTGTTTCTGTAGTTGATTCTCCCTTCTCAAAAGCAATAGTCTGGAGCAAAAAATTCTGGAAGAGACAGATGAATATTTAACAAGCTATTCATAAGCGTGAGAGAAAGCTGCCTTTTTGCTGCTGCATCACCATTTGCCAAAATGTCATTTTTGGAAGTGGTATAGGAATTTCCAGCTCTGTGGCTCATAAGTATATAGATTAAAGAGAAGCACAACCTGGGATGGCCTCTCCCCATGTGTGGAGATTTTATCTCATGCAAGTTTCAGTTTGCAGACTGTCATAGCTGGGCTGCAGCCATCAAAAACAAGTCCTTCACTAGGAAAGAAGAAATGAGCAGATGACAAGTGCAGTGGTGAAGGGACAAGCTGATGACTCTGGCCAGTTATTATACACAGTGAAGCCTCATCTTTAGAATTGTGCTTCACCAGAGATCTCTAGGTATAACACTGACCAAGGCAGTACGTTCATATATAGATATATTTCATTAAGCCATAATCCTGCTTTGTGAAGATGTTGACATCTCATAAAAAAAGTGTGTACTAATAGAAATAGGTTCCCATACAAACAGTCCAAGGGAAAGTACTTTTTGCTATTACTTTTTGTTATGGTAGTCTTACAAATAAGCAAACTGTCTTCACAGTATAGTTGTAACCACAAAAACTAAATTAGACTTTGAAATTGAGAGACATTTCTTCAGTATCTTAAGACATAATCAATGAGACAATTGCACCTTAGTACCTTCATCAGCAGTATTCAGCCTGGACCCAGCACCTGAAGGTCTTTGCCAACAGTGGTCATCAGCTACAGTGAGTAAAGTTTGATAAACTGCGCTCTGCCCTCAGACGCTGATTACAGTGTTCATTATCAGCAAAGTAGTGTAAGCAGAAGAGATATTAAGGTCTTGAGAATGAGTTTCTGAAATGGGTAGCTAAGTAAATGCTGGCACTGTTGTAAGGAAAGGATAGTTGGCAATTTCTATAAGGTGAGCACAGAGGCTGGGTCTGTTGCCCAGTGCATCCCCAAGAAGTGCTTCAGATAGTTTCTCCTTAGAGCCCTTGACGCAGTGATTTATCTGTATAACTGTATGCTTATTCATCTGTACTTCTCATTAGGAGTAAGCTGGTTGTTCTTCCTCCTGAAGATGAGAAATGATATATTATTGAAATGAAAGGCTTCACTGTCATAGGAGACAGAAAGTCAAGCTGAGAAGTTTACTGAGATTTCAATGCAGAGAGAAGCTGCATCTCTTTGAGATACATTGATCACTTAACATACAATAAGCTGTTGGATTGTATTTGCAGAAGTGTTTAATACCCTGTATATACTGATTGTCCATTAGGTGTTTTGGTTTTGGGTTGTTTTTTTTTTGTTTGGTTTGAATTTCTCATATAGATAATTGAAAACAGAGGTAAACTAATAGGTGAAATAGTGAAGGAATGTTTATCAACACCAAAGAGAAACTAACAGAAAATCAATTACACAGACTCACCTCTTTGGCTGCTGAAAACATGAAAACTAGTACTTCATGTCCAAACTTAATAAATAGGAGAAAAGCAAGCCCATGTGTACACACTCAAAGCATATAAAGTGAAAGGTGCAGTTCGCTCCTGGTTCTGTGCCTCGTAACTTAAAAGAATAAAAAGGTATCAGCATCATTGTCTAACTGTAAATAGTACACAGTAAATAGATGTAGAGAATAAAGCTGAAAACTTCCAGCAGCCAGTTGATTTTTCTGCACCCTACAATATTTGCATTCTGTAAAATAATGTATGAAGTGATGTAACAAACCAACAAGGTGAAGAAATAATTAAAATTTGCGTAACATTAGAGTATAAATCTGTGTAATTCTTTTTACAGTAGCTTGCATGCTATACTTTAATTATTTAGCAGAATGAGTTTCCTGAAATGTGTCTAACAGAAATACTTGAAGACATGTCGAAGATAAAGAAAGGAGGAACAAAGTCAAACATCTGCAAAAACAAAAAGTGTATTAATATGTATGTTAATGTGTATGCATTTTCCATATAGGGAAGCAGCGGTATAGCTGAAGTAGCATTACATTTCAACTGATTTCAAATCTAGCAGTAAGCATTTTTAAAGAATACTGTAACTTTAACATTATAGACTGTGTTTTTTAAATGTTATCCAGCAATGCTTTCAAAATATATTCTTGCAAAATGTGTTCTAACCATATTTTTGATAGAAAAACGTAGAAGCAGGCTCTGTGTTTTTCCAAAGCATATTTGAAAAAAAACACATAACCTACATTTTAGCCTTTCTGCAGAGATCCAAGAGAGACAATTGCAAAATTGATATAGACAATATCTTGTTCCATATACATAGTTGTTCACTACTACTGAACCAAGCGCTTTGAAATACATCATTATACTGATGCTTCTGTTGTTTCTCAGCCTGATATCTTGTTTTACATGTGGTTTTTCGGTGTCATTCTGAATGACTTCTGACTCCCAAAAGCAGGTTCTCTAATACTTCTCCTTCTAGTAAATGAATGCTCTACTTCCTCAGAGAGCAGTAACAAAAGACAATATATGCTTTCATCTGGATTTTTGATAACTCAATCCTGTAGTGCCTGGCTTCATTTTCTTTCATTATGGTATTCATCAGAGCTGTGTGAAACTGCTCAAAATGTTTCTTTGAAGTTTTTTCCCCACAAAACTGTTTGCTATTTTATGCAATTTTGCCTCCTCTCAGATCCACTTTTCTGTAAGATTTGACAAAATTGCCTTCTTATTTTTTACATCAAAAATACAAGAATGGCAAAATCCATTTCTTTATCTTGGTTTGGAATGAACAGATGGTGGTCTAATTCTACTGGAAAAGCGACCATTCTATTGGTAATGTACCAATTTAAATATAAAAATACCCCATAACTTTTCTTAATAAATGGAGTTTCTTTGTCTTCCCACACATCCTTTAAAATAGTAAATATTTTCTCCTCTTTAGAAAAATGTTGTGATGTTTTAATATATGTTGAATCACTACATGGTCATACTTTTTGCTCAGTTTCAGAATATCTGGTTCCACACATTTTATATAGGATACTAAATTGTAATACAGTCTGGTCATAGTTCAACTCCAAGAAAGCACATGGCTTATTTCCTACTTAAATGCCATTCCAAGAAATCATGCTATTAAATAATGAACATGCATACATCACACATTGCTGAGGAGCTCTGCAATATTTATTTTCTGACTTCTTTGCTTGCTTCTGAGTTACTTTCCCTGTTTCCTGTTAATTAATTTATTTCTGTGCTGATAGTAAGGCACATCTTCTCAACGCGCCTGAAAAATTGTTTCTCTTCTGTCAGTTCTCACTATCCGTAATGTGTCTTAATATTTCTCTTCTAAGCTTAGATGTTTCCTCTCAATGATGTAAAATGTTAGCCAAATGTGCATGTAGGATGAATTCCAGGTCTAAAGTGACCACTTCAAGCATTTTATTTATCACCTGCTAAACCAATTTTGAACAGAGGTAGATGGGAGATGGAATTAGGTCCAAGAGAATAGATCAATCAATTGAGCTAACTTCATAATCAAGTTGAACAAACTCAGAGTTCAAACATTAAATCTAAAGTTATGAATAACCTTTCATTGTGGAAGAGGGCAGAGGAGTCTGGAAACTTGGGCCATCTTTAATCTGGTTCTCTACATCAGAACTGTACCTTATCAATAATTCTTACCAGGCACTTATACTGTGATAATTTTTAACATTACACTCTAGTGTTATCTTTTACATACTGGATTTTAAGAATATCCTTGTCTGTCAACTGTATAATTAACACTCTGCCAGATATCAGGATGTATACGTTTCCTTTCAAATTCAGTATATTAGCAAATGCAGTGTTAAAAAACATCTGACATCAGAGATTTAAACTCAAATATTGTATATTCATGTGATTTCAAAGTCTACCACAGATGAGTAGGATGTGTGTTCTGAATTTACTTACAGGGCTTTACTATGGAAAAGGACAAGAAGGATATGAACTTTTTTAGCAGTAAAGGCTAAACATTTGCTGCAGATATTTAGTTAATTTACAAATTATTTTGAGTCAAATTTCATACAAAAATAGATGCATACAGTTCTTTTGCATCAACAGATCCATCAATCAGAAGCTGAAAGATGATCTGTCTTATGGCTTTCTTTTGTATGTACAAGATTTCTGAAAATGTATGCTTTTTAAAGGGAGTGATTTTTATAGGAATCACCTGCATACCTATTCTGAAAATGTAAGGGGAAAAATACTTCAGGTAGAATAAGAACTAGATTTGGCCTTTTCCCATCCAGCATCACCATATAGTTCTTCACTTCCAAGTTCTGCAGAGGCATTGTGAGCTGTTGGTGAGTCACAGAAGCTACTCTAATAGTCAGCCTGCTTGTTATAGATTGGAAGGTGTTTATCCATCCCTACTGTATGGTAACATAACTTACCTTCTTTTAAAAAGGAGTTTTGATAGGGAGCAGACAGTAAGGCTGCTTATTTGTCATGTGTGTTTATTGTGCAGTAGGCCAAGTAGATCCTGAATATTTGTACCTGGAGGAGGTTTAGAGAGCAGGGTAGGGCATGCAGCAAGAATGGAGACTTTGAGATACTGCTTTGATAAGAGCAGGAATCAGACACACAAGTTAATGAGAATAAGAAAAGATGCTTTACTGAAGGGGCTCAGCAAGGCTTGTTTGCAACGCAGAAAGACAGCTAAAAGCTCCTAAATAAAACAAGACTGAAAGAAAAGATCTACCCTGTCGTGACACTGAATGAAAGGAGAGTTTGGGGTACAAGTCCTTTTAGCTTTGTTTTGCTTTTCAAATTGAAGTCAGAATAGAGCAGCCTGTTATGGTTGAGACTGTCAAAGCCAACTTTTGCTTTATTCCTACTATTTTTCTACTGACTCTGTTTCAAAGGTTTTATGGAATGACAGACTGGTTGGGGTTGGAAGGGACCCCTAGAAGTTATCTGGTCCAAATCCTTGCTCAGAGCAGGGACAGCTTGAGCAGGTTGCTAGGGCTGCATAACTTTAGTTTTGAATATCTGCAAGAATGGAGACTCCACAACCTTTCTGGGCAAGCTCTTCCAGGGTTTGACCACCCTCACAATGAAAAAGGGGTGGGGGTTGTGTGTTTAAATGCAATTTCCTATATTTAAATTTGTGCCTATTTTCTCTTGTTCTTCCACTGGATAACTCTAAAAGCCTGGCTCTGTCTTCTCCCCTGATACTTCTCTTCTCCAGGCTGAAAAATCCCATTTCTCCCAACCCCTCTCCTTGCATGTCAGGTGCTCAGGTACCTTGGGTTATTCCTCCCCAAGGGCAAGACATTGCTGAACTTCATGAGACTCTTGCTAGCCTGTTTCCCCAGTCTGTCAAGGTGCTTCTGAATGGCAGCACAACGTTCTGGTGTATCAGCCACTCCTCACAGTTTTGTGTCATCATCAAACTTCCTGAGGATGCACTCTGTCCTCTTATCTATGTCATTAATGAAGAAGTTGAACATCATTGGACCCAGTATTGACCTCTTGGGTACTCCACTAGTGACTGGCATCCAGGGGGATTTTATGCTGCTTATCACAAGCCTTTGAGCTTGGCAGTTTAGCCAGTTTTTAATACACCTCACTGTCTGCTTATCTAGCCTGTACTTCATCAGTTTGTCAATGAAAATGTTACAGGAGACAATGTTGAAAACCTTCCTGAAGTCAAGATGAATGGTCTACTGCTTTCCCCTTGTCTTTGGGAATAGGCTGCATGATAAAGATTGCATTGCAGAGAAATCTCAAGTGCCTTCTGTGATGTAGGAAATAACTATCCCAAAACTTGAGTATTGAATTGGAATAATTCACCAGTCATTGCTTTCTCCCGTGAATGAATTTCATCTGACTAATGGGTGGTGGTGTTAGGTTTGTTTATTGCATTTGGTTCATTTTCCCCATGCAATGTTCATATTTAAAACCCAGGACTGACACTGGCGTGTCTAGCTTAAGCCAGTTTTAAATGCTTTTACAGTGTAACCGCTGTATGTACAATGTATTGGCAAACTTGAGGTATTTTTAAGAAATATTGAGGGGGAAAAAAAAGAAGTTGAGAACTGCATGCAGTTCATAACAATTTAAGTAGAAATTCCATATACTAAATAAAGATGAAAGGCCAGATGAAAGTCAAATGGCTGCTTTCTGTACTGTAAAAGCAAACTTATGTACCATTCTTGTGTCTGCACTTCTCTTAGCTTTTTCTTTTTTTTCCCATCTGTATTTTTAGTTCAGTTGCACATGAGTACAGTGTAATTGTAGTAGTATTTTTCTGTTTCATTTAACCCTGAACACAGGCATACCAAATGATCAGTATAAACAAGTTTTCTGCCTTTTCCTAGCCTTACATTTTGTATCTTGCTGGGGTTACCATTACTGTGTTTTCTGGTGTACAAACTGCACATTTGTCTCTTGGAAAAGGATGTCTAAAACTAAGGCTGTGTTTTAAATACTGAACCTGCACACCATCAGCAGCTTTCCTGCTGATACTGCTGTGCCACTGGCAGTATCAGAGGCAGCGGTCATGAAAGCAGCAGGAGCAATGGCAGCAGCAGGTGTGTGATTAACACAGTCCTGCATCTTTACACAAGAGCAAGTGGTAAATTTATAGTCTTATGAAGTCTTATCTGTTTACAGTCTGGCTCCAAAGTAGGCTAAGAATTGAATTGTCTTGCTTTCCCCCCCAAAATGCTACTTAAATTTATAAGTGCAATGATAGTATCCAAAGTGGAAGAAACACTATGTACAAGCATAAAGAATTTGCAGAAGGTGCTGGAAGTCAGTTTGTGCCATGGAGCTGGAAGGCTGTCTTTAACCATGCAGTGTACATGACAAGCCCTTTTAATAAACAGCCACTTCAGTTGTATCACTATTGAGTGCCTTCATCATTTTCATGGTACTTGCTACAGAAAAGGTGGTTTTCATTTTCAGCTGAATCAGAAAGATTTTGCAGCCTTCAGACATTACCTAAAAATGAAAATAATGGCACGTACATGGTTTTACATGAGGGACAATAGGTTTCATAAGAAAGTAACCAAAATTGAAAAGAACTTTTATCAAGCGTTTTGCAAATATTGTCTCTCTTAATTGTACCCCAGGCCCTGCTGCACCAAACCTAACAGTCTCCTTCAGCTGAAAATTGGGCTTCTGATCTTTTACCCTTAGTCACATAGAACAATCAGCATAGTGTTATGAAGTATATATCTTAAACCATGCTGATATCAAACCCCACATATTCAGTTTGTATTTAGCTTTTAGGTGTACAAATACAGAATTAATGTGTTCAGTGATCTTTGTATTGTGTAAAATATCATTGACATTATTGATGGCTATTTTAATGTTGCCTAATGCATTATTAAAAGCAAAATTTTTAAATAATATTTTCAATAATATTTAGTATTGTTTAATGCAAAATCAGATACTTGTCTGAAGTTTACTTACAAGTTTAATTTGGATATGTGTGCTCACAAGCCAAAATGTTGTGCTATGTGTTTCTCAACTTTTTTTTTTCAATGTATTCTTTTAAGATAAAAAGTATTAAAAAAAAATTAAAATTAAATCCTGTATGGTTAGGCAGTACTGAGGCAGTCAACAATGCACATGAGAATGAGTGCTTTCTTTGACTTGTAGAACATCAGTAGGTGTTAAGAAACCATGGTATGTTTACATTTAAAAGTAAAATATACTAGTCAATTCTATCTGACTATTATTAAACTTGTGATTTATTATTTTAGTTAAACATATTTTTATTGATAAATATACTTGTAACTTGCATTTTGGCAGATACGTGCAGTTGTCTTTCGTTGTTCCTGAGGATGAAAGGATTTTGTAATCATTCTGTGTGTCTGTCAGCCTAATAGTAGTTTTTTGGCCAGGCGTAAACAAAGTTAGTAGGGGTGCAATGTCTCAAAGACAGGAAATCTCACAAGTTTATGAAACCTGAATGTGTGTTGTAGCATAAGTTCTGGGGATGTCCTTATTGTCGCAAGCTTGAAGAATCTGAAATGTTCAACATTGATTGCATGAGGACTTTCAGGCCAAACTCTTACACATTTTAAATGGTTACTGATGCACTGTCTTCAGATCTTAGAAAATGATGGAGATGGGTGGGGTGGAATTTTTAAAAGACTTTCAGCTTTAAGAAACAACACATTGAGTTGTTAGGGCCACCAAGTAGCTAGGGAAAGGTATGGATAGGCAAGTGGTAGAAAGGGTGCGGGTCATTTTTGTTTGGTCGTTTGTTTGTATGAGGCAAGGAAAAGTATTATGCCCTTTCCTCTTACAGTGTAAGATGGAATATTAGGCTGGACAAGAAATTTGCAAAGGGACATAAGGAGTTGTGTTACTGAGGCTGATAAAATGAGTAGATAAGAAGTATGTCTCTGCTTTGTGATCTGTGATGACAGAGGACAAGGACAGAAGAATAACAGGGTAAAAAGCCTGCAAGATTCTCCTGATAATGTGTGAGATGGAAGGGAAAATGGTGTTAGGCATTGTGAGGGTGTCAAAAGTGATTAATGGAATTGGGGCAGTTGGCACGAAATGAAACTGGTGTGAAAAATTGGAATGGCACAATACACTTTTTGAAATAGAGTAGTACATGCCAGTTTTGCTTGTTGAATTGAGAAGATTTACCATTGATTCCCTCCATCACATATTAGACAACAAATATTTTAACATTACATTGTAAGAATTTAAGATTAAAAGATAATACAAAACCAAATAATTCTAATATGACCTTCATTAGGAAGGCATGTTAGGAAAAAAAAAGAAATATTATAAAGACCATAATGTCTCTACTTCAGAATACTGTTGAAATTTGTCACTAATAAAATGTTGGATGACTTAACATTTAAAATCAAAAATATGTTAAGCTTTTAGAGCACACTTGCCTTTAGGGCCCTTGTTACTTTTTTAATCCCCAAATTGCCCATGATTGACACAAACTTGGCATCCTATCGTTTTGTAGTGCAAAATTACAGATGCTGGAAATAGAGCTATTTACACAGAGGAAGTGAATTGCCCATAATTCTGCAATTTCCTGCTTGGTATTACAAGTTTATCACAGATTGTGTCCCATATCTGGGCCTTGGCAGGTAGGAGTGCGAGGCTGGAATAACTCTGGTTGCTAGGAGCTGCTGTTATAAAAGTGGATGAAAGGACTTTCTATGCCATCATCATAACCGAATTAAGCTTTTTAATATTTCTAAGAAAATGTCCTTCGTTTCTTTGTAAATTGAATGACTCTTTGGCCTTTAGACAAGCCCTACTTTTGACTGCAGAATCACTATGACTAAATGTTGCTTTTACCTGTGAGAGACAGCCACACATGCACACATATATATTTTATGCATCTGCTTGCCATAGCTTTTCTGTGGAGTCCATTGCTCCTTTAAATACTCTGTGTCTCTATGAACATGGGAGGGGAGGAAAAAAAACTGAAAAAGGAAAATAATAGAAACAATGCTTTGGGTTTACTTGGAGTTGGTAGAACGAGGAGGAAGTACTGAGCTGACCCAGTTACCTAACACTAAGTTACACAGAGCCTCCCAAGCCCAATAGCTGAGGATGGGTAAGTGCCTATTGGACTTAATACTAGTCCGCTTTAGCAATGTACCCAAGTTGCCTTGCAGCATTATTCTCACCCTGTTTACCCATCCCCCGCTGTTGTTGTTCCTGATGAAAGAGTTCTTGAATTAGAATTTGTGGATGCTTTAAATCTAAAGGCAGTTAGAAAACAGCAGCAAACAACTTAAAGTGTTAAAGCATTGTCTGGGCTGTTACTATGTCATGCTTTGTTTTATTTTTACTGATTCTGTTTTTCCTTGAATGTTTTTAATGTCCTGCATGTGAACAACAGAACAAATTCTGGCCTAGCAGCACAACTTCTGTCATTTCAATAGAAGGTGCATTAATGAGGATCCATTCCTAAGTACTTTTTTAATTTTGTAAGCATTTCACTAATGTTCCATTTTGCACTTGAAAACAAAGACTCATAAGACCTGTGACTATATTAAGTGTTTGTATTCTTAATATGCCTGTGCTGCCTTATGTACTTGCCCTGTTTTTGCATAATACCCAAGTACTTGACTTTCTATTTTGATTATTTGTAAAGCAACTCTGTTAAAAGCTTTTAGAAGGTTAAGTGGATTTCTGTTTGTTTCCACAATTGTTATTTTATTCAATGCTATTGGAACAAATTTATGGGGAATTTCCTTCATACGTAGTGTTTTGTTACACCATATCACATTCAAAGCTTTCTGAGCAATTTCAACTACTGTTTGTTTATTAAAATACAGCCAAGAAAAATGACTGAGATTTAAGAATAGCAATATTTTCTGAGTTACTTTTCATCTACCAATCTAATTTCACATAGGTGTATCCAAGTCATCGTGAACTACACTAGCTACCTGCTGTAACTAGTACTTTTTCTTTGTGGATTTTATTTCAACATAGCCATTCCCACTGTAATTGGCTGTACAGCTTCTTGCTGCTCTTCTCACTTGACTCTGTTCCCTAAAGAAGAAGGGCTGCACATCTGTGTGATACTCTCCCTTTGCCTTTTGACCAAACTGGTAGGAAAAGTAGGGAAAAAATGTCATCACCCCTTCAATATGAGGGAGAAAAGGAGAAGTTACATTTTGTGGCTCATAAAATGATGTGACTCTTTAGGTGAAGTAGACACTATCTCTCTTATAGGAAATAGCACTTAAGCATGATTTCTTCTGAAAAATGAGTCATGCTTTATTGGAACCAACAGCAAATCTCCTCATTTCATAACAAAAAATGAGCAAAATATGCCTTCTAAATCAAAAACAATAAAAAAAAACCCTAAGCTTTTCTTTGTAAGCCTGGGAACTGAAAGTCAATCTAAGTTAGTTCCTAAGACATCCCACTAATGATTTTCTGCCTTTAGTTATACTTAGATGTAATCTCAGAGCCTTCAGTGAGATTAGAAACCTAAATTACAGTTCTTTGTGAAACTGAAGCATAGATGAGCATAAGAATTAAAAGCAAAGTCCAACTAGTATTTGATTTTGCATGGATGGGTTGGTTATGGATGTGAAAACAGCATTAAAAAGGCTTTTCTAAGCCCCTGAGGGTTATGTCAAAATGTGAAGACTTGTGCTTTTTTTTTTTTTTTTTAAGAGTTATTTTTAACATGGCTCAGTTCGCAATCTGTTTCACAACACATTCCCATGAGCACTTTTTGTGAGCAACTGAGGAAGAAGCATGTTGTAGCATGGGGTGAGAATGAGTGGTGAGAATAGGGGCCATGGCTGTGTTGGTGTCACTTGGCAAGCCCAGTTAGTGTCATCTAAGAAGGGCCTTTCTACCTCACTAGGTCACTTGGGAGATAAATTCCGGGTCTTAAAAGTTTATTTGGGGTAAATAAGACAGTGAAATGAGAGGGTTGGCTTCACCAACTTTACTGTGCTATCTAATGTGGTCCCACATACTCGAGCGACAAATACAAACGCATTAAAGAAATGCCAATGTATTTGCATATTGATTTAAATGCAGGGGAAGGAAAAGAAATTTGTATAGGCAAAAAAATCAACTAAAGGTAACTCAATCAGTAATCTACACAGGGGACACATTTTATAGGTAAAGAAATAATTTTATTTATAATTTTACATTTATCTGTGGGTTTTTTTCACACAGTAAATTGCTGCTTGGTGAGTTGGTTATTTTTACAGGTGTTTTATGTAGGTTGAAAAGATTTCTCTCCTTCTCTTCAATTAAGTAAAAGAAAGCCTGTTTTGGTTCTCTGCTGTAAAAAATCATTGAAAACCTGTAGGGGAGCAAGGGAAGATTGCTATGAATGCAGGTTTTTGCTTACAGATTTAACTGATTCTGTATAATGAAAAAAGAGAATGTTGATTCCTTCTTGTGAATAAGGTCTTATCTGTCCCTTTTTGTCAATCAGAGAATATGAACTAACATGAACTCCATCTTAGAATAATTTTTATGATTTTCTGGTACCTAAACAAAAGCATAATATTACTGTGCTAGTAATTTGCAAGCTGTCTGTGTACTATACACTTTTGAGTAGTAAACAAATAAATATTTCAGGAGGCTTTTGTGAAATCCACAAATCACAAATTTCAAAGAATTATTTCCGGTTCTATTTTTGTTTTTTAAAAGGCATTTGCAGGCAAGCACTGCTGGGCCAGAATGATCAACTTACTGGCATTAAATAATATTTTCCATTTACTTTTCATGTTCAATTTCAGCTGGCAACACAAAAGCCAATTAAAGTATTCATGGTTTGTTTCTGTGGATTTTACTTTAAGTAACTGGAGAGACATGTAAATTATTACACTGGTAGCCTATGTCAGGAGCTAATGAATTCCAGATGAAAAATATTTCCCTGTTATGTGTGGTTGTATCTTGACATTTATTTTCCAACAATCATACACTTTTTATTTCCAGGCATTGGATACTGTGTTTTTGTTTATTGATTTTAAGAGATCCCAGCAGTATTTTAAAAAAAAAAAAATAAAAAAAATAAAAAATCTTCATTTCCCATACAGTTTTATTTGGGACAAATGAGCTCTTAATGATATATTCCAACACAGAAGGGAATAGATCAGATTTGTCATGGTTTAAAAACACATTATATTTCAATATGATTAATTATGTAGACCTACTGGAAAGAAAACAATTTTTCCATTTCTAGCACATAGATATTTTCTGTCATTATGTAGGGACCTAGCTGTTCTTCCAAAGAGTTAACATATGTATTTACTCACTGGGTTAAAAATATAGGGCTGAATTGTAAGCTCATTGTTTTTAAAGGCAGTTGAAAAGAGAGGGCAACTTGGATCATATGTATTTCCATATCTGGGGAGTTTGGTGAAATGTTTATGGGACCTACCTGTGTCTTAGTCAAACAGTTGCTTGTGATTTTGGCCTAAAATTACACTAGTGAACTGAAGAAGGCCAGTCATACAGAATCTGGTTCCTTCTACCAGGAACAGAGAATAAACTCTCATCTGCAAGTTTTTGCCCTTCTTCCAGGCTTTCTTTATTTCCAAAACCACAACTCAAAGCCAGAATAAGTTGGTTTAAACTCTTGAGGAACAGCCTCTAGATGTCTTTCTCAATTTATACAGGTAAGAGGAGAGAAAATGTGCCTCTCCTATCTTTCATAGATAGGAATTGGCCATAGCAAAAAATCTGGCATTTACATATAGAAGCTTGGTTTGAACTTGAGCCAGAGACTTACTGCAAAGTGAGAAAACATTGTAAGGGAACCTTTTCAATTGAACACAATTGCACTTTGAATACTGCATGAATCCCTGAAAAGGTAGAAGTGACAAATCATACTTTCCTTCTACCAATCATCCTAAGTTTGTGGAGCAAACCTGGTAAAGGGGACATTGCATTCAGAACGCTCTAATGGCTGAATGCAAGAAGGCAGCAAGTATTTAAACTGTGCTTATCTTTGTACTGCCCGCAGAGTAACAGTTCATTTTCAATTCAGTGGGTTATTGGGCAGTATAAAGTCTTATGTAGTATCTTATACAAAAACTGTATTGAAAAGATTTTGAGATTTTGCAATGTGTTAGTAGAACAGAGGATGTGCAGAAAGCAATTTTTAACTATGATTCAACATCATTTAAGTATGATTTACCATCCATTCATCTTCCACATGAATATTCCTTTCATTATTTCTTTAAAATATATTAAACTCCATGAATCAGGTTTTCAAAAAGATCAGGAAGATTCCATTCTACACATCTGCAAAATGTAGTGGGTTATTCCCAGGTGCAGTCTACCAAGACACAATTGCGGTAGAACTGTGGAATAGTCATTAACAAAACTAGTAGTTGGCAAATATTGACTGACTTTCTGCAATATAATTTGGTTTCAAATATCCATATTCATCTGCTGCTTAACCTTTTGCTGCCTAATGGAAAACACATCTCCAAATCAGTCTCCATATACCAAAGAACAGACTGTCATGTAAATGAATAAATTAATGGCAACTAAAGCAAGGCCTGTCAATTACTAGGAACATTAATTATTCCATTAATAATGACTTAGTTTAAATCATGTTTCAAAGGCATATTGGACAATGCAATTCATTAATTTCATTTGAGGTTTCAGCCATGTGTGCTAATTGAATTATATGTATTTGGGCACAGCAGAATTTTCACTATGTTTCCATTCCATCTATTTCTCATCTGTCTTCCCTGAAAAACCTGAAACCCTGTCATTAAGGACACTCCTTTAAAGCTGAATACTGCGGCATATTAAAATATGTATTACTGTGCAGACGGAATTGCATAGAGAAGGAAATAAAATCTGATCTTTCCATACTGCAATTTTGAAACTGTGGATAGTTTTCCCCTAATGCACTGCATATTTCTTTTTTTTTTTTTTCCTCATTTTGGAGGAGCTAATTAAATGATAAATTAAAATTCATGGTAATTTAAAAATACATTTAATTTCCTACTTTCTCTCTTCATACTTTTAATTTTCATAACTTCCTCTTTGGAAATTTTGCTTCATCTATTAAGTCTTTTCTTTTAAACAGAACCCTGAAGTGTGCAATATATAGTTATATGTATAAAAATGTGCCACTAACATATTACAGAAATTTTGTTCTGTGTCTTAATCTGGTAAAATACCTTTTTTTCCCAAGATAATAAACTGGACAATTGAGAAAAGTGTTAGAATGCATTTTAAGTTTCAATATGTGAAAAAATTTCCTAATCTGAAAAAAAATATTTCTTTTTGGAATATTCTACTAGGCAAAGTATTCTTTACCATCTCAATTTCCTATTTTATGTAAATATATCTTAATGAAATAGAAGTGGTTAAAAATTTAACCACTTATGTTCAGGGAAATAGACCTATCACTGGGAGAACAATAGAAGTGCTCAGTTCAACTGAATATATTTACTAGCATGTGTTCAAGTATGTCCTTAGATTGAACAAATTGCCATCAAGACTGCTTGGTCAAATCAAGGAGATGCCATACTCTCAAGTGCAAACCGGTCAGTGAGACATGATCTTCTTCCACTTTAAGATTTGTTTTAGTGTGAGAGTGAAAAAAATCATGTTGTCTCAAGCCCAACTCTGAAGGCTAGACCGTATCTTCCTTGCCATGTGCTTGTTTTAGGGACTGAAGATGCAGTCTAGGACCTCATCCTGACAGGTCCAACTTCTGTAAATGCTGAGATTTCCATAGCACAGCAGGTGAGACCAAAATAATAAAAAAACCCCTACAACTGCGCTGAAATAGCAAATAACCAACAGTTTTAAAATGCAGTTGTGATGCCAGTGATTCAGGTAAATTCACTGTTTCACTAGTTGCTTCATTTAATTTTAAGTCATTGATGCTTTATTTTACTTCCTATTCTGCAAAATATTGCTTACAGTCTTTTATGGGGAATTGATATGGATAAATGGATTCAAAACTGGAAACTGTTCACCAGGAAAGCTTACAGAGAAGGAGAAAATAAATACTACTATAAGCAGAAATCTATTCTAAAAATGAATCCAGAGTAGCTGGACTGATAAGATGCATTTATGCTGGTTTAACTATATTTAGAGCAAAGTGTTGAATCATTCTTTGAAGAAGATTATTCTGTTCTACTTGAAGAAACTCTCAATGTATTTCATTCTTCCTTGGGTAACATTGAAGAGGACATTAAATCCACACTAGCTGGAAGTCAGTTAAAAAGAAATCCGGAGAGGGATGTTCTTTCCGAGGGATGTTTTTTGATGTGGTTTGGTTTTGGTTTTTGTTGTTGTTTGTTTTGTTTTGTTTTTTCTCAGAAGGTCTGCACCTACATATAGTCAAGACTCAGCTGTCTATGTGTATTAAACATAAAACTAGCTTTTTAATTACGTTCCTACTCTAGGACCTATTTGGTGGCGTTTTTTGAGATAGAAAGCTAGGCTGACAGATTCCTATGAAGCAATTTTCTTGAGTCATTAAAACGCATCCTAGCATAATGATTTGAAAATCTAAGGGGAAATATTTCTCTGGTCTACAGATCTATAGTTCCCAGAGATTGGAAATTGGCTCAGAGCCAATCTCCATCCATCGTGGGATTTCAGTACTGGGCTGTTGGACATGAACAGTTTTCCTTCTTTTCATAGAAATTTATAGCAATTACTTAAAAAAAAAAAAAAAAAAAGAAGAGAGAGAAAGAAAAAGGGAATGGGGTGGGGGGGAGAACAGGACCAAAAATATTCTCTAAATGAAAGTGTCGTATCGTTTATGATGATTGGCAACTTCCTACATCCATAGTACATCTTAGCTATGAATGTTATGTGTGCATTAATTTTTTTAAATTTTTTGCTACATTCACATTTCCTTTCCAGTTTTTTTTTTTCTTTTTGGAGATAAAATCACCTATCTTTTTCATTTTCATAGTCATAATGTGCTTGAGTTCTTATTCTGAGCAGGATAAACTTGTTGAAGAAGAAAATGAGTAATCCGAGACTCAGCTGTGACTACTTTATATCTCATGTGGGTTTTTTTACCCATTTTTGCTTCTTTATTAGCACCTTTCACTTTTGTCAGCGAGAGCAGATTGAAAACTAATGGTGAGGTCCAGCTGCTAAGTTAATGCTGACAGAGAACAAAATCATTTTGAAGTAGACAAGTAAATTCCTCTGTAATCTGATTCAGTACTTTTGGTATGAGAGACATTGTTTCTATTCAATCCAGGCAGAATTCTGTGGTTTGAATATGAAGTACTGTAAGAAGTCAGGCTCTTTGAAGAGTCAACTAAATCCTCAATTATACTATGCTCCCCCATTATTGCTATTTGCTGTTTTTAAATCAGCTACCACAAAAACTGTTGTGGAAAGCAAGCCACACAATATCCTAAACAACAGAAGAGGGACTTGAATAATTTAAGTAAGCTGCATGAAATAATTGGATGCCAAGCACTGCGTGTGATCAGCCACTCCAGTTCTTTTCCTTGTTGTCAGTTTTTTCATCCTTTGCCTGACATTAGACAAAGGAGTGGCAGATATGGGAAACCAGGTAGCTGGAGCAGAGAGGAGTGAACTGACAAATCAAACACCGTATCAAAAGAACTACCAAAATCCAACAAAATCAAGGTGTGACTGCTTAATCTATCATTCAAAGAATCTGAGACATAATAGGTCTAGTAGGAATAGTTAGTTTTCCCTTCACCCTGTATTTTTAAACTATTTTTCTGATCCTTTTTTCTCATTTTAAGAGCTTTTGTTTGGTTGGTTTTGTTTTGTTTTTAAGAAAGAAAGGAAGTTCCTTATTAAAACTTCACTTGCTAACAAGGAATGAGGTTGCCAGGTCACTGTGATTGTCCTCTCACCCAGAGGAGAGAATAATATGTCTGTATGATTAGTATCTTATCTACTGCAAGACTGGAAGAAAGAGTGATTTTTTATTTTATTTTATTTTTTTTTTAATGTGGTCCCAACCTTCCTGTATGACAACATACCCTTTTATGAGAGCCCTAAAAGGTAGTACTGCATAAAGATTTGGGTACTAGTTCTGGCTTCTTTCTTTTAGATCTTAACAAATTCTCTGACTGCATCCATCACACAAAATATTGACATGAAGTACTGGGTTCTGCAACAAATGTGAGAGCGAATATGTCCAGCAGAAGGCATTAGCTTATACATTTTCACAATGCTCTCCTTTATAGAAAGTTATTAGAAGAACTTTAAACATGTCAGAATTAGAAAATGTCATGCAGGGAAGCACTGAGAACCTGTATTCCAGTTCTCAGGTCTAGTATGACTCTAAAGAATTTTTCAGATTAGGATATGAAATTTCATAGAAAGTCCTGCTCAGTCAATACATCCACTCACTCCCAGGAGCAGAGAGCATCTGCCAAGTTTGTTGAACATGTCCAAATACTGATTTCCTCAGCAGATGAAAATTTGGTCAAATTTGGATAGCATAGTCCACCATACCTCTATTGAACTTAAACAGAACACTGGAAAAAGGAGGCTGGGAGTGCAGAACTGCTGTTAACAGAGCTAGTGTGTCTCTGTGACTTTGAACTAATTGTGATGATGTCGTTGAAGAAGAAAGCACATCAGAAGTCATGACAGGAAAACTGCGATCAGACAATAAAATTATGAACATAACAGATGGAGGTCTAGGAACCCTCTTTATAAATAGGAACTTTAAATAATAGGAAATTTTGTCTCACTTAAACCGTGAACAACAGAATCCATTTCACCTTTAATCATCCTGTTGTCACTGCAAGATTAAACATTAAAGAAAATTACTGTTTAAGAAATGCAATGGCTATAATACATAGATTTTTATCATCAACCAAGGTACTTCTGTAAAAGTATTTTAAATGAAAGTCATTGCATGAATAACGACATTGTAAAACCAGAGATGTAGCTCCAGTGTTTATTGTGCCTCAGCAATTTCCATGTTAAAGAAGTTTAAGTTAGCATGTAAAATAAAAAGTTTCTTTTTCTGAAATAAAATATTTAAAATTTGAATCTTTACTGTGAGGGTAGAGTTGCTGTCCTTAAAGATTTTGCAGACAAGATGCTGACGTCTGTAATACTTGCACAATACTTCTGCCTTTAGGAATTTTTCAGTGTTCTGAGCATCTCATGGCAAGAGGTTCTTGGTGATACCCAAGAGGGAAGAGAGTCCCAATTCATAGAACTCAAGGTAGTGGGGATTCCTTAGCCTGAACAGGCTCTGCAGCATACCTGCCTCTCTTTGAGGACTAGATCTTGCAATCTGTACCTCAGGCAATCCCTTGATGGGAGTGGTCACAAATGGCCGAATTGTATTCGGAAGGAATGAGATCTTTAGATCTTCCCCATATACCCCGGGGGTTAATAAAGTTATGAAAATTTTACACATATATTTACACACACACACATATATATGAACTTTTAGTTCCAAAACCTGTGTCTGCATTCAGGAAATCATGACATGCATAGAATAAATTGTACAATTACTGTCTTGGTATATTCCTGATAGATTGGTAAAACCAGTTTGCTGGCTCTGACTCTCGAAAATCTAACCACTGCTGGTTTTTCTTAAAAAATGACGTGATGGCTCGATGTGTGTGTGTCTTGTTCCTGAGTTGCTCTACCTTTCCAAGAGATAGGTGTCTCTAACAACATTAATTAATTTCTGGTATTTACCCTACATGAGGTCAGATTGGGACCATAAACTACAGGTTTCTTTATTTTCGTGAGAGTTTGACAAATCCGGATTAGTCACTGTGCTATTCGCTATCAGTCCTTTACAGCCTCTTGCCTTAATTGAACCTGACTTTGCCTGGCTCTGTTGAATCTGTCTTGGGGTGGAATTCCACAGGTTAGTTATTCTTAGGTTACAAGAATAATTTTAGATTAGAATAATAATCTTTCTGATCACTGGTCATACTAAGTCTGTCTGTAATCTATAGCAGGAAGACACCATGCTGCTTTCTCTGATGCTTCCTGTCCTTTTCTCCATCAACCACCTGCTGACAACTGACTTCTCTGTTCTTAAAGCAGGGATCACTGCCATCTTGGTTTTAGATCTCAGCCTGGGAGTTACAGTTTCACTAACCCTGACTAGAAGCAGGAATCTCATTGATAACCTATTCATTGCTCATTCAAAGACCCCTCAGGTATTTCTTTGAAAGGCTTGCTTTCATCATTATTTTGTTTCTTGTTTTGCCTCATGCAGCACTATTCTTTCTCATGCAATTCCATGTAGATAGAATGCTTTTAAAAGACATGGAGTGAGGAAATCACATCATTCATTTAAAATAAGTCTTTGTTCTCCTGTGTGTGTAGCATTTTTAGTATAGAATCCAGAAAGCCACTCTGAATTGTTGAATATATATATATATTTTTAAAGCCATCATAAAAACAGACTTGAAAATACATGGAGTGTCTCAGATTAGTTGTTGCCAGCACTAACGTGTCTACCTCAAGCCTTGTTTGTCATTCTATTAACAATGCCACTCAATAGCAGAAGCTAAATATTTGAGGATGATTGTAACTAGATATTTTCAATATCGTAACAAAACATAGGCTGCCTGACTGCTGTTGACTTCATGGAGCTCCACCTCTAGACAACAGAGAATTAATGTAATAATGAATATTGGTTTTCCTCACTCGACCTGGGTAGTATATATTCTGTCATTAGTTTTGTAGGAAATTGAATGTTGTTTTTGTGATTTTTCAATTAGTGTTTTCACTGTTTTAAATAACAGTATTACCTAAAGAATTTCTGATATTTTTATTATTGTTTTTGCCTTATGAACCAAGACAAAGTGATCTCTCATTCCTTGATAGCAGTCTGTCAATAATCTTTCCAAAGCTCCTATCAAAGTAGTACTATGGTTGTGTTTTGACCATATTTTACTTCTGTTTTCAGACTAAGAGAGTAAAATGTGTTCATGTATCTTTGACTTATAGATCAAAGCACTAGTGACTGACTAGTGGTAAAAATAACTCTTAAATTATCCTTTTGAGGTCTCCAGTGAATTTACACAGCAAGACTGTTGCACAGTTTTTTACACTTACAATGTATATGCTCTATTAAAACAATAAATGTCAATGTATTGCTCACATTAAAAAAAAAAGACATTAGTGCTCTGAAATTTCCACTCAAAATTCCTCACTTGCAGCTGTTACTGGGGATTGTTGTGCTTATTTTGTTCCCTTACAGCTGTAAAAACAGAGAATGGTTTTCTGAGGTCAGTGGAGCAATGCTATGAATAAACTGATGGGGGTGAGATATCTAGTTCATCATTAAAACTAAAAAAAGTCATTAGCAGTTCTGTTACCAGATTGCCCTGTACCTGAAATGAAAAGCCAAGAATCAGAAACAACAATATGTTATGGTTTTAATGAAATATTTCGTGACTCTTGCCTCCTCATCATCTGCCTCCCTGCAAAAAAAAAAAGGGGAAGGGAATCTCTGAAATTATGGACTAGAGCAGAGGGCAATAATGTAAGCAGCTTGTGTGTAAATGTCTGCATGTTTACACATTCGTTCCACTGTGGAAAGTAAATCATAGGAAATAATTTCAAAAAACCTAAGCCTGGTGCATATTTAATCAAAGTTTTAGTTATTCCTCAGTGTCACTGACTTACCTGATGTTGATGAGCAGATACCAAGGGTTCATCTGCTTTTGAGCTAGGATTTTTTTTGGTATGTTTGTTTTTTAATTGCTAGTATTTTTCCATCTGATCTCCGCAGTACACATGTGCGTATGCACACTCTTCTAAGAATTCCCAAATTCTGATGAAGAAGGAGAGTTACTACATCACTTGAAATGTGTTAGACTGATTGCTTTCAGATATTGTCACACTTGTACCAGTGCAATAGCTGGGAAGCTTTTTTACCCCATTTACCAAACGTGGTTTGTAGATGTAAGAGTTGACATACTTGATAATTCGAAAATCATGACTTATTAAAGCACTTAGAATTTTTGACAACTTTCCTTTCATTACCATCTCATTTATCAGACCTATAATATTCAAAATTGCTCAAGAGGTACTAGGCTCCATATCTCTGTACAATTATGGCTGTTTAAGTCATTATGATCTGCTGAGTGAGCTATCATAGTATCTGGATATGTAATTTTGACAGTCATAATGTACTAATTATGTAACAACACTGGGAGGACGACGAGGGTTGTTGCTGGGTTTTTGGCCAGTTGAGGTTGCCTGTTTTTCATTAACCACAAACCCGATGTTAATGCATTTTGGACTATTTGTAGAACATCACTCAGGTGAGATTTACCTGCTTGGAGACTGCTGCTTTTCTCTGGGTTCCTTCTAGTCCACAGGACAGCACTGTGCCCAGAGCCTCATGAAGCAGTAAGGAAAACAAGTGTGTATGCGAGTGGGCAACTTTCAATCATGAATCCCAGTTGTTCCCAGGTGTTTGCTAGGCACTGGGGAGGTGGCCTCCATCACCTCATTGTGTGCAAATCTGACCTACAGAGAAAAGCCTTGGCATGAGCATGGCTGCTTCCCTGTGTTATTTCATTTCTAGGCGTTGTTTTCCTTTGCTGCGGGGTATCAGATGCTGTTGTAATGGTTTTTTTACCCTGATCTCCCTGTCTGTTCATGGCAGTAGAGACACCTTGGAAAGGCTCCTGAGGAACAGAGGTCACTGAATGAGTGAGACCAGAGATGGATTTCCCACAGGAAGAGCAGTTTAACCTACCTGTGAGAATCTGGTTAAAGTGCATATTTTGCAAAAAATGCAAATTGAGTCATGTACTAAGAGTAGCTGAGTTCTTTAAGTGCATTGTTTGTCTCTGTGTGTTTCATTATTTCCCTATGTATTCAGTTTGCAAACAGATCACAAGTTTTTTCTGTTACATCTATAAACTCGGCCCAGTTTTACAGAGATTCTATCTAAAGGTTTACTGAGAATAAACATTACTTGGGCTCTCAGTGACAACTGTTCCATCCCTCTATCTTCAAACTTCCCTTAAAAATATTTGTACAATCATGTTATTTTGCTCAAATACAGTTATGACAGATGGCCTGGTCTTCAGGCTTTGTAACCACCTGCAGTTTTCAGTGAAGTCCACAGGATCAGCATTTACTCAATATATCTGGAAATGGGGCTTTTAGTAAACAAGTCTGTTAATTATGTGCTAGAAGAAGCACGATCCAGTTCACTCAGTTTTAGTTATGTGCTGCAGGCTAACAGGAGAAGAAACTGTAAACAGTTATTTGTGTCATGAGAGCAAGCCAGGTATAAATTCTGAGTAAACAAGACAAAACAGTACAGATAACACTGCCATTATTGGTCATTTCTAGAAGACAACTTTGCACTGAATTCATGGAGAAAAAATACCAGGTTTTAGATGGAATCAGAATGTTTCAAAATATATAGGCATTTTTATCGCAAAGATAACAGAGAAGCTGTTTTCGGCAAATGCCCTGACAAGCGGTTCGTCAGTTCCTCCTTCCAGAAAACCATTTGTCACCGAAAAATTCAAGACTGTAAAAGTCTGTTCTAAAAACTGTGCCGACACAGCATTCACTTTCCAGGGCTAAAGCCAAGCATTCTCGAAGTAGTACTGCCACAGCCAGTCAAATTCTGTTTGTTCAGTCATGATGCTGTAAATGCAAATACCACTAAATAGTGTCTAGTGTTAACCACAAAATGGCTTTGAATTAACTTTATATCTTGATAAAATACTTTGTGTTTCCTACCAGATATATTCAAATTAATATTATAATTTACTTCAGAAACTGCAAATATAGTTTGTTTCTTTACATTGTTGAGGAGCAGTTAAATAGAAACTATATAGATATTTATTTGCACTTTCTAAATTGCTGAAATGATTTATTATTGTGCAATTTTCATGGTGTTACATTTTTATTGCTTTATATTACACATGCTGGGCTTTAATAGTTGCATCCTTCATTCCATTAATTTCAAATTAAACACTAAATTGCAATGAAAGTTCAGTCATAGCTCCTAAAGCATAAAAAATAAGCTTTGGTCTTCAATTTCTAAAATGAAAGTGGGGATGGAATACAGACTAAGTAGAAAAATAATCTGTTCTCTCAGCAAGATCTGCAATATTATACATAACAGCATCTGGCAACTGTGAGATCTGTGTTCATTTCTGTACTATAAGGCTTAGTTTTCATAGAATCATAGAATGGTTTGGCTTGGAAAGGACTTTAAAAGCATCTAGTCCCATGGGCAGGGACACCCTCCACTAGATCAGGTTGTTCAATTGTGAGCAACACAATAAGTTACTGTTAAGTTATTGTACTTCAGCTAACCAAGGACAACTTAGCCTTTAGCAATTATGGATTTTACTAGTACTCAGCAAGAGATTGCCTTTTGCCATTGAAATCAATGTAAATTTTATACCTAATTGTTAAGACCCAGGTTGTGTTTTTTTTACTTAAACTCTATTTTCAGGTAGTCTTTTTTTTTTTTAAATGTCTCATTTGCTCAAACACCAGATACAGAAACATCCTTGGGAGTTAAAAAACATTTAAAGGGTTGACTTTGCAAAGACTTATGTCTATAATTAAATTTGTACCTCTCAAAACTCCCACAGAAGTCTTGAGTCTTAGACATGCAAAATATGCTAGAAGAAACAAAGATTTTCAGTAATTTTAAGGCCAGTCTTACCTCTGTGCCTGGCAAGATCATAGAGCAGATCCTCCTGCAGACTATACTGAGGCATGTGGAAAATAAGGAGGTGATTGGTGACAGCCAACATGGCTTCACTAAGGGCAAATCATGCTTCACAAATTTGGTGGGCTTCTATGATGGGGTTACAGCGCTGGTGGACAAGGGAAGAGCAACTGACATCATTTACATGGACTTGTACAAGGCATTTGACGCTGTCCCGCATGACATCCTTGTCTCTAAATTGGAGAGACATGGATTTGATGGATGGACCACTTGGTGGATAAGGAATTGGCTGGATGGTTGCACTCAAAGAGTTGTGGTCAATGGCTCAATGTCCAAGTGGAGGATAGTGATGAGTGGCGTTCCTCAGGGGTTGGTGGTGGGACCGGCACTGTTTAACATCTTTGTTGGCAACATGGACAGCAGGACTGAGTGCACCCTCATGTGCAAACCACATGAAGTTCAACAAGGCCAAGTGCAAGGTCCTGCACATGAGTCGGCGCAATCCCTGTAGAAACACAGGCTGGGCAGAGANGGTTGTCCAGAGAGGTTGTGGGTGCTCCATCCCTGCAAGTGTTTAAGACCAGGTTGGATGGGGCTTTGGGCAATGTTGTCTAGTGGAGGGTGTCCCTGCCCATGGCAGGGTGTTGGAATTAGATGATCTTTGAGGTCCCTTCCATCCCAAACCATTCTATGATTCTAATTTTTAAAAAAATAGAAAATAAGGAATAGATAATAAATCCAGGTATATTTCAATGTAGACATGAAATTGAAATATGTGTCTACAGTGTGGTTTGTTCCATGCTGAAATCAATTAGAATCTTTCCATTGAATTTGATCAGTTTTAGTCATTCCCATATGCCTGGGCCTCAGGACTTCAGTTTTCCATGAACAGCAAGTGACTTACGCTGATTTGAGGCAGCAGGTGAGGGAATGACCCCTGTGAAATCCCCAGATACTGAAATATCAAGACAAAACACACATCAAGATCATGTGTGTTTTGAGGACAAGAAATCTAGTGATTAGAAATTCTTACAGAGCCCAAATTCCTAGAAAGTAGGAATTAAATCCAAGAATGAAATTCCAGACCCATTATAATCTATGACAAATGCTACTTGTTTTCAGAAGGGTTATCATTGCCAGTTTCTTGCATGTATAAAGAAGCAAGGAAATGTAATTTTTCAGAAAGGTTTAAAAAAAAAAAAAAAAAAAGACACAAAATGCAGCTTGGTATGATGTCATGAGCAGCTCTCAGACTAACATACCCAGAAACCAGCAGCACAGAGGGAACAGAAATCAAAGAGAACGAGGAAAGTCATTAAATATTTGTAATGGAGCTGGTAAAAATATGATTTATCAAAAATACAATTTTCCTGAAGTAGAAGTATTTTGTGGATGTTTTTATAGTTTTGCCATTTCTGTAGTACTGATGGGGTTTTTGAAAGGACTGAATTGAAAATCTGACCTTTCTGTGAAAACAGCTATTTTGATGCAGCTTCATTTCATGAAAAGTTTCAAATCTGTTTTAATTTCACATTGGGAAAAAAGCTAACACCATCTTCAAAGCTGCTGAACAATATGATTTATGCCCTCTGTATAGCTCCTGCTCAAGAGAAAAGATGAGGGCAACAAATCGTATAAGATCTAAGAGATATAGCAAGTCAGTAGGATTTTTTCAGTATGTTACATGATAAAGAAGCACAAAACCCAGCATGTTGAGCTCATTGTGGCTTTGAATTTACTATTTAAAAACCAAACCTCTTTGCATTACTGAATAATTAATACAAATAATTAATATACCATTGTAAAATCTGAAAAAGGGATAGAACACCGATTTTTACTATGGAATGGTAGTTCTGTACCTTTAGGTTCAGTGCAGATGCAGTTTGTCTATCCAGTATAGTTATTCTCATATCAGTGAGAGTATAAAAACTTAATCTAAGTTTCTATATAGGAAAAGTTACTTTATAATACTACTAATCATACCATTACATGAATGAGTAATGTTTGCAATAAGCCTGGGATTTGCTGGTGAACAATACCTCCTACCATTATAAATACTATGCTAAGGGTCTATGCTTCTGAAATTGTTTTGGTGGCTGGAGTCCCATTTGAATCACTGAATGTATCAGGATCTGTTATGGATGACACTCCTGCATTAAAAAGCAAGAATCTTACTAAATTCTGATTAGGTGTACGTTATTGTCTCAGAAAAATCTGAGATTTTGTACTGCTTAAGTATTTCTGCTGTTATTAGCAGAATCAAAAGCTGAAAATAAGGAACAAAATATCAAGTAGCAGTTGCTTAAGGGCAGCTCTGGAAATATCGAGGTAGCTCACACAGATGACATTCTCGCACCTCTAATGTATAAAATATTAAGCACGAGCAGGCTGAGGCAGTCCTGCACAAAGCTGTGGTGGGGAGCCTCTCTTAGATTCCTGTGCCTGAATAACAGGCTTTCTCATGCACTGCCTGTGAATGGCAATTCATTACAAACCTTTTCTGCGTGAAAATGTGACCATTTACTGACTGAACTATGGTCAGTGGCTAGAGCCATTTGGTGACTTATTGGTGACCTTTGGGGCAAGACCGTATGCTTAAAAATGGCACAGTATAAAATAGCACCAATACTTATCTTTATGAAAGCATAGTAGGAAATAATCTATATGGAAAAAAAGAGGAGGAGATTGTTTGGCTCAGAGGAGTAAGATAAGCTGAATATATTTTTTTTTAGAAATAATGATAGCAATTCTAAGTGTCCACACAAATTAGAGTGCAAATGATCTTCTAGTGAGAGATCTGCATTTACTTTTTCTTTTGATGAGTTTATTTTCATTATGTGATTTGCATTCTGATAAAAGGCCAGATGCTATCATTTTGGCTATGTTATTTTTCATTTGTGATGATACTCTGCAGTAGAAGCATTTGTGTCCAAAGTAACTCATCATGTCTAGAGACCCAGTCCATATTATGACTTTACACTAGGAGCTGAATATTCCAGATTATTTAAAGACAGACAAGTGGAAGTAAAAACAAATGAAAAAAAAGCCATGATCAGGAGGAACCATATGGCACTCTTGTAACAATTAAACTCAGTGCTCTACTTTACTGCACGTCTGCAGGATGCACAGATTAAACCCTTGTGCCCAGGCCCCATGCCAAGATTGAATTAATGTTCCTAAGCTTTTTATTTAATCTGCTTCTGTAAGAAGAAGCCATAGTGTAGAGCAGATAGCTGAATGAAAACCTGGGGATGTGTATGCACTTTACCTCTTTCCTAGCCACTCACTCACTGTGTTCTCTCACATGTGTTTTTACGGGCATAAGGTGAATCAATCCTGAAATACCTAACGTGCATCCGACATATTTTACTGTGCATGTTAACAAGAGTTTAGGAGCGAGTGAAAAGATCCAAACTGCATAATTTTCCTTTTATCTCACTTCATAGGCTGCCAGTGCCCTGAAAATTCCACAGTTATCCAAAGGTATTTTGCATTGCACCTCTCTAATGCTTATTTTTGCGAACCTGACACATCTGCATACGCACTTTGGAGAAAATTCTCATAAAAATTAACTTTCTTTGTCCTCACTTCATAAAAAAAAAAAAAAAAAGAAAAAAAAGAAAAATCACAGGAGGATCTCACAGTTCTTATGTCTTATGTGCACATCCAGAGTGCAGTCCCACCAGGCTTTCTAGCCATGAGACAGTCAGGAATCAGCAACTGTTCATTCAAGCACAGCTCTTGGTTTCTAGCTTAGAGCTGCTGGCATCCAGCTGTCTGCAGAGTCCCATTTGCATGAAGCCTCAAATGGCCACCTATTGCTCTCAGGTGATTGTGTAATACTCTTTAATGACATTCTGTTATCATCAACCTGCTCTTTCAAATTGAAAACCTGAAGAAAAAAAGAGGGTGAATGGCTATCTCAGAATATTGGCATGCTGGAAGAAGGACGTAGATCTATTGAAAAAACAACCAGTAGTCAATCCTTTATTTCTGCCCCACTTTTCTGTAGAGCCCAATAGTAATTTCTGTTTTGGTCTATGTGTTTGGAATTATTTTATGGTTATTATCATTGCACGACACCTTCCTTGTACTTGTCTCTCCTTAGATTTGTGTGGTCAAGTCCACTGCTTATATTATGTCCTAGCCAGTCCAAAGTTCCTTGCAGAGTTCTCAAGTTAAATCTGACTGATGCCTTTGAATAAAAAGAAGCAGAAAAATGAATTGATCATTCACTGTGTGCTTTGCATTAGCCAACTATACCCCAAAACTATACATTTAAAATTATTCAGAGGAATATTTTTAATAAATGCAACATTTTCCAAGCTTCTTTATTTCAGAAATTATCTGCCTTGATAGAGCACCCCAGGGAAAGTGGCTTAATTAAAAAGTAAGTTTTTCTGACAGTCTGCTGAGTCCTCAGTAGACTAAACAGCTGCTGATTTTTCTAATCTGAGTGTGACACGGCGCTCTTAATTTTCTTATTTATCTCTGTATATCTCACAATGGAGCCAGATCTTGCAGGGCATTTGGTGCACCTATCCTGCTGCAGAAAGTGTTTGTGTTAGGTTTGCCTACCAGACTGCAGGAATTCTGTAAGCAATATGTATATGCTAGCCAACGTTCCTAATCCTAGGTCTTTATTTAATTTGAAATTCTAGTTGGTTTATAGATTATTAGCTACTTTTATGTATTTTATTAGCATTTGTCCTTTAACAGCTCAGCAATACTTAGTGGCTAGGAGTTATTGCAGGCATTGTAATAACCTTTTTAATCTTACATGCAGAGGCCTCTGGGTCTCTCTCATAAAAATAGGCTCACTTTTTTCAAAGGATAAAAACAGTAAAATGGGTCAGTGCCTCACTAGGCAGGTTATCGCCTATTTTTCTCAGTGTAGACCTCACTAATCTAGAGGTGAAATAGCTTCATGATCCATCTTTCAGACAGAGATGTGGAATTAAGGCAGTGGTAGCATCTGGGCTTCTGTGTTTACTGAAAGATGACTGTCTAAAGCAAAGTGATGTTTCATCTGCTGCAGCAGCAGGAATCTGCAATCACTGATTGCAAATGTTGCAGCCTCGAGTGAACACTAATCAAATAATGCAGGTAGTGTGTGTGAAGACGACAACCTGTACATGTGTTTATGATTGTTATTGACACGTGTGAAAAAGTAGATTGGAAAATGACTCAACTGGGAACTGAGTAATTATGCTCCACTTAGCTCCTGGAGGATAAAGTTTCTTTTATTAATGTACTTTTTTTGCACGTTTAACTGTGCAGTTGCAGGATTATTTTTCACATAGTTCATTATAATGTGGTACTCTAAAAAATGGCAAGGCAAATATTTCTCAGTAATGATCATGTAACTGTTAGAGACTGTGCTATGCCTTAAAGCATTCTAACTAAATTGGGCAGCTGTTTCTATGTGTTGAGTTTGTGTGATACTCAGATGCACTGATGAATCCACAGGAAACGCAAACATGAAACATGAGGTTAACAAAAGCCTTCCGTTATGGCAGGTGGGCATGGAGCTCCATGTATTGATTATAGTAGTATACTTTTTTGGTAGTGTTCTTAAAACCATATCTTTTTGCTTGTTTTCTCTCTTGAATCTTGCAGATTTCAGAAAGAAGAAAAGAATGAGAAATATTTGAGGTTACTTGCAATAGAATGTTAATTTGATATGCATTTGATCAGAGGAATGAATGACAATATATTTCTACATTTTTAGAATAGACGATGTTCGAGAACTGTATAATCATTAGTTGATTGAGCCCATTTTTATGTGCACAAACCTTTATCTCCTTGTTACATATTTTTCTGATCCACCTCAATGTTTATTGCAGTTTTCAAATTAGTGTGTCTCAATTCTCCATCATTTCAGCTGGAATGCAAGGATCTCTTGTGCAGATCTGAGTGCACAATGTGATGTGTTATGTATCTGAGCAGTAGTTGTCTAATTTCCAATAAAGCAACGTGGTCATATACCTCACTATAATCAGAGCATGACCATAAAATTTACACTTTTTAAACAAGCTTATTTGAACAAAATTGCAGAGTTAGTTTGTCAGGTGCTTTGCTGCTGAGTGCCTTCATGACCTAAGTGATTTCCCTGGGAAGCTTATTGTGGAGCCAGGAAGAAACCGAGATATGACTGCTGCTTAAATGCTACCAACAGAACTATCTTTTTATCCTGAGCAATTGGTCCCTGCTTCAGCAGAAGAATGAAGTCTAGTTCGTTTGGTGTGAGCTTATGGCAACAATGAATCACTTGAAGTGCAAGTGCAGTTTCCTCCACTTTCCAATTTCAAATCCATAGGAATAGAATAGGAAAGCTAGCAGTGGATTTATGGTCTTGCTTTGCAGAGCTTGTTGCCCATAAAATTAGATATGAGGAAATAATATTTTTTGTACTTTATTAAGATATGAACACCTCCCTCTGTTTATGATTTCAGTTTTTCTTCCTGGATTTTAGTATTTCAGTATGAGTTTAATAGCATTGACTTCAATGATCTGGAAAAGCATATACAGTAGTTACTGCTTTACTTAACTTTTTTTTTCTATCCTTAAAGATATTTTACATCTCTAATTATTATTTTGCCTCCTTTTTGCAAACAACCACCCTTTCTTCCCTTAAAATGTAGCCTTCTATGTTCTGTAATTATTTAAGCAGTAGCTACAGCTTATGATAGAAAAACTTGTCAAAGCAGTAAATCTTCCCAGTGGCATGGAGACACATGAAAGATTGGCAGCTCTGCACTGCAGGAGATATTTGCAGTATTCCATCAGAGAAACTTGTTTACAGTTGTTATCCTGGAAGGCTGGATTAAAACAAACAAAGAAACCCCAAAAACCAACAAAGAGAAACAGCAACCTCTAAACAAACTTATGGAAAAACCCAACATCAACTGCACGTAGTGGGTCCATGCTGCATTTCTGAGAAAACAGACATTGAGTTGAATAGTAGTCATAACTGCATTGCTTATTTGCAGGTTTCCATCCAACTGCCAACAGAGTTCTTTGATGATCAATATTCAAAGAAGAGCATGCCTGTGTTTGGATGTCCATGTGTATATGGAGAGAGCACATGTAAAGGATTAAAGATTCAAATTTGATTCAGACTAAGAGTACTTAAATTGTGTTGACAAGGGTGGTTTAAAACTTTTAGTTATAGCAAGAGGAAAGTCATATCCCCAAGAAAAATTTATACTTTATAAAATTCTTGGAACCCTAGTTGTGCCATATAGTATATGAAGAAGATTCACTACTGATGGTTGTGAAATGTCTCCTTTACGATATGATGGATCCATGTAGTTGAATCAAGTATTTTAATAGACACACATAAAGAAAAAACAGTTTTATTGTCACTCATGTGCAAGCCTTCAGAGGTCCTGTCTGTTCTTCAGATTGAAACTTAAGATGCATTTCTCCTGAACAGAGAGTGTTTGTCTCTTCTAAGGTGTGAGTGGATTTGTGTGTGTTTACGTGGCTTTGATTCTTAGGCACTTCGAGATTTTTCAGGGACACTGTGTTTATCTCAGGAAGTATGTAACTGCAACGTTTATTTTAAATAAATGATCAGTTATGTTGATTTGTGCATATGAGAAAAACACACATTGAAATATAATAAAAGGCTAGAGAGTAATAAAATCAGAATATGAATGAAAATAAATGAGCAATTTTGTCAGTAGTGAACTAATGAAGCCTGGTTTCCTTCAGGTTTGAGCTTCGTGTTTGATTTACTGGTACCAAAAAGGTGCGAGATAGAATTGAAGCTTTTCTTGTTGTTGAGCTTTTATAAGGTCTTTGTGTGGACTGTTTGCTATCTAGTGAGACATGACCTCTTTGTCACCCCCACGTTATTTCTGCAGCATCTCTGCATTGTGCAGCTGCATGATTTCATAGCACTTGTGGGAAACAACTCATCTTTTTAAAATGTTGAAATTATAGAATTGTTTAGGTTGGAAAAGACCTTTAAAATTGAATCCAACCGTAAACCTAATATTTCCAAGTCCACCACTCAATGACGTCCCTAAGCACCACATCTACATGTCTTTTTAATACCTTCAGGGATGGTGACTCAACCACTTCCCTGGGCAGCTTGTTCCAATGACTGACAACCCTTGTGGTGATGAAACTTTCCTAATATCCAATATAAACCTCCCCTGGCACAACTCGAGGCCATTTCCTCTTGTCTTATCACTTGCTACTTGGGAGAAGAGACCAACCCCCACCTGGCTATAACCTCCTTTCAGGTAGTTGTAGAGAGTGATAAGATCTCCCCTCAGCCTCCTTTTCTTCAGACTAAAAAAACCCAGTTCCCTCAGCTGCTTCTCATAAAACTTGCTCTCTAGATTCTTCACCAGTTTTGTTGCTCTTCTTTGGATGCACTCCAGCGCCTCAATGTCTTTCTTGCAGTGAGGGGCCCAAAACTGAACACAGCACTCAAGGTGCGGCCTCATCAGTGCAGAGTACAGGGGGACTATCACTTCCCTAGTCCCGCTGACCACGCTATTTCTGATACAAGCCATGATGATATTGGCCTTCTTGGCCACCTGGGCACACTGCTGGCCCATATTCAGCTGGCTGTTGACCAGTACCCCCAGGTCCTTTTCCTGTCAGGCAGCTTTCCAGCCACTCTTCCTCAAGCCTGTACCGTTGCCTGTGGTTGTTGCGACCCAAGTGCAGGACCCAGCACTGAGCCTTGTTGAACCTCATACAAGCAAATGAAATAACATTTGGTGATTGCTGATTCACATACAACTGTTGCCTTTTATTAACTATTGATGAAAATAATGAAATGTCAGAGATTCCGGCTTTTCACTTGAAATCTTCTGTATTCTTGGTGTAATGAAAGCTGAAGAAAAAGCAAAGGTAGCTGTGAAAGGCAAAATAAAAGGCATGCAATTTTTTAAATAATTTCTGCAATTGAATTCAAGTGAATAATTCTGTGTAGTTGGTAAAGGAATAACATTGAGTATTTTTATTTCTACTGAAAGAAGTGTGAGTTTTGTTTTTCATATAAAAGGCAGTAATTTCTAATAGTTTTCATTGATTAAGGCTTATAATCTCAATCTTACATGTAAATGTTGCTGAATATGAAACATTGTCTTTAGCAATTTCTATACAGTGGAAAGATTTGTTGGTTATATTTGAGAAATTATATACTGTCAATAGCTTTTTCAGGCTATTATAATTTTTAAAGGAAATTATGCAATTATTATCCCTGAGGTAATAACGTATGGATCTCTACTAGAGCTCTCAATTTAAAATAATATAGCCTTCAAAAGTAATAGGTGCTTATGGCTAATGCTAGTCTGAATGATTTGAAGAGAAAACATAATGTCCAGAATTTAATTAAAACATGTATTAAAATTAAGCAAATCTTACTGAAGTTCAGCTGTGCAACCAAAGGATTTTATAGGAAGCAATTGGAAACCCTCGGGATGTACAAGCTGGTCCTGGGATAAGAGGTATTTGCCCTCTATCCTGGACCTATCCTGCTATAGGATTTCAACGGTGTGCTTCTACCTTTACGTGTTATCACCAACATAGCCCTATTTTATCAATTCAAGACCACCACCATTTTTACGATCACTGAATCCTATATGCACCTGTTCCCAAACCCATTCAAATGAAATGAAGAGCAAAGGTGAATATTTTGCTGTGTTGTCTGTTGTGAAGAAAACAATGTCCCAATTTCCACTCTAATTATTTCAATCTTACAAAAAAGAAGGTGGGTGATGCCAAGGTCCTGAATGTGGTGGTTCTGCAACTTAAATGGTGAGCCAGAATAGGAGAGAGACCCTGTCTCTTTTTCCAAAATGAGTTGCATAACAATACGTAACTAAGAACCCAGTAAATGGTACAAGCTTGGCACAATTCCTGTTCCCATTGCGTAGGTCTGGGTAGGTCTGTAGGTCTGAGGTAACTCAGCTGGTTTTAAGTAAAGCCCTGCAGCTCCATTTAATAATGAAAAATAATATCAGTTATATTTTAAAGATGATACTATTTGTAATGCCTAGTTGTAGTAGTTCTATATATCTGTAAATGTGTGTGTGTCGCAGTGTAAAGGTGGACCTTATTTAATCTTCTGCTTTGTTACAGCTGTTACAATTCTGTTATCATTTCCATTTCCAATATAGTCATTAAGGCACCTTTTTAGAATCATTATGACTACTATACACTTTCATTTTTCAATAGTTTTAACTCATTTCTTTGGAAACAGTAGAAGAATCCTTCTTCTGAGAAAAATCTTGCCTAGTTTTTAAAAACATACAGTTGTTTTCATATAAGTAGGTTGCAGTAGCCAGAATTACGTGGGATTTCTTGCAGTGTCTACAAATATCTCCCCATATCCATGCAGCTGTCATGGTGGTTTGTTTTTTGGGGTTTTTTTGTGGGTTGTTTTGTTTTGTTTTTTATCTTTGGCAAATGGGAATATAAAAGACAAAATTAGAGTTATATATAAAGCTGGAGTATCTAGCATAGGAGCAGGGTATAGAGACTTCTACAATATTTTCTGAGAACCAATTAGAACATGTGCTGGTTCTGTGATTGCTTTGCATCAGGTCTCTGGATTTGGAGAGGAAAAAATGATAAATGTTTAGATTAAGGTTAAGAGGACACTTTTCCTGCTCTGAGCTATTTCTATTTTTCTAAGAATGGTAGGCTTGGATGTCTAAAAGTGCTGTGCTGTTTACAGTCAAACAGTAGATCAGTAAAATAATCAAAACAAAACACTGAAGTTATGATTTCTGTTGATGGATTAAGCATCTGAGGAAAACTTTGTTATTAAGAAACTATGCTGTTCATGGTTACAGTACACAACAAATAGTATTTTTCCATTAGGCTTCCCACATTTACACTGTCATTTTTGTATTCAATTAAAATAAAACAGAAATCCACAATATGATTTTAGATGAATGTTTGATTTTGAAGTTGCAGGGAAATTAAGATAATTTTTTTTCAAAGGTATGCGTGACAACATTGGGATACAAACTCAGTGATCAGTGCCCACGATCAAAGCTGAACAAGCTGCTTTACTTCAGCCTTCTTTTAATCTTATGCTTTGTTTCCTATGCAACAGTTCACAAACATTGTGGACCCTGCTTTTATGGATATGCAAAGTATTAGTCTTTTTCAGAGTCTGATTCTCAGGGTAAAATCCATTCTTTCTATAGCCCAAATTTGGGCTCATGGAGGGTGAAGAAAAGAGAGCCTGGAAAGAGAACACATCTTTTGTGTCTCTTGGGAAATCACACCACCCTTTCATGCCACTTGAGTGAGGTATTGGAGCAAGCAAATGTCCAAGCAAATTTTTAATGTATTTTCCCAGTGCCTCATAATTACTAGAACAACTGTGTGCTGATCCTGTAAAGACATTCATAGGATTGATTACAGTTGTTAAGTGTGAGATTCATCTGCCTAAATTTCAATGTATATAGCTGAGCTCAGCTTTGGCTCCCATTATAATAAAGGGAAACCTATGTGATGGTGGTTGAGGGAATATTGTAAAAATCCTATATTTACACTCTGAGTGTACCTAGTCCCCAGCCTCCCCACACACACCCTTCCCATTTTTAATTTATCACAAATAGGATTTTTATAAAGTCACTGCCTACTCTCTTCTCTAAAAAATAAACAATATATTCTAACAGAAAAAGAGAGAGGGGAGCCAGGTTTGAATTAGAGGTCATAGATTCAGAGTTAATTTAAAATTTGGCAGTTGACTCAGACATGATTGGCAAGGAGATTTCCAAAAGGCTGCAACTGTAAATTGGAAATAAATGGAAAAGGATTATGTGAGTGGGAGACAGCTTTGAATCTATAATGGATGTCCTGAGACTGAGTTGCTCATAAAAGAGCATGTGTTTAATGTGTCATAAAAATATTTAAGCCACATTGGTCTTTGTATAAATATTTTATTTTTAAAGTTGGATTCTGTAGTGACTAAAAAGGAATTCAGTGTGCATATCCTTGCCATCAGTATGAAGGATAAAAAAAAGGATCACCAGAAACTGTTTTTTCTTTTCCCCTTCCAGACTCATATTCTCACAAATTTTTTTTTATGTTGTCTTTTGTGTCCAAATCAATTTTTTAGTCCTTGCTATATCATCTGTTTTGTTATATATTGTTCCTCTGAGAGGAGCTATGGATCTATTATGTTAGGAGGCAGAGTGAGGTGATGCCAAGGCGGCATTCATGTATGAGTATGTGAGTGTGGGTGGGTGACTGAGATGTCCAAAAGGGACGCTTGTCTCTGTTCCTTCAACTACTTCTGTTCCAGAGATGATATATGTCCACAAATAAAGCAAGATATATTTGGAATGTGCCTATGTTCTGCATCATTAGTTTTTTCCACTGTTGAGAAACTAAACTGCAAGAATTTGAACATCTGCTACCACCCAGCAGCACAAGTGGCTCAAGGAAGGAGTGACAGCAGTTAGAAAAGACCACCTCTAAAATATTATCATAACATCATAGCATAGTTTGTGTTGGAAGGGACCTTAAAGTTCATCTAATTCCAACACCCTGCCATGGGCAGGGACACCCTCCACTAGACAACATTGCCCAAAGCCCCATCCAACCTGGTCTTAAACACTTGCAGGGATGGAGCACCCACAACCTCTCTGGACAACCTGTGCCAGTGCCTCACCACCCTCACAGTAAACAATTTCTTTCTAACATCTAATCTAAATCAACCCTCCTTCAGTTTAAGCCCATTACCCCTTGTCCTATCACTACACTCCCTGACAAATAGTCCCTCTCCAGCTTTCCTCTAGGCTCCCTTCAGATACTGGAAAGCCACAATTAGATCTCCCTAGAGCCTTCTTTTCTCCAGGCTGAACAACACCAACTCTCTCAGCCTGTCCTCATAGGAGAGGTGCTCCAGCCCTCTGATCAGCTTTGTGGCCTCCTCTGGATTCATTCCAACAGGTCTGTGTCTTTCTTGTACTGGGGACCCCAGGGCTGGACACAGTACTCTAGATGGGGTGTCACAAGAGCAGAGTGGAGGGGGAGAACCACCTCTCTCGACCTGCTGCTCACACTTCTTTTGATGCAGCCCAGGACACGGTTGGCTTTCTGGGCTGTAAGTGCACACTGCTGGCTCATCTTGAGCTTCTCATCAATCAGTACCCCCAAGTCCTTCTCCTCAGGGCTGCTCTCAATCCATTCTCTGTCCAGCCTGTGTTTCTACTTGGGATTGCGCCGACTCACGTGCAGGACCTTGCAGTTGGCCTTGTTGAACTTCATGTGGTTTGCATGGGCCCACCTCTCAAGCCTGTCACGGTCCCCCTGGATGGCATCACTTCCCTCCAGCATGGCGACCACACCACACAGCTTGGTGTTGTCAGCAAACTTGCTGAGGGTGCACTCAGTCCTCCTGTCCATGTTGCTGACAAAGATGTTAAACAGTTACAGTCCTAGTACTAACCCCTGAGGAACGCTGCTTGTCTATTTTTCTATTTTATTTTTCTTTCTACTATATTCTTTAACTAAATACAGTCGTCTTAGCTCAACATTGATGTTAGTACCATGCCTAGGGAATAGTCTCTAGGGCTTTAAGAAACCATTTAGTAATGACAGAGGAAGAGGGAAGTACGTGACCAGAGGTGCACTCAGTGCATCATTCTGTATGAGCATGTGGCTAATGACCCTTCTGGATGTATTATAAACTGATGCCTGAGTCTGTACCTCCCCCACCTATAACAGCATGTGAAATGCAAATGAGTGCTAGCATCTCCAGTGTCACTATAGTGCACTAGACTTAGACCTCCCTGGTTATGATTGTTTTATACTTTTCCTCACAGGTGAAATATGTGCTTTTAAAATCCATGGACAAGAAATGCCCTTTGAAGCTGTTGTGCTAAACAAGACGTCTGGAGAAGGTCGTCTTCGAGCAAAAAGCCCTATTGACTGTGAACTGCAGAAGGAATACACATTCATCATTCAGGCCTATGATTGTGGATCAGGACCTGGTGGAACAAACTGGAAGAAATCTCACAAGTGGGTAAAAATGAGGAGAAATGGGTTTTTGCTTTGGCATACATTTGCCCTACAGTACAGATCATATTGAAGGGCTTGTTTTTACATTGTAGTCAGGTAGAAAGAAAATAAAACCAAGATGAACTATTGTTGCAACAGTCAGTCCACTTTTTATTCCTTTTTTCCTTTTAGAAAATATTTTTCTTTTTTGCCTCCTGCAGTTTGACCCATTCTGCAATGGTTCCAGTTGAAGCTTTTAATAAGACAAGGGCAAAAATGCATCTCAGTTTTGGTTTATTTTTCCATTCTTGCTTTCAGGTTAACTAAACAGATCATCCAGGACATGGAAGCTAGATTTTAATTGATGCTTACAAATTCTAAATTTTTTTTTTTTTTTCTCTGTTCATCTCATTTCAAATGGTGAGAAAACAGAAATTGCCCTCCTTCTTTTAGTATGTGGCAGTGTTTCTGACCTCAACTTTTGGACAGCAAATCTCAGAGGAATTAAAATCCTCTGGAAGTTGGGGATATTGAAGATTACTTGGTAGTACTTTTTACTGCGGAGCCCATTCCTTGCATAAATTTAAGTGGCACAGTGCTTTTTTTCCCCCTTCAATTCATGAAACCAAGCTCCAGATTATTTGTCATTAAAGATGAATTTAATTCACATGTATATATATAACTGCTGTACAAATTGTTCATTTTGCTGAAAGCCATTTAAATAAATCATTAATAGTAATCATTTTTCCTTTTGTTCATCTACGACACATGACAATTAAAAAATTAAATAGTTCTATAATGCATGTTGAACTTTTTCAAGATATTTTAAAAGAATACACCTTTAGAAGGAAGCCTGCAATATCAAATAACCATCAAGTTACAGAAACAGTTTTTGTTTCATATTATTAAATTTTATGATGGTTTTCCCTTGCATGTCAGTAACAAGCTAGTATGTTCCACTTGTGAAAAATTTTGGTCTACTCCTGACCAGATGAAATCTGGCCCATCGGGACCAGACTTTGTTACAGTTTCTTGTAGTGGTTTGTACAGTAAACCACATGCTGAACTAGGTTGTCGGGGTCTCAACCTTTGCTACTGGCTCTGCCATTGATCTAGAAAGTCCCTTCACTTCTCTGTCCCTTTGTCACCTTGCCTATCAAACCAGATAGCAAAGTCCTTCAAAGGAAGACCTTTAGATTTTGGTCATTAAATGCTAAAGGTCTGTTACTTTTGACACTCAAAGGTTTACATGTACAATGTTGTAACTAATTAAAGGATTAGATAATTATAATCGGCAGAAGTTGAGAGCATAATTTAATATAAAAAAAGTTCATAAACAGACTATTTTTAGGTAGTGACTATGTAAAACTACTATAATTCTCTTCCCATTTTTTTCCATATTAGCCCATTTTACATTGGAATGATATCATTGACTTTATGATGGGGTCCATTTTAAGAGGCAGACTGACTTTAATAGGGAGGACTGCGAAGCCATCTTCTTATAAGCTGTGGCAATAGGATTTTACCTAGTGCCACATGAAGTTATCAAATTGGGTAAATTAAGCATAGAAATTCAATAGTATCTCATTTTAACAGATGTTTACATAGTTTTCTAGATAGGTTTTGTTAGTCTTTTCAAGTGTTTTGAAAACAAACTGTTAGTGAAGTGTCATGATAAATTAATTTTTCTCTTTGATGTCTTCACCTATTTTAGGGCAGTGGTCCATATCCAGGTAAAGGATGTCAATGAGTTTTCACCAGCTTTCAAGGAGAGTGTATATAAGGCCACCGTGACAGAGGGAAAGATCTATGACAGCATACTGCAGGTAGAAGCCATAGATGAGGACTGTTCCCCACAGTACAGCCAGATCTGCAATTATGAAATTGTGACAACTGATGTTCCTTTTGCCATTGACAGAAATGGTGAGTATGGAGAAGTAGCAATTGTAATTTCTGGGGCAGGTAGCAGTAATTTCTGCAGATAAGTGTAATTACCTATTGATAGTAGCTGGTAACCTGGCTTGAGTTTTAACTCAAGAGAGTAATCCTGTTCTTATCTCTGAGAATGGAGGAACTGTTACACTGGGAAATTCTGTGTGTTTTATGTAAGATTTGGTCAGGCAGTGCCACAGTAATTTACTGTGGAAATTAAATCCCCAGTTTTAGATGAGAAATATGTTTCTCTGTCACTCAATCCATTCTCTTAATTGCCTCAGATCTAGTTTCCCATCCAAGTGATGGCATGTCCTAATGCAGCATGTTGCCCTAACTAATAGGATTTATTCATTGGTTTATAGCTAGTCCCATTCTTCTGAACTTTCTGGAGCAGAATCTAAATGTGGAGTTGATAATATTCTGCATATGTTTATTGATTGTTAAAACTTTCAGAGTATTGGTGTTCACAGATCTGCCAATTTGAGGTGCTTCCTGAAGTAGATCTATTTAATTTTAGATTTTTTTTTAAGTATATAGTATTATAGGAAAAATAATAAACCATATTAAGCTTTCCATATGCAGCAAATTTTGACCTTGGCAGCCCTGCCTGTCAACTTCCTGCTTTTCCCAGTCAAATTCTCAGCAGGGAAAAGCACAGAACTTGACACTGACTTTGGGAGAGGTGGCTGGGCCACATTAAAAATGTGTTCAAGATCCTCCCTCCCATTCTCTGCTTGCTTCAGACAATACAAAATAGTAGCTCTGTCTTTCAAGTACTTTAGAAGTCCTATATTGGCATTGCTTTGTAGACAAGAGTCCTTGTTAATGATATTCACATGTGCACACTTGTGCAGAAGTTTAAAATGGAAATTCCTGTGCTCACAGCACTTGTTTCCCCAGAAGAAGCACCCAGTGTGCATGCTCAGCAATGGTCTGATTGATCTTTCCTAACAGAAGCATTTAATCCATGTTGCATGTAGAAGGAGAATACTCTTTGGAAGTTAAATCTGATTTTTGGCCAAATTGCAAATAGAAAGTATGCATGGAGCTACTGTTTTCTCTAAGCACTCATTTTCATGTTGGGATGTTTTATAAAACCTCTTTCCCCTTTTCAAAAATTATTCATCTTTATTTGTGCAGTTCTTGCACAATGCATAGCTGAGCATCAAAAGATGTTAGCATCGATAAATTGTAAATGACATTGGGGAAAAAACCCATATTGTTATAATAAATTGGCAGGCAAGTATGCTATACAGGAGGCATAATCAAAATGAGTATGTTTGTGTTTAAGTAAATGAGGTCAGCTGGCACAGTAATCTTTTGCCAGAGCAATTGCACAAAGGATTTTTTACAGGAAGCGGGCATTTGGAAGACAATGTTTGTGTGCAGTCCCTTAGAGGCTTTTCCTCTCTGTAGATGTTTTTTCTAATTGTGAGATTTCCCATATTGTCATAAAAGGAAGTTCTTTGTGTTTCTGTTTGAGACCATTGTTTTCCCAGAGCTCCGTGTGACTTACCAGTATGGGGCTGGTTACTTACATGAGTCACAGGTGGTTTCATAATTTCATATCAGGTTTGAGACAGATACCACAGATAAATAATATGCTGAGATTAGCATGATACGGAGCTTATGCCTTTTCAGCTCCTATCACACAGTGCAGCTGCCTCATGACGCATGATGGGTTTCTTATAGTCAGAGGCATGATCAAAAGCATGTGAAGTGTCAGGAATCCTTGGTTACATCTTTGTCCTCATGTGCCTGAGACCTGCTTTTCAGCAAAGGCAATGAGAAAATCATTGATTTAAACCTGACTTTAAAGCCTGTGGTGAATAATTGATATCAGGTGGTAATACTTGCAGTTTCTTGCTCATGAATTCAATTAATATCTTTTGATCTATTTGTTCACTAAAAGTGCTGCCACAATCAACAGTAATTGCAGTCTAATTTGCAATTATTTTTTAGATAATGGTAATTGGTTAAACCCACTGGGATTAGAGAGAGTTAGAATAGATGGTTGCACTTTTATTTTGTGACAGAAATATGTTGCTTTAGTTCCAACACATTTCACTGCTGAGAATGTCTCTCTATGCCAGCTGAAATAAACTAAACTGGTGCAAATTCTTCAGCATTGTGCCCATTTTTGTTACCTTTAGGATGAATAAAATCTAGCTTCTTTAGTCTTCTGCAAGTTATGATTTTTTCAGCTTTTCAGTATCATAAGTGTGGAATTTCATTGCCCAGAAAGAGTATTTAACCAAATACATAGAATCAAATCTAAATATTGCAAAGGCCCCCAAAAGTAGGGTGTGTGTGATGAAAACATGCCATTATCAGTCCCAGATGGTGGATTTTTTTCACCACCAACCTATGAAACTAACCACAAACACAGGGCTTTAGAAAGATGAATGTGCTATTTCATCTGCTTTTCTCTTTTGGCAGATCATTGTCTTTTTAGGCAAAACTTATCTCTTGTAGATCAGTCCAGGAACCATTTCGCTACCTTGAAAAATTATATTACACATTGGGGAACATTTGCAGAAAAGAAGAGAGGACCCTCTAGACTGTAGTAATGCACAGTTGACTTCACATCAGATTGTGTGAGGCATGAGTGGATAGGCACCCAGCACTGGCACAGGCAGCAGCGTTCAGCTCTGGTGTAGTTCTTGTAGATCTTGTAAGTTAGGCACCTAAAGGTAGGTAACATAAAGCTTTCCATTTACATTTGGCATCTTTGATCCTTGGTATGTAATTTCTTTGTGAATAAAATTACATTGTGTTATGAAACCATACCACTAATAAAATAGATTCTTGTATATGATGAGCCTAACTTGGAAGGTAATGAACTCTTGGTCATAAAATACAATCATGTAAAAGCAAAAGACAAATTTATGCTTTGCTATGCAAAGAATTTGGACTAAAGGTATAAAATATAATATGTTTTAAGAGACTTTTGCACGCAGTTTAGTCTAGTTGTCTTCTTAGCAGAGAATCCAAATCATCAAGTCAGTTGTGGTATCAAGGTTGTGTAAGCTTTTTTCAGGTAACAGAAAAATTAAACCACAACGCAGAGATCTGTTGTATGCCAGCAGAACAACATTTTTATGCATTTTCTGCCGTCATTTGTCAGGGATCATGGTCAGATGATCACAGAATTCAGATATAGATACAAATTCTCTCATGACTCTGACCTACTCTCATTTGTAAAATGGGCATAACTACATTTGCCACCTGCCACTGGGAAGCACTTCACGAATACGTGTTCAGATTGTTCAGGATGAAGATGAGTGTCTGGCTTTGTCCAGTCAGTACAGGTTCTATCAAGTTGCATCTCTGAGAAAATAGATATGGACAGGATCTCACAAGGTTATCCTTTACAGCACTGAGATCTGTGTTAGGAGGTATGCAAACTTCATATTGTCAGAAAAGTAGTGAAACTTTATAGTTAAGCATTTGCATGTGATATTTATTTATTTATTAAACCATAATTTCTTTCCATTATCCTTGAAAAGTGCACGTTTTTGACAAGAAGCAATTCTAATCCTTCAATTGACTTCTAGTCAAATACAGCTCCTGGTGGCTCTTGGCAACCGGGAATGTTGAGCTCCAACTCCTATGAGCGGACTGAAGTCAGAGACCACTCCTGTAACAATGCTAGTTCTCATCTCTTAAAAGAGTTAGGAGATTCAGTTTTATGCTTGCTATACACAGAGGAAGTAAGTATGGAATTTACATGGGAATTGCCATGGTAAATTAGTCAAGTCTTTCCTCATTCTTGTGACTGCTCAAAATAAGATGAAAGACAGCCACAAAAGAAGGAAGTCTGTATCAGACTATCCCCAAAACTGACCCTGAAAAAATAGAGGTGTAAAAGGATGTGTTCTCATGCAGGAATTTTTATATCCCTGTTGTCACTTAGCTGTTTTTTTAGGGTTTTTTGTTTGTTTGCTTGTTGGGTTTGCTTTTTTTTTTTTTTTTTTAAATCAGTTACAGCTCTGGGCATTTCCAAGAAAAGGCAGAGATTTAGAAAGACTGTAAAAAAATTAATATTATGGCCTAATTGTGAACTGTGTAGAAAAGTACTTCTTCCATTTTTTATTATTATTTTTCTTTAAGTTATTGATTACCTTTTTGTCTATGGGTAAGAAATAAATAGAAATTCTCAGTCTATCATCTCTAGAACTTTAATTAGTTCGTATTTATAGTGCTTCCCTTCTGTATCTACTTTTTAATCATATTGATTAGACTGTAAAATAACAAAGAAGCATAACGCATCAGAGGTGACAGAAAAATAGAATAATTCGGAAATCAATAAAGGATTGGGTAACATCTGCAAGACAGATGTTCAATTAAACTACTAAAGTTGGCTTTAATGTAGTAGTAGTAGTCAGAAAAGTGTTGGGGTCTGACAAGATAAGGAGCGTGCATCAGAGAGACACCTGCTAAAAGTCTTTACTTGTCAAACTAATGGAGGTTTAGTGGAAGACATTTTTAAGAAGTTACATTTGTCTGCTTTTGCCTCTCTCTCACTCATTTGAACAAAAAAAACCCTCACACCCAAAACCCCAGACAATGCCAGCACACCTAAAAACAGATCCTTGACCAGCAGCTGTGGGAATCACTGTGTGTGACTAAATTCTAGGATTTTGGTGCTCCCCATTCCAAATTTAGCCCAAACAACTTGATTTGCAGATCCATGCTTGAAAGCAGTTGTTATGTGTAGCATTGATCCAGAGTAAGTTTGTTTCTCAAATTCTAGAGCAAACGTTCTCAAAGAGATGGTATAACAAACATCCTTGAGCAAAAGTACAAAACATCTTAAATGGTTTCAATATCAGCAGAGGTGCATTTCAGTGGAAATGGACAAAATTAAAATGCTGAACTCATTAGTTACAAAAACATACATTCTGCATGGTAATCTTCCAGTCCTGCAGGAAGTACTCTGAGAAAGATCTTTCCTTGTGTAAGTTGTAATGTTTTTTTTTGTTTGTTTATTTGTTTGGTTTTTTTGCAAAACAGGTAATTTGTTGCCTTTATCTATGTGTCGGGTTCAGCACATAATATCTGTTGTTGCTGAGTTTTATTTTCCATGTGATAACTCTGCTGTCATATCAAATACTGATAAATTCCTATTTTTAAAATGCAAGGAAAGGTGTTAAAGGGCTAAAAATCGTTCTCATCTAAAGGGTAATAGCTTTAGGGAAAAAAGGAAGATACTTAGGCTGGGGAGATGCTCAGCAGTGGATCTCAGGTATGTGGTTGCCATGTTACAGCAGTGTATTTTGGAAAGATGTGGAAAATGAGCCTGCACCTACTCATACTTTACATTTCAAGATGTAACTGCTAATTAGTCTTACAGTCTTTAGAAAGTGTTGCTGAGCAGATGTTTTCTAATATACATATGCCCATATTATATCCCTAACATCTTATATTTGCCTAAGAACTTTTTTATTTCTCTGCTGGATTGAAAGAAAATACTTCCCATTCCTCGTAACTGTCCTGCCTGTGGATGTCCCATCTGCTTCAAAGCATTTTCTGGTCACGAAGGACTTGATTAACCAGGACCCAAATATTATAGTCTGCATATGCTTCACCAAGAATGAATTTCTGAATGTTATCTTATATTGAATCTATAGGTAACATCAGAAACACTGAGAAACTGAACTATGATAAACAGCACCAGTATGAGATAATGGTAACAGCTTTTGACTGCGGGCAAAAACATGCAACAGAAGACGTCTTAGTACGAGTTAATGTCAAACCAGTGTGCAAACCAGGCTGGCAAGGTAAGGTTTAATTGTTTACATATTTTAGTTTTTTGTTTAAATCTCTCTTCTGTGGTGTTTTCCCTCCACCTCACAGTTAGGAAACTAGAGAGCTTATTGCAGTGGTATAGAAAACTGTTGCTATTTCTTATGCTTACTTCATTCCAAGCCTGTTAAAAACTTGGATAATAATCCCATAACTTGTTTATATTTGCCAAGTTTCTTTAGTCAGAACATTGAACAGATTAGAAAAAAAAAAAAAAGAGAAAAAAAGAGACAAATTTCTATTCTAAAAAGCTACCTTATAATTCAGTCTGAAAATACAGAAAGGTTAAAAAAAGCTTCTAATTTGCCTTTCTCCTACTACTCCTTTAAATAAAACTTTTGAAGCCACCATGACAAGGTACTTTTCCCATGTGTGCCAGAGTGGTTCAGATTATCTTGTTCCAGGTACAGAATTGGCTTTCATGTGCTTACATGCATGAGTCAAATCATGTTCGGCTGGCAGTAGGAGTGAAAGGCATTTTTTTCTCGTGATTACTGTCTTCATATTGAGACATTTCAGTAGGAATTGATTTTCTAAAAAGGTTGTAAGGATCTACAGTCTACTTTGTCTAAAATGGAGAAAAACCCAGCTAGCACTGTATTAGGAAGATAGATATGCCACAAATTATAGGGAATTAAGATGAAAATGAGGGCTGGATTAGGGACAAACCAACTGAATGTAAACACACTATGAAGATGTCGTTCAGGACTAACCTGACCTTTGTAATTGTAATTTTTAAGAGAATGATTGAGAAGGAAAAAATCAGTTTGGCTGTTGTACTTGAAGGCAAATTTGCAGCCTGACATTTAGAAGGAAAAAAGGTTTTCTTTGTAAAATGAGAAGCCCTGGTCTAGGAGACCTTGTAATGAAATGTGTGCAATATCATGGTGCCATTTCCACAGTCCTCATTTAGAGCAAAACCACATTTTAATTTTTCAGGGATGTACTAGTTACCCACCCACCCAAGTGTTTTGTAGAGCATTTTTATTAGAAAAATTAGAATACCTATGACCTATTTCTACATTTTCTAACTGATCTTATTTTTCAAAACACCATGATTTATTCTATAAAACCAATAAAATCTCTTTATACTGTAGAAATGTTCTGTTTCCATTTTATGGAGTCATGTCAAATAAATTAAATAAAATAAATTAGCTTGTAATTTGTATTAGTGTGGATCTAATTGTTAATTTTTTTTAAATTTCCATATTATTTCCATTTAGGTATTTTATTGATTGAATAATTTTTGCAAAGATACCTTACTAAAGGTGTGTTTATATTGTCCAATATTGTCATACTTATTTCATAGATCAAGTATCAATTATAGGACAGATGGTCACAGCTGGTCTCATCAAGTGGGTATAGACACCAAGTAGCCAATAAAAGTAATAGAAACAACGTCAAATAAAGTTTGTTTTATTTTTTTTAATGCTTTGTTCATTTTAGATTATATGAAGTGTTTACAAGGTATTTAAGTTTTTAATGAAGAGCTGGAATTCAGGTTTTGTTATTTTATGCATGCAAAATTTATTTTCTTCTCTTCTAGAAGTCAGAAGGTGGCTGATGGTTTGGTTAACACTGGGTATTTAATATAAGGGGCTACCAGCTTGTTATTTTTAGTGTGATGATGAGAAAATAGAGAAAACAGCATATATGTGAAGGAACAACTCTTAAAAAAAGAATGCAATACATAAGAAAGTTTAAAGCAGCTTGTCTAAAGCATCTCAGATAGGAAAGGATATGCTTTGATAGCCTTCATTAGCTTGAATTTGGGCTTTTTGTTTATTTCTGTGGTAACTGGGCACAAATATTCTTTCTCCCTTCTGGTCTGATAAAGTTTTATGATGAGTCTTTATCATAGGCAAGGTAAAAATATGAAATAGCTCAATATGTTCTGCTTTAGCATATTCCATGCCATCCATGTGAAATTGTACCTTTCCACCTGTCAAACAGGTGACTGTTTCACTTCGTTGGCGGGTCTCCAGGTGAAATGGCACAAAGTGCAAGTGCATAGTGTTCACTGCTCAGGGTATAAGGTCTTTAGGTAAACAGTTGGGCAGATATGACTTCAGTTCTTAATTACTAAATCATTTATTATAATTTGAAAATAAGTTGCAACATAATATTTCCAGAAATTTCTACTTTTCTCTTAATGAGATTTTTTTTATGCCTACTTATTTTTAAAGGTGAAGATAATCACATATGTGATGTTGTTTTCCACTTTGAACCAATATCTGTAAAAATTAACTGTTGCTAGGAGAAAAAAATTAATCAAATAAGCAAAACTTACTAATAGTATTTCCAGTACTTAAAGAGGAAATCTGGAGACTGGGAAGGGAGGACATTTGTAGTGTTCTTTCTTCCCTGTGTCTGTCACTGTGACCTCCCCACAGAGAGGCAACCAGCGGGTATGCTCCATCTTCTTTGAAATAATGATATTTTTGAAAAGATTAAATGACTAAGGGAGGTACAATAATGTTTTGCTTGACAGAAAAGATGAATATTCTGAGCCTTTGGTTATAATATAGAAGTTGCCAAAATATGATTTATTTATTTTTTTCCTGTTCTTCAGTGTTAGCTTGAACAAATAAATACTTGGAATTTCAGTTTATAGCATTGGTGGTTAGTTCTTTAAAGTTACTGGCTTTAGTAATCTGAATTATTGTGCAGTTCTTTCTGTGATTATCATGAATAGAGATTGTAGTAGTCTAATGCAGATTCAGAGTTAAAAATTTCAGTGCGATAAATTTCAATGCAGATGCCCTTCAAATAACCTCCATGGTGCAGGGGTGGGACAGGGAAGAATAGCTTTACATAAAACAAGGTACAAAATTATTTCTGTTTCTAGAGGTTAACTCCACATAACTGATATGTATATTAGAGCAAATAAGACTCACCAAGCCAAGGTGCTATCCTTTAAACAATATTCCCTTGGGCTAATAGCATTTAAGTCTTCATTAAATCTAGGAGCTACTTCCCTACTCTTTGAAGATGGACATTAATATACAATCAGCAAGCATGCACACATAGGTATTTTCAGTGAAAAACAAGCTTCCACTCTATTAGGAGGCTACTTTAGAAACAAACTTGACCCAAACTTACATCAAACCATTCTGAGCAGACTATTCTGAAATGTTATGAGTAGCCTAAGCAAGCTAAAAATGTAAAACAATGAGCTGAATTAATTCCTAATCAGTTATTTTAATTGGAAATTCTCATTAGTCAGTTTTGTCAACAGACTTTTACAGCTGTGCTACAAATTATCTTCATGCTATCTGTGTTAATTTCCATGATTTTCAAACAATGGAGTGATCACTTACTGCCAGGTAAGTAAAGAGACTGCATTATGCAGAAAAGCTAGCTGATAGTATTTCTGACACCATAATGGGTAGATCTGCAGTTGAGGATATTCCTATTTTTTTATTAATTTTCTTTTAAACACAGTTAGTGGGTTTCCATACTACAAAATATCCTATTTTCTTCAGCACATTGCCTGGGGTTCTATCCATTCCTCCAGGGCTCTGCCTTTGTTTCAGTTCTATGGACACAGAGCAGACACTACACTTTTTCCTGTAAATTCACTTCTGGTGTGGTTGTCTTCACTACAGTAGTTTTAATGTCACAAGTATTGATTTCTGTAAAGTTCAAAGCAGAGTAGATAGACTTGTGGCAACACAGTATTAAATATCCACATAGTATTTTCATTAAAAACATGAGGTGAAATAAAGAGTAAAAAACCTGTAATCTAGACCATGTTTCCTTTAGGTCAGTTTTGGTACCATAATATTGTCTTTTCTTGTTTCTGGTACTTTTAGGAACATTATTCATAAAACTGAAGAAGTTACTGTCCCCCGTAGTGGGATAACAAATGGAAATAAAATATAAAACACTGTGCTGAAAGATGCAAGATAGCAGAAAGTTGAAAACAATTATTCCTGTACCAAGGTCTCTGGTGAATGACGTACTACATGGGGAGAAAATAAAAGGGAGTTTAACCTCAGAAAAGGAATGGCAGAATTGTGTCCCCAGAAACTTAATATATGTTTTGAGACTACTAGAGGTCTGCTCAACTATTGAAAATTAAACCAAAAGTCAGGTTGGTCCCTCAAATGCAATTGATTTCTGACAGGAAGTAGTTATTAAGGTGTAAAACAAAAAAGCTTCTCTAAACCAATCAGCTGAATACCCCAATAAAGTGTCAGAGGACTCTGCCTGTTCTGAGACAAACAGGGAAAGTTTAGGAGATAAATATGCAGCAAAGAAAACAGTCCAAAAATTAAAAGTCACATTGTCTTCTCAGATCAAAGAGGACTTAATCTTTTTTTCTGCCAAATTTGATATGGTCCTTGCATAAGCAATGCTCACTAACCTCCAGTTTAAGAGAAAATTAGGATTCTGATTAGAAAACAGGATTTCACAGCATCCGGCCTGAAGTGTTTTATTAATTTGAAAAGATTTCCTACACTTATCTTCAAGTCCTATGAACCTACATACACACATAACATAATTAGCTGAGGTAACAATATAAAGTAGAAGTTCCTTAAAAATTCATCTTAAAAAAAATGTTCCTTAAAAATTCAATGACTTTCCACTTGGTGTTTGCTTTAAAAGTTTTGAAATAAAAGCTTCTCTTTATCTAATAGTTTACAAAAATATTTAATAAGAGTAGTTAATGTATCAAAAATATTACATGTTACTTCATTTTTAAGGCATGTAGGGCTCACTAAGGTGACCTAGGGATTTGCTGCACCAAAAGGCACATTCTTACAATGTCTTTAATGTTGAATAGTCCTTCAGCGGCTGTGTACACATCAGATCAGCTCAATTTTCCTGCTGAAATATGGTCTTTCTTTGTTCAGAGAAGAGCAGGACCACCTCTTTTAGTCACAAAGTGATCTTAGATCACTTCTTAGTCAACATACTTCATAGATGTTATTTGCAGTAGATGCTGAGTAATTTTAGAATGGTATTCATGTGGGCTCTCTAGTAAAATCCAATTACAGAGGAAAACCAAAACTGTATTGGCTTTTGAGCTGTCAGTGCTTTTAACAAGGAGCAATATGATTACTAAAGCAATTGGTTATTTGGAGGAGAGTGGCCAAGTACAGAAGCCTTGCTTATGAGAATAAAATTCCTAGTCCTCAGAAACAATTTGAAAAGCCCAAATATTTTCTGCAATAACTATAAATCAATTTCTATTCTTCTTGTGCACATACGTAGCAGTTTAAAATGCAAAGCTTGTGTTGTCTTAGCTATATTTACCCATATTTTAAAAATGAAATTACAAGGCAGGGAGCCTTTATACCAGTCTAGTCTTGGAGCTGCTGTGCATGCATTAGCCATACATCCTTGAAAAAAGGTAACCATAACAAAATGCTTACATTCAGCTATTAACTGGAGTGGCACCATTTTAGTAGAATACATACTCTTTAAAAACTCATTTCAGACATTTGAAAATTAATTGAACTTCTGAGTACTATTGATTTTTGAGCTCAAAGCTTACATAAGTTCATACTCATTTATGTACTTGTATCAGCATTATTTTTTCTTTTGTTTGACTACCAGACATATTTAGAGAAAGCAGTCATACCTGTTTCAATCTAATTTTTAAGATATGCTCTCGTTTCCTCAGCAAATTCTGTATACATATTAGAGCTAAATACATCTTTCCTGAACACTCTAGATACAATGTTTTCATGTTTCTTTGTACCATAGCTTTCTACTGGTAATGCAGTGCTTTATATATTCCAAGACTACCTTTCTTTTGCCTGGCTATACCAGGCTGGTGGCTCATGGACATGCTGTTATTGACTTAATGGAATCAGCTCTTTTTCCATGTGTCATTTTTCAGTGATGACTCACCAGTTTGCTGAAGTTCCTGAGCATGAACTGGCACTTTGTATCATTACTACAAAACATTATTTCTATAACACTAGTTTTCAAGGTCATCTTATTCTGTGCTTGGGATATCCTCTTTCTATATTGACTTCCAATAGAATTGCCTTCCAGTTTTGTTGCTAGCAGAAGTAATTAAGTCCTGATTTTGTGCCAAGACCATTAATGGAAATATCAAATAACAATCCCAAGGCAGATTCACAGGGATCTTTACTAGTTACTTTCCTGTGTACCATGAACTTTACATTTTCAGCGTAACCCATTATTGGCCTCTCTTTAGGCAGTTCTGTATATATGTTACAGTGGAAATACCGAAGCCTGCCTTTTCCATCTTAACAGATAAAAGAAATCATTCGTTTTAGACCCATTTAACTAGATTCTTATTTCCATATACCTCTGTGGAAGTTGACTCCTTTGATCACCATTCTGCATTCACAACTACAAAAAAAGTCTTTCCTTTTTTTTAATTTTCACTGCAAGATCTCCATGAGCTTCACTGTGGCAGTTATTATTTCATTGAAAAATTTCTTATCTCTGATATGTAGCTGACAGCTGATGGTTCCATAAACGTTTCCTCTCCTCAGAAGTTGAAGTACTGCAGGATATCTAGTTAGGTTTGAAGCTTTTCCCTATGATTTTTTTTTTTTTTTGTACATGTAAAAGCTTCCATATATTCTTACACCATGGGCTTAAAAATTGCAGACTTTCTACACAAGTTTTGTCATCCTCAATTCAATTTATTTCAGTAACTAGTCCATGCAGTGCTTCAGAGTCTGAATTTGAGAAGCTCTTTGCATACTCTTCAGTAGAGAAATCCCTTGGAATACAGGATCCAAACACTAGTCACAGCCCTTGTTCTTCAGGATAACTAGAAAGCTGCCTCTTCCCATAATGACATCTTTTTGTGGTAGTTTGTCCTTCTGAGAACGTTAGAAGTCTCTAACCACATCTAAACCTGATGTGAAGGAGCAGCAAGAGCAGGGCCACTCCCTGAAGGAAAGCAAGCCAGGAGCCAGTTGTAATAACAGAGCTAGCAGAGTTTCATCACCAAGGGTCAACCCCTCACCCAACTGAGGTGAGCAGGGAGACCCAGAGATGGGAGCTAGCTTCAGCCAAGAGCCCAGATCCTCAGGCATGTTCATGGTGAGGAGGCAGGTCCCAGGAAGTCAATTCATAGACAAGAGTTAGGATCAGGTCACTGGCCAAGCTGTCAAGCAAGAAAGCGAGTTCATGGGTTACTTCTGGATAAAGGGACCCTCTGGCCAGAGCTGTGGCTGAGCTAGACACACACCCCTACAGCATCATAGGTCAGGCTAGGACTGAAGTGTTGAGGCTGAGCTTAAAGAGAGCTCCTGGCTCATTGGTGCAAATGGAGGCCCCAGGTCAGGCTTATGCAGGCTCATGAGGGGTTATTAGTGCACTTGGGGCTCTGACACCCAGTTTGCTGCAGGAAATACCTATTATTATTCAAATGCAATCTCACAATAAATAATAGTTTAACCTATGCTGTTGTTTCTTATTTTTTAGATTCTTATGTGTTTATTTTGCATAATTAGGTACCATTAGGGCTTGGGGTTTTATCACTCAATGGAGTATTCAGTGTCTCTAATTCAGGTACAACTGCTATTCCATTATGGTTCACTATCTCCTGCAACAGCAGACCTTACCACCATCCTGCAGCAGTCCAAATTTCTGTCTCTTTCTGATTGTTTTTTAAGCTATCAGTATGCTGCAGAAAGAAAAGGTATGTATGGATGTTTCTTTTTGCTCATGAGATCTGCATTCATAGCAAATTGTGGTGCCTTAGCAGGGCTTTGGAAGTTAGTCTGAGTCTTCTCATTGCTATGGAGAGGCTTTAACTGGGTCAGACTTTCTGATTATCATTTCCTTAACAAATCACTCATCATATTTAACATACTTAAATTTGTATGTGACATCAGATATAGCAGTCCTATCATTTGTATGTTACTAGCTTGTAGATCAGCTGTCAAACCTAGAAATGTTTATTAAAGGTTTTTTTTATTTTATTTTTTATTTTGTTATATGACTAGTGGTGCTGGATACAAAAGGATCTTTTCTCCCTTAATAAAAATGAACAGAACTTTAAAGAGTATTTTGCACTGTTGATTAAAAATATTAATATTATGTATATACATGCATATGTTATCTATGTGCATGTATTTATATATATTTAAATAGGTATATTTTATACATATATATCTTAATTTTAAAATAAGGGAAAATATAATTTAATAAAAAATATCCAAAAAGTTATTGATTTCTGTGTGGTATTAAACACACATAAGAAGCATGATCCTAGCTGATACTTAAATCTTGCTTCATTTTTTGCATAATTTCTACCAAGCTTCCCTAGCAAAATATACCTTTGCTAGCAGTGGTAGGAGTTGTGGCAACCATTGTAAAGGTCCATACTTGCTTCCCAAGAGAAAAAGCATTTTTTTCTGTTGGTGGTGACTGCTTGACCCTTTAAAACTTAGCAAATTGTTTTTAGAAAATTATATTCTGGGCAGCACACAGTGATATTGATGGATCCTGGAAGTAGCAGTCTGCTGATGCTTACTAGCTGATTTGTGGCCAAATTCACTCCTTTGTAAAATAATCAATTTCACGAATGGGAAACTGCTTAGGCAACCTGAACAGACCTGGTTATTTTAAGTAGTTCAGGATCTTCACAGAAACAAAGGTATTTAAGAAAGACCCAGGCATACATGCACTACCAGCCTTTTTTTCCTAACTTTTTTTCTGAGATGCCAAGGCATAGCAGATGATCCATTTTAACCTTAACAATATACTTTAAAATTAAAATAATAATGTCAACTCAATTTTGTTCACCTGTCATCTGTGTCAAGAAACACCATTCAGATTTTCTGGAAAGGTCTGTTGCAAGGCTGAGATTTCCTTTTTTTGCAAGTAAAAATTTTCCTTTTTCAGAAGTTTTGAGGAGGGTTAATCAGGAAACAGGGGAGCAGAACAGATAAGGTTATTGCTTTGTGTGTCTTAGGGGGGTTGTTTTTTTCCAAATGGGAAATTAAAATTCTTTGAAATGTTGTTGGTTTGGGTTTTTTTTAGAGTTGCATGATTTATTTATATTCCATAAATATAGAGAATGCTGCCCAAGAGAAAATATGCAGGAACTGTTACTCTGTATCTGTTTTTCTAAAAAATCCTTTATGTTTATTTCAAAGTAGAAATTCAAATACCAAAGTGTGTACATTTTTGAAATGTCTTATGGCCATTGATCTTTCACATTTGGAGAATGCCTAACTGTACAGCAGGTATTTATTGAGGTGGCTGCAGCATATGACATTCTGACAATGTGTACTTTCCAGTAAATTCATGGTGTTGAAAGAAAATTGTAGTTTTTTAATTTTTGGGTTTGGTCAGCATGAAGAGCTGGCTGGCTGCTTTTAAGATAGAGTCTCATAAGTTTTCATAAGTTTCATAAGTTTTTTTAAGATAGAGTTTCTTTCATAAATCATGAAAATAAGTGTACTTTTGGTAAAAACTACAGAGACATTTCTGATCTTGTTTGAAATGCTTAGTGTATACTGACATTTTTATTTATTCTAGATTGTTTCAGATTTTCAAATTGATAGAGGAAAATGATGAAAAAAAATACCTCAGCAAAGCTGTGAAATATATATGTATTTTAAAAAAAAATAAATCAGCAGAATAACCGTTAACCAAGTACCCAGCCTACATAGGTAGGACAGATGCAAAGATGTTGTAGAGGAAACAGATCTACCAATTACATTGCTCTGGGAACCTTATGTTCCAGCTATTATCTAGAGATGCTGCAGAGACTCACTAATAGCACTACATAAATTTTATCTTACATTTAGCTGCCAAGATGCACGTCTTCAGTCCAACATAAGAGAAGTTTTCATTTCACTGGCATAGTAGGAGTTGTATTGCAATTGTCTTTAATTACCTTGCCATCATTTTTAATGTCATGAGGTAGAGTCAAAGTTCATGGCCACACACATGGAGGGAGGAGATATGAATCAGGTCATATTGTCTCTGCACGAGTGCTATGCTCCTCCAAGGAAAAATCAGATTAAAGCATTCTTAGTGTTGTCAAGCATTAGAAATGAATTAAAATATAATACATGGATCACAAAGAGAGAGTCATGTACCAAACTGTTAAGTGTATAGATCAAGGAAAATCTTTGCATTATCCTTCTGTTAAAAGCACAACTTAGTGCATTGGGATTTATTTTTAAAGGCTCAAACTGTCACTGAAGTTTGATCCATTTTGATCTTGTAATAGTTTGAGGATCTCAGAGATCGAGATCCAGGTTTACATAGTTGTTTTATAATTGATGAAATCTGAACCACAGACATGTCATTGTGATATTTACGCTCTAATGTTGTTATGTTGTAGACATAATTCATCTGGGGCTGTCTTGTATTGTCTGGAAGAGCTTTATACCACACGTGGCGAGCAAAAGCCCGTTGAATAAAAAAAATCCAAAGACTGTCTTCTGCAAGGCTAAACAGGGCTAGTTTAATTCAAGCTTTTCCATGGGATTAGTCTTGCCCCTGTAATGGGGAAACAGTCCTTACCTTTCTAAGTTTGCACTGTAATGTGGTGTCGTCACACGACAGTTTGTGTCAAAGGAAGGAACCATGTTGGCTGAGTTTAGCTAATCTAGTGCACCCTACCATTTCAGATGGGTTTATACATCTTTTGACTGTTTGCATAACCCTAGACATGAGTCACAGTTTAACACACAGTTTTTAAATATCTGAAATTCAGAGGCTTTTGTAGACTCAGGTTACATAAGACTCTTCTTCTGAGTCAGTTCTAGAGGAACTGGAAAAGTGCCACTATGTTCCTGAGGGAAAGGTGCTGATCTTTTGAATGTGTCCAATACAGAATGTTATTCTGTGAGAAAGAAAAATAATCTTCACCACATTCAAAATTATATGAAATGTTTGTTTTTTCTCACAATAAGCTCTTCACGCTGCCACCATTTGTTGCTTATTTTAACTGAATGCACATTCCAACATTGCCAGCTTTACTGGTGGTGAGATATAGAGGGTGCTGGCCTCAGCTGCCACATCTCTGGGATGATGAAATGCCGTGGGGACAGGTACTATATAAATAAGTCAGTTGGTTTGTGTCAGAGCTCTTACTACCTTAAATGACTGTCCTGCTATCACAGAATTGTATCATACTCCAGTACTGCTTCGTGCCTGCCTGGGAATGCCTTCTGCACAGGGAGGGACTCCTTGGCAGACTGCACTAAGTCAGTGAAAGTAGTGCTAGTGAGCTTTAGGATGAGGATTAGTCTATGATGCTGCAGGAGACCAAGGTACAAAGACACTAGTTCAAATCTAGTTGATGTTTTATAATTTAGAGCTGAGATAAATGTGGGTGATTTAGAACATTCAGGGTTTATGATCTCTGTGTACAAATTACTGGGTTTGCCAAGTTGAAAGGTAATACTCTGAAATGAAACACCTCTTCCAATCCAAGGAACGTTCACGTGGCAGAAACAGAGGTCTTCCATTATTCTTCCTTGTGAGTAGTGGCCTTTTATATAGCGTGTTTGTTATAAGACATTCTTCATATAACTGGAGGTGAGTGTGCAGTTGCAGATATGTTACAGTTAATAATTCAGTCACATCTCACATACATTAATGAATATTTGCATGAGTGCCAGTTAATTTGATATAGCTGAGAAACGAAAACATGGCTGAAACCCAAAAGCTGCTGAGATACTCAGAAATATTTCAGATATTATGAGACTCTCTTTATTTTTCCTTTTGGGTAGAGGAATACAATGTTTTAACTGATGAATAAGAGGCTATAAAGATCAGTAGTTCATATATTGCTAGCATGTATACAAAACAGCAAGTTATTTTGTTTTTACCTTAAGTATCTGAAAGAATTTGTTGTTCTTTTTTCGAGTGGAAAAATGTTAACCTCGAGTTTCTGGAATGCATAGGGAAAAAATCTGTTATTGTAATGATATAATTTATATGATACTTGAAATTCTAAGGGAACTGTTTAAGTTGACAATTGCAGGCAAATTATGCAATACTGCAGATAAAATCTAACTTGATATGATGATAATAATATGGCTGAATATGATTACCTGAAAATTACTACTAAAATAGCAACTCAGCTGATGTGTGCACAGGCAATAAAGTAGTCATAGTTGTCTTTATTCCGTGATGTACAAGTCCTAAAGATGTTAGTTAAATTAGATACTAAACATACTTTCAGAATGTTCCATGAAGTCTCAGCTTCCTGTTGAGAATAAAATGATATATGATTACCATTTGGATTAAAAGTCATGAAGAAAATCTGAGACTTTTGAAATGCAGACCAGTGACTGCCAACATCCTATCTCCTTTGTCTGGACTCTGGACTAATGATTGCTCTACATTTCAAAATGCATGGACTTAGATTTTTCTGTAAAATTTTCATGCCATTTAAGATGGTGGGAGTGAGTGTCTCTTTCAAGCTGTCTGAAAATGACATCTGTTTAAAAACACCAAAGTCCTTCACCTACTGAATGCATATACATATATTATTACTTTTCCTTCCACTGATATTTAGAAAGAATATCTCTGTCCATTTACTTTACTAGATGTCACTGACTGCCAGGAACCCAGAAATTTCAGCTGTGTATACAAAAAGTACTTCTTTTGACAAATTTTACAGATACATAGACATACACATTAGGTAGCAGAGTTGAATAGTTTACTGACTTCAGAAAAATTAACTATTTGCATGTCTGTATTGATGTGGCATTCTTATTTATGCTATGTGGTAACTTGGCTGGAGGTAGCTAAAATGTATGAGAAAGGTATGANGGAACTAGATGTTCTTTAAGGTCCCTTTCAACTCAAACTATTCTATGATTCTAAGAAAATACGAACTGTAAAGGTAGCTGAAATACATGTTTTTAATTAATGCTGCTTGTTTGGGTTTTCTCTGAAGCAGGTTGCAAACACTATAATTAATTGGATTTAAAAATTAAATGCTTCAGTTGAGAAGCATAGTGGTATGTATGGCATGTCCAGGTGGCTGCCTAAGGCAGGTGATTGTTTCAATGTCGTGGGCTGTGAGACATCTGCATAAGCAAAACCACAGATTAGTCAGATCTGGCTGAAAGTGTGAGTAGTCCTTTCAGCTGTAACTTTCTGTCATTAATACTTCACAAAATTAGTAAGACATTTGCAGAGAAGAAGTGGCACTACAGATGTGTTATATTAGGTTTTGGTCACAGTCCAGTGAGACTGATGTATATAGCCTGGTCCTGGGAGATATTTGTTCTGTATTACAAAACTATGAAATCTGATTAAATTCAGCACAACCGACAGCCTCATCCCTGTAGAGCTAGCTTGTAGTCTGTCACAGGGACATGGACATTGGAGATCCAGACTGACACCAATTAACACTTCTTGTCAGGATATGTATGTACCCTGTGCTTGTGTGACTCTAGTGGCAGTGGTATTGCTTAATTGACCCCGACACTCTTTTACAAAGAGACATATACCCAATTTTTTTAGGACAGTTAACTTACTGATGCTGAGTTTGAAAGCTTTTATTTTTGTCTTATACAATGACCTTTGAGAACCATATGTCATTTAAAATTATATAACTCCCTTCCCTTTTGTAATCACTCTTGTGATCTCTTTGTTGTTGGTTTTTTCCAGACTGGAACAGACGGATTGAATACAAGCCCGGTTCTGGCAGCATGCCTTTGTTTCCCAGCATTCATCTAGAAACGTGTGATGGACCAGTTTCCTCAATACATATCACCATTGAATTACAGACTAATTACATTGGAAAGGGCTGTGATCGTGAAACGTACTCAGAAAAATCTCTGCAGAAATTATGTGGTATGGATATGGCTTTCAGTTGATATAATATTTTTCTACATAAATCACCAATTCCTTGTGACCTTTAAGCATGAACATCTGGATTTAGCTGTGGTTCATTTTGGATTGTAGCAATGAAAATGAAGGGAGTGGTGATATTTGACTGATGCTCCATTACTCCTTTCCATTTGTCTTCACTCTTTTTCATACCTTCTCCCTGCTTTGCTTTTTTTTTTTTTTTCTCTCCTGCTCCTCTTCCTTTCTCTATTTTCTTTCTTTCTTCATTTCACCCCTTTCTTACTCTTTCTTCCCTCTGCTACTAGTATCAGTGTGACTGCATAGTGAGATTTCAGGTATCAATTTGTTGTGATAAGAAGACCATAGGATTTGATGGGAATTGAATCTCCATCTTGTGTTTCAGTCTTCCTGACTCAGCTTTCTCTTCTGCTGCTAAGTACTGTGCCAGAGTAAAAATAAACAGAAAGTAAAGGAACATTTGGGGCAATTATTTGAGCAAAAATATTTGAGAAACATGAATTTCAGAAAAGAGAGATTCTGGTGGAAAAAGTTTTCCTAATTATTTTCTTCAGTTTTTCTGCTTTTTGATAAATTGATCTAAAAGATACAAATTAATATTGAAAAGAAGATTAAATACTTGAGGACACTGCTGTATTTTTGTGACTTTAAGATTATGTGTCTGGCAAAGCAATGGCCACACATTAAGCCATTTATCTTTGACTTTTGAGATCTGCTGTCTCCTCCTCCTCCTCTAAAATCCTGTCGTCTTAGACTCCTCATCTGAAGCCCTGATGGTGTGTAACATTGATTCCCATCTTCTCCAAAATGCCTTTTTACCTGGGTCCTGCCAGAACTACAGTAGCAAATATACAATTTTTTTGCATTTAAATGTATGGATTTTGGGTTGTGGTGCTCTGGTGTGTGACTTACATTTACGTTGATAATCATACAACAGTGTTGAAGATATGTTAAGATCCATACATTAACCTTTAAGAAATAGTTTTGTAAATGAAACTTTTCAGTCAGTGTTACTAAATTATTAAAAATGGAGAGCCAATTCCCAGGGAAAAATGGTTTGCAGTTACAATTTCCAATTACTTGTGGAGACTGTGGAGAAAGTGAAGTAAAGGTGAGTGGGAGTAGTAGCACTCTCATAAAATCTGAATAGTTTCAACCTGACAAATGGTTAGTTAAGATTACAGAACAATCACAATTTCAATCCTGTATCTTAATCCAACTATCTGTGATCCTAGAAAAGCAGGAGAAAACCCATCTGCCAACAGTATGCATCTTCGTCACATTACTGACATTAAAACTAAGGGGTTAAGCAAGGCTATGTGACTATCAGAGACTTGATTTCATAAAATACTAGCATTTTAATAAAAATAAATGTTATAGCTAAAGTCGAGGAATTTGCCCCCTCTAAGAACCTGTATTGACAGCAAGAACAACATTGCTTATGCCTGTTACAGACCTGAACTGTGAATGACAGTCATTCAGAGCAGATCACTATGTACAAGATCTAAACCACTAAATGATTACATTGACATAAAACACTAATACCAACTATATCCATCAATATTATCATTTTAAGTGTAGGACTGAAAGTAGGTACCTTCTGCTGGTGTAGAATTCCTTAGTTAAGGAAGGTTGTGCAAAGTTTAAGGGGCTTAATTCATGGAGTGTGGCTTGACTACCTTCCCTGCCAATACTGAAGCAGTAGAAAAGAGAATTTCAAGTCTATTTTTCCCCTGAATAAACTAGATATTTCTCAATACTAGCCCAATCTTAATTCATTGTCTGCACCATATGTAGACCTAAGCTGGTGAAAAGCAGAATGATCAAAAACATTTCAGCAGATCTGTCAATGCCCTGGTAGTAGTTGCAGGCAGCCTTTGAGCAGGTGGACAGATGTACAGTTTAACATTACTGCTGAACTTCCAGTTTTTACTCAGCACATCATGAAGGAACAGAATGTAAAGCACTTGAGAAAATAGATAAAATGTAAAAAGTATATGTAAATGGGGGGGAAAACTCTCACTGCTCAAAGAATATATTTTTTGTCCAAGGCTTCAATATCTTCATAGAGAAGAACAGGGAGGGTAGAAGCTTGTAATAGGACTTTGATAAAAAGGTTGTAAATGAAAATGAACTTTAGATCAGAATTGCATTTGGACTAGCTTACACTTTGGTATTTAGTATTTATTACCATCCTTAATGTAGATAGAACTCTTATGAAAGCAGGTTAAATTAATTCCAGAAATCAGTGTTCTCCCAGAAATGACCTTATTGTATCTAATGGTTGGATGAATAAATTCTTTGAAAAGGAAGAAAACCCTGATTTTTCTTCTACCATTAAAGCACTGTGTGATTGCAGAGAGTGCAGAACTGAGCAATCACAGACAAATATTCATTTGTGCTATATAAAATTCAAGATTCTCTGTCTGTAATTAAGGATCCAGTTTATAAATCCTGTGCTCATTTCTTCATTTATCTGTTGGAAATCTAGAGAATTCAAATGAGAAGGACAGTGCATTAAAATTAATTTTTTAGATGACTGATGGGTTAAGTCTGCCTTTCAATAACCCAGTGATTTGTACTCACTTTGATGGTCAAGGTAGGCAGTTTAAATGATTAAATTACGTTTGAGTCATTTTAAAGTCAAGGAGTTATTAGTGTTGTGCCTCAAAGCATTTTAGTAAGCAGTTTTTCACCTTGTCATACGACAACAATAAAAATAAAGAGTGTATAAAAGACATGATTTGAACTGCAAAAACATATCCAAAATAAATCTCACTAAAAAAATAACCAGTTAAGAGGTCTAGAATATGGTGGAAAGATGACTATGGTGCTGTCTTCTTTCCCTGTAAATGTAGATAAAACAGAAAATAATGGGATTGCGAATTCTCACATATGGCAGACGGGAAACTGAAATATGGATACACTGAGTATTAGATTCAAGGACATGGTCCAGCCCTCCCTCCTTTATCCAGGGTTGTGTAGCTTTGCAGGAGGCTCAAAGTAAGTTGGTGATCTGATTGAAAATTAATACTTTGGGTTTGCTTTTATTTGGATGGTTAGCTTCCAGCTAAGCCAACAGTCTGGTCCAATTCAGCAAGCAGCATCAGTATGTGCTCATCCTGGCACAAAGTTTGCAGTGCAAACATGCGGGGTATGAAGAGGACATGGGACCAACTCTGTAAGTTGCTTGTGAAAACAAGCACTTTGATATGTAAGGGATACCTCAGGGATCTCAATCCAAAAGTGTGCTTAATGCAGCAGCTCCTGCATTATTCTAGAAGCATTTTAGAAGAGGAGGACATTGGCCCCAACATTTCGGAAGGGCACTGATCCATTAGCATGATAAGACTTTTCTGGGAACACCTCCAGATACATCCTGTTTGTATTGCTCCAGGTCTGTGTATGACATGGCTGAGCAGCTTGGGATGCTGCTTGGATTCATTAGGATTGAGACATTATGATTTCTTCCAGCTAAATCTCATAAGAACATAATCCAATAGTTGTTCTCAGGGCAGGATTAACACACACTAACAGGATGAGGCTTCAAAGTAACCCATTAATCTTCATAAAAAGATGGGCAGATAAAGTAGAACCTGTTGAGCTTGGTACTGATTACTCAAATGCTCTTACACAAGCCCGACCTTAAACTGGGAAAATAAGGTAGTTTACTTAAGCACCTTGTTGAATCAGAGCTTAATAAGCAATATGAGAGACTTCCATTTTGGAGTTTTCCCACAGATTCATTCTAGTGGAAAAAACAGATCTTTCCAAATTTTTATGGCCAGAGTAGATAGAGTGAGCGATGAAGCTTCTTCTTTGAACCCATGATTTACCTAATATAAGCACGTTCCCATTTAAAAACATATTTCTTTTGATATACACCATCATGCAAGGAATTTCTGTTCCTTCTGTAAGTTTAAAAAATTACCATAAAAATTAACAGAAAAGGAAACTGACTGAGAAAATTATGTCTTTACTTGTGCCCTGTGCAAATAATTTTATTTTTTAGTACCTTGAATTAAAAAAAAAATAATATATA
>VXBL01000736.1:429243-483163 GCA_013400195.1 Aramus guarauna | reverse complement strand
CCCTTCCTTCCTTCCTTCCTGCCCTGCTCGCTGCTTCCCGGACCGGGCATTACCCGCAGCGAAACCTCCGGGTCCCCGCAGAGCCAGCCCCGCCGAGGGGGCTGGGGCCGCACCACCTCCGGCGGCCGTGCCTCGAATTCTCCCTCCTCCTCCTCCTCCTCCGGACGGCCCCGGTCCGGCCCGGCTGCAGTCCCGCCTCGGGGTCACGGCGGATGAGCGCTTTGCCCGGCTAATCCCCCGCAAGCGCCGGCAAAGCCGAGAGGGCTCGACCCGCCCCGGGCAGGGCGCGGAGGGGGGCACCGGGGCGGCCTGGCCGCCCCTCCCGGCGGGGACACGGGCGGGAGCTGAGCGAGCTGCCGAGCCGCCCCGGCCCGGGTGGGCAACACCAACCTGGGATCGCGGGCCGACGGCGGCCGGAGCGAGGTCGCAGCCTCCGGGGCCTGACGCACCTAACGGGGATTACACCGCAGCAGTCGGTCACGGAGCATCCAGGGAGGCTGCGGACTTAGTGCGGGAGAGCTGCGAATCGTGGCCCTGGGGCTGCTGATGGCCACACTGCCCTGCGTAAACCTAATGGACTTACCTGGTCCGCTAAAAATAATTGAGATCTGGTGCATGCACAGAGCTCATGTTATCACCCGTTGCAGAGAAGTGACTACATAGCGGCAGCACAACATAAGTATAATACACGACAGAAGGGTGAAGTTGCAGGACAAAGTACTCAAAAGTTGGTAAATGGCTGGGTTTTGCCAGGACTTCTCCTATGCCGTATATGAGCCAGCGTTCAATTACGCTGCTTAGGTTTTCTTTGGAGGACTCCAGCCACATCCACTGCACAGGAGCAGCCAGACTTCATCAGCACCAGGGAACGTGCTCCTCCATCCGAGAGTTCTGCTTTCACGCTGAGCTTGTCTCTTTCCAGTTTTCTACAAACATTTGAACCTGATTTTTGTTTTCAGACAGGTCTGACAGCAGGGGAGTTGTTTCAAAGTTATCTGTGTTCCATGTCTTTCATGAAAGCAGAGGAGAGAACAGATAGCTCATGGATGGCCTTTCCATGTAAATATATCTGCGATGGGAAAGGCTGCTTATCCCATCCCAGACATCAAAGAAAACACATGGTCAGGAAGCCTTACAAAATTCATCACTGTGGAAAAATCATCAATAGAAACTTGTATATTCTTAAACTCCAAAGCTAAACAGCCATGAGCCAGATAATTGTGTGGACAAGAGGCCTCCTTAATTCCCTTCATCAAAGCACTACTTTAGTGTATAAAAATTGTTAACATTTTTAGACTGTGCGCAGCATTATGCATACAGGAATTTATGAAGGAAAGTTTAAGGTGCCATATAGTCTTTATTAACTCCTTTCATTGCTGCTCTGTCCCTTCATAAGCTTTCCTCCTCCGCTGGGTGAGACCCTATAAAAATACAAAATGACCTTCCTAGTTTTACAATCCCATTTTATTAATTGGGGTTGGAAGCACTAGCAGAATAGGGCCTCAGCTGTAAAAACATCCCTATCTTAGGCTTGAATCGCTGCATGAGCAGCATTTGTGCAAAGCTTCCCCTTCCCCGAGCAAAGCTCGCATTGATTTGAGTTGTGCCTATGAGCACAACCTTCAGGCGGTGTGTCTGGCTGGATGGCAGGTCACACGCAGAACCGTGACAGTCTAATCCTCAGATCATGCAGGAGCTTGATGAGAGCGCACCATGAAAAAAGGCTAGAAGCCTCTTCATGGAAACAAAAACGGGATGGTGCACGCTCACTCCTCTCCTCCCAGACAGAGCTGGTGTGTATCCGCGGCCTGGAGCAAGGAGCTGAGAAGTGCTTAGACACAATCTTAGAAGCCAGAAAAGAGAATTTCAGTGATCGATTCATACGTCCCCTTCCACTCCTAGCAGTGCTGTCTGAAAGGAAAACCACTGCTCCCCACCTTGTCTGCTTCTCAGTGTCTGTGTGCCAAAGTCACTGTCCCTTAGCTCTGAAGACCTGAAATTCCCTGTGAGCACTCGCTCTTCTGTGACTGTACTGAGTCCGTCTGGAGTGAAGTGCTGTACACGCTTTGGTCTTCTGCATTAATGAATCATTTAGGTGACCTGGTCTGTGAAACTCCCCAAAACTAGTACCTGTTTCATTTAGAAGATCCTGAATGATGTGTAAGTAATGACAGCCCGTTGCTGCAGAAAGGATGCTAGTTTAAACCAGCAAAAGTCACAACCGACCTGAGACCTGTAAAGGCAGGCACTGTTCAAACACACAGGGAGTTTCGGCCCTTAGTGAATGCCAATCTGTGTGACTAATATGCGCTGATTGTGCTGGAAAACTTAGGTATGAGGTGATTAAGTGACATTCAGTGTCATGCAGCCTACCCATACTTCTCTTTTCCCTTTATTTTCACTCCTCATGTTCTTTCTCCATCTCAATATGCCTTGGCTTTTGTCCCTTTCCCCAAAACATTTACGGCTTCACTTTTCTCTAGGAAGCCTTCTAGATGAGATTTCAAAGCTCCTGAGTGAATGTGAGTATATGCTCCCTTTCCCCCCAAATAAATGTGAAATAATTAAGGGCAAGTATTATGTATAGACAATATCTATATCTATATTAGAAGATACATTAAGTGCGATCATCTCCAACCGTACCTGGTATGAGATTAAGTTGTGCTCAATGCCACGAGACAGCATCTATACTACACTATCTGTTTAACAGATTGCTGTTAGATTGGTTTCAGACTCTCTCCTTACCTTTCAACATAGTTTTAAACTTCATTAGAAATATTGTGGGTGTAAGTCTGAAAACTATTTTAAAATTACTATGTGAGAAATATGAAAGCAGTGTGAACAGACACCCTTTCAGAGCATCTTCAACATTAGATCACACAAGACAATTGCTTACAGAGTAAGTCCTGTTCTTCATTGTACTATAATGCACCAGAAGCATACATCAGTATGCTTACTTCAGAACTGATAAACTCAGACTTTTATGTTCCTAGAAGCTTCTAATGACAAAAAGAAAAAAAATATGTTCTTGTGATTAAGGCACCAAATTGAGACTATAATTTATTTAATAAAATATTTCTTGTATTGTGAAAGTCCTTACTACATCCAAATAAACCCAGGATCCTGCTGTGATGGACCCTGTGGACCCCCCTACAAAGGGAGACCCTCCTGCTGTTGGGCAGAGTTCAGCCATGGATGGTGTCTGGGACCTAAGGCACATGTTCCCAATTGTATTTTCTTTATAATTGAGCTTTTAATACTATTCTACCCATGAGGAGGTCTTTTGATGGCTAATTATGTACATATGCAAACAACAAGTGACACACAGAAAGATCAGCAGATACATAACTGATAACTTAAGAAAATAAACAAACACGTTTAATTAGCAGAAGAGACCACCACTATAAGAATTAAAGAACTTACCTCTCTGGGGAACTGCTTTTTGACCTCTCTGGCTGCTTAACTGAGCACAGCCTGAAGCAAATATGAGGAACTCCTCCCCTTTTGGTGTTTATTACAGAGAAACAATACTTCCTGCAACACCTGAGTAAATATCCTCTAGGAAAACCACCACAGTGTTTGTCTACAGCTAGCTTATTAGTCCTTTGATAATAAATACCATCCACCATAATGAATTACCAAGCATGCCCAAAAGCATGAGTTATTTATTGAATGCATAGATTTCTCTGAAGAAACCCCGAGCTTTGCTAGATATTTTCTTTAGTTGATCAAAAGAGCTCCGTAACCCTTTTTGAAGGTCTTAGATGCGTGATCCTTGTAATCACATTTAAGGGGCTGGTTAGCTCAGGAGATTGTTAATAGGATACAAAACCTTTCACATCCAGCCCAGATCAGTGCCGATGAAAAGTTGTGACTATTTAACAGCTCTTTCAGGAGAAATGTTTGTATCACTTTAAATTTACAGAATGCTGTTTTCAGGTTTTTTTAACTGCACGTGTAATACAGAACATTTGACAAACAGGAAAATAATTAAAAAGCTCCGTGGTAATTAATGAATCCAATTAAAACTGCAATCAAAAGAATTTTCAAAATTCCCACTCCAAACTATCTCCACAGTCTGAACGAGCCCATAAGCACAGGTGAGGGTTATAGCAATCAAAAAAGCAGGAATTGCTGGAAAGCAGAAATGATTTAGAAAACTGACAGCTCTTCACTAAAATGTCAGTGTATCAGCTCCTGTCATTAGACCCAGGACCTTCACGTCTGGCACAGAAGTATTGGCTTTGAATGGTGATAGCCTAAATCACACTTAATAACTCATATCCAGTAGGGAAGAAAAAAAAAATACAAGCACACATATGCAAGGAATTGCGTTGAAATTTCACAGATGTTTCTACCTCACAGGGCTTGAGATAGCAAAGTTCTAGGGTTTTGCAGGTATTATTTTCCATCTAAGAAAGTCCTCAGTCAGACTCAATTTGAACTCATGTCTCAAACTCAATTTTTAAAAAATTCTAATTTTTTAAAATAAAATATCAGGAAAAGAGTTATTGAAAATCTGGAATATAAAACCTTCCACAGCTGTTCTAAAAAATCACAGGAGAGAAGGTCAGGAGCCGAGTAATAACTGCAGAGAAGATTTATGCTACAAAATGGCTTCTAGTGTGAGCAGTTACTTAGAGAATACACTTATCCCTTCCTCGGAACTCACTGATCACCAAAATAACCTTAAAGGATTTTGCTTACGTGCAGTGATGTGAACTAGTAAGAAGGCAGCGGGGCATCTGAGGATTGCTGCTTTCTGCATACCTGGGTGTGACGTGAAGTGCCGACCTTGAAAACGTGCAGGCGAAGATTTGGGGTCCCAGGACTGCCATTTTCAACTGTGCACAACCTATCCCTCAGAGCTGTGAAGCTGACTTAAAAATTGTGGAATTAAAAAACTAAACTAAGCAATAAACACCAGTCGTGGTAATATTGGTCACGTGGGTCGTGTTAATACAGCAGTTCCCCTACTAACTGCTTAGAGATTTCAGGTTTGGCACTTTATATTTTTTTTCAAAATATTTTTGAATCAGTTGTACAGAGGGTCTCATTTATATCCTGGAGTAGCAGGGCCTATGTTATGCACAATCCAAGTGAACAAAAATATCTGTTATGTAAACTGTGTATTTCTTTACAGCTGTATTTCTCCATAGCCCCTGACGTTTAGGTAATCAGCAATCTGGCATGAAGAAAAATACCCATTAAACAAGTATCACCATTAACATTACTAAACACAAATGTACTTTGTTGTATAAATATGACTGTGAACTAGTGAAGTATAAGCAGCATCAATGTATTGATAATTCAAGCAGTTAAACTGATGTTTGGTATGTACATCTAGTTATCACCTGTGCTGTTCTGGTATGTACTTACAGGAGAGTTGAAAAGACCTTTAACTAAAAAAGAAAAAAAAAGCCAACCAGCAGAATCTTTCTTTGACATCATTTACACTTTTTTTCCCCACCCTGAATTAAAATAAGACCTAAACCCCAGAAGCTGTTCGGTGTAGAGGCTCCTACATAGCATATACCTGTGCAGCATCTAACATCCAGTCTCTTGAGTTCATTGCATTCCAGCTGCGGTTTAGTAATGGGGCAAACCGAAGTCTTTTCATGCCAGGGGATAAAAGCGGGCTCAGTGTTGAGCAAGCGTGTCTTGTCTTCTGCCTCTGAAGGGCTCACAGTGCACAAATGGAAGTGTCAGCCAGGAAGGCTAGATGGCATTTTGTATGAGAATAAAAGGAGGGGGAATCTGTTTTGTTCGGTAGCCGGAGCACATACATTTCTCTACAGAGAGTTGCACGTGGGATCTGCCTGACCAGTAGGTCTCCAAATCACTTGCCCGCTTTTCTTCTACCTGACATGATTTTTTCAATCAGCCTTGGCTAGTGAGAGGAGATTCTCCTTGTGCAGAGTTCCCACAAACGTACATCACAATTCTTCGAAGTCGAATTTCAGGCACTAAAGACATTATGGTTTACATGATATAAACTTCTCTCAAGACTGAATGAGTTTCAGTAGCCTTGACACAGGGCACCAGCTCCTTAATCTGTGGATTAACTGGACATTGAGGTTACCATTTGGAAAAATTAAGCTTCTAATCCGTGATATGTAAGGAACCGTAAAATTTAATCTAAATATTCAGGAACAAGATGGAAAAGAATGATAACCTAAGAAATTTCATGAGTTTTATTTTCCTATGCCTTCTTTTTTAATACCATATTTTTTAAAGCAAATACCATGACTTTGAAGGGATATAACTTGTGAGCTTTGCAAATTTGAGGCTGGGAGTACTCAAATTACTATTCTTGGACAATTTCAAGTTTAGAATATCACATGCAGTGATACTTCCAGTGGATACACAGAATGTCTCAAGCATTCTTTGTTCTGCTATTTTTTTTTTCCTATTTTACACTATATCAAACATACCAAGAGCTTGCTGTCAGTCTAGATCATCCTCTCCTTGGAGCCAAGGTAGCAAGCACATTGCCAGACTTCACACAATTGACAAATCCACACTTCACTAATTCCAAACAGTTGCAAAATAACAAACAAATAAATAAATCCTAGAAAATTCTCTTTTTCTTTCAGGCACAATAAAAAAGAGACCGGTTGTTTGTATCACTCAAATGAAGAATGACAGCATAATCCGAGAAAAATCTGAAAGTTTGTTTTGAAGTTTTTCTCTATTCTGCGGGTACTATGCTGAATTCCTCAGCCTCCTAATCCCGGGACACACCACAAATGAGTCTTATAAACAGTTTCCTACTCATGAGCCTGTCATTAATCTCTGAGGATGTTCCAAAGATAGCCATTGGAGGATTTGGATTTGTCATCTTCTTCTTCTTTTTAATCCAGTTAGGGAGTATAGCAAACAGTGACACAAACAGGATTACATTTTGAAGGGGCCCATGCCTGGTTACACGAGCGGCACACAAGACATGCTCAGCTCCGGTTTCCTGCCCTCTGCCCGACTGCTCCTCCTCCTCCTCCTTTCTGGTTGATTGTAAACACATTTGAAAAAACTTATTTCTTGCAGATTTAAAAAAAAAAAAAAAAAGAAGAAGAAGAAGAAGAAGAAAGAAAAGGGAGGGAAGCTGTGTGCTATCCTGATTTTTAGCCTCTTCTCTCTCTCCATTACCATGCTTGTGTCCCAGTGCCCTACCAGTTAACTGTCTGCAGCATTTCCGACGCTTCGTTCTCCTGAATGACAGAACAGCCTTGTCATCTCGGCTACTGGTGGGAACAGAGGTAATTCTTCTCCACTGCTGCAGATTACTTCCAGCATGTCTGTGGTGACAATTTCTTTAGACCCAAATTGTCATGAGGACTTTTCCAGGTAACCAGCACTCTTGGAAATAAAAACTCTGATTTTTAAACACTGAGGGTAATGTAAACACTGAAGTGAGGTATGAAAAGCACCAGTACATTATCCATCTCAGAATACCTTCAAATCAAGGCAAAGAACTTGAAAGGATGGAAGGCTGTTAAAACATCACGAATTCTGTGTTCCTGGATGTATTAATTGTATATTGATTATGGCAGCTGGTATGCTAAATGGTCCTAATTGCTCTGTCCATGACCATCTCTCTCCGCTATTTGTAACTCCTCTAATTTTTCATTTAGCTGCAAACTTTATCAGAAAACATTTTTGCTTCCCAGCTTTTGTCAGGAAAAAATTCTTCAGGACCAAGACTGATTGATAGAGACTTGTATTAGAAACATATGTGATTTAGAAGGGGTTTTAATTTCATGTTAGATTTGGAGACCAAGTAGCCAGTTTCCAATCTGTCCAATGGTGATGGACTGACTTTATAGATTCTTAGGACTAATATAAGCTGTCCAGAATGACTGGCTTTGGTATTTCATATAAACTGCTGTAGTTATCAAGGGTCCACATTTAAGAAGATACCTGATAATATAGTCTGTCAAAACCACTCGTAAGGCAAACAAGATAAACTTAATAACCTTCTGTGTTTTTCCGACTAGAATCCCAGTTCTCAAATGCATCTTATCTGTGCTATGTTATGGGTGGCATTATAAAAAATAAAAATAAATGTCACAGAATGCATTTTATAAATTTACATATAATTTCTACGTTGAGTAGTACTGTTTTTATTGCTCATATACATTTATGCCTCAGATTGTATCTGACATGGTTCAATATGATCTGTAACTCACAACAACATGGCAATGTAAATTGTCTGGAGTAAAGAAAAGTATTGAATAATCTCTGAAGGTTTCAATAAAAAAGATTTAAATTAAATCAAAAAACCACCATTCAAAACCCCAAAGCCAACAGTCAAAAAAGCTTGTTTCCTCCTTTACATTATCTAGACAGCAAAGAAGACTGTACTGTGTGTGTTTGTTAAATAATATACCTTTGCAAAGCTGAGGTAAACTTATCTGCCTGTTCTTTAAAACATTTAAGTTGCAATTAGTGTAATGGTCCAGCAGTTACTGTGTCTAGCTGCTCTTCAGTGCCAGAATGAGATCTTTAGTTTGCTTTTTAAAATTGCCTTTTAAAAAAGATTGCTCCAGAGGAGCCGTAGTGGATCTAACCATGTAGAAGTTTCCAGTCCTGGAGATGAAAATGGTCCTCATGAAGGTGCTCTAAAGTCCAGGTTGCTGCTAATGCTGAACTCTTTCTGAGGAATGGATCATGCAAAGTGAAATTCAATGTCAGTCCATCCTAAACTATGAGCATCAAGTAGGTGACAGGTTTTCCCTTACAGAGTCCTGTGTGAACTGGACTTTGAACTAGTTTTCACATCAGAGCACAGCGTCTCAGGGGATAAGAGAGTGGAGGTGGAAGGGTGTTGCTGGAAGTAGAGGTAGGGCTGTTTCACCCACTGCTACGAAGCTAGATGCTGAGAAGAATGGCTTTTCCCAAAGTGTGATCTGGCCTCCCTTCTGGGCAGTCTTAGGCACAGCCTGTCCTAATGCCTGTTCTTGACTTCGCAACCATAATAAAGTTCTCTTCATCTAAACTATAGGTACTATATACAATCTTTTATAATAACTAATGCTATTTTCACCTCCCTCACCTGTCCTTACACAATTGCAAACACACGAACACACTATTTGGAAAGACCAGATTAATTCTCATTTCAGATGTCAAGCCAGTCCCAAATTAAGAATTAGGATGAGGTATTTTACATGGGGTTGGCTTATCCCACCATTGCCTGTTACAGCGCTTCCTGTACCTTCCTTTGATGGAGCCGAAATTGCTCACTGCTGGAGACCTGATGCTGGACTGAGGAGCCCACAGGTTTGGTTCACAGCTGTGGAAATTCGGTGTTCCCATTGCAGCCACTCGGCCTCAGGATTAGAGTGTTTTCCTACCCTGTTGTTGTTGCTTGCCACTGTCTCCTGTGGAGAACATCCTCAGCACAAGCCAAGACAGCCTCCTTTTTCCCTTTTTGCTAAAACACACCAGTTAATCATTGCTTTCACACACAATTGAGGCAACAATGCAATTTTTGATTGTTTTGCTAAGCCACGCGGAGGTCAGGGCTGCTGCTGCTTTCCTGCGTGCACTGCCGTCCTCAATCAGGCTGTCTAGTGCAGAAGGGGTTGTTTTTTCCGGAGATGGTTTTGCATCCTGAGGTTCTGGCTTTGATTGTGGCAACTGCCTTACTTAGCAGGCACCACAGGACGCAGAGGGGAAAAAGAAATCGGAACAGTGGGGGAGAGGCTAGCGCTCGCCGCAGAGGCACAGCAAAGAGCAGGGCCACCCACTGCCTCCCCCGCTTGCCTCTGACAATTGAGCTCGGATTTCTGCCTTCAGTTCTGCTTGAATCCAAAGAAAGGAGCTGTGTGTAGCAAGCAGAAAATTGCCTACAAATTTTCTGCAAATACAAACAAATTTATTTTTTTTGTAAAAAAGGGACTGCACCTTAGGAGAGATTCAAAATCTTATCCCCCGTATCTTGCCACGTAATGCAAACCTCCTGGCTGCTCCATTTGGAAGTGCTCAAAGGACAGTGAGCCTGGTTCTCTGCTACCAGCACCCGTCTGACTCGAGAAGGAACTCCCAAATTCCTTACGTGAAAGCTACCTCATCTGGCTTAACATTCGGAACACTACTGCATGCAAGTAACAAGCAGCTAATTACTGTACTGTATGAGGTAGTTCGATACGACAGATGCAGGTTTCTGATTATCAGATGCACCTATTAAGATTTATATTCCTAGCCCTGATCTCATTCAAGGAAACAGTAAAACTTGTGTTGGCTTGGAATGGGTTAGGGACTGACTCCTGAAATTCAGTTATTTCACTTCCTGCCTGTTTAGATTCATGACAACAATCAGGAGCAATGCTTTACATTTTCTGGCACTTTTTATTCCCAGGATTTCTCAATATGCCACAGTCTACACACACATCATCAGCCCATTGCCAAACATGTTGCAGTAGGCAAGAGAGATCTCCATCCTCCCAGGCAGCAGGCAAGATTTCCATGTTGAAATCGGATACAGAAGACCCGCTGCACAGAAAGGCACAGGGCACCTCGGGTGGCTGTCTTAGAAGGAGCAAGGGGGATGATGTGTTTTGCACCTGTTATGCAACAGAGAACAATTTGCCAATTAATTCAGGTAGTGTTAGAGAGAAGAGATAACATGTCTTGGATTTCCTGCTCTTAATTTATTGAACAGCTAGACCCTTGGGACTAATAACAAGTATTCCATCAGCCTGCAGGAGGTCTACAGTTTCTGATGTCATAGAAAAATACCATCTTTCAGAATGGCAAAATATTGTTAACTGATGCAGGCCTTGCATAAAGAACTTCTCTGATGGACTATTTAAATAAATGTTCTACCTTACCTTTAAACTGTACTTCCTAATGGGCAAAATGATAAACAACAAGTACATGGGGTGAGTATTTACTTGTTTCTTACCGCTTCATTTCTTTACAGTGACCAGCCAGAGAAAACAAGGTAGGAAATAACCTTTCCATCACTTTCTCCAGGCACATAGGTGACAGGAGACTTTCATTTCCTAGGCACTTCTTACATGGGACTGTGTCCTAGGACCTAGGTGACAACCTGAAGTGACTTAAGCCCTAAACCACTAGGGAGGGAATTTCAATATAGAGGACTCCATTACTTTGTGTGTTTACTTAGGAAATAACTGTGGAAGTAACTCATAAAAGACTAACTCACTTCTTAGTTTCTTTCTCTCTGCAGCTTCATTAATGCAAATTGGAAGAACAGGTAATACAATAGAAAATCTTTTGGCTTGACAGCTAATTGCCAGAATCTTCTCACTTTCAAACTAATAAATAAATCAAATGTTCCTTATTCATGAAGATGGCAGTACCATCTTACAATGCTTGCTCTGATGCCAGGTGCAGTTTAACTAAGACAAAGGATCTTATTTATTTTTCACTTAGAGGCAGAGGGGTTATTGAGGTACCAGCTGCTCTAAAAGTGATAAGGTTTTTCTGCAAAAGGGCATTTTAAAATGAATCAATGCTGAGCTAATATTCTTCAAAGAACTGTTTTCTTTTAACTCATTCTAGTTTAGTTTATACCATATTTATAGAGCCTGTCATTTGGAAGTCCTGTACCTAAGTTCAGATGATTATATGTCTCCTGATCTGTAGTCGTCTTGTGCAGGTATGCTGAGATGGATCTATGAAGCAACCAGTGGAGTTACAATCAGTTAGAGAGATAAAACAGTGTCCTGCCTCTTCTCAGTCGATGCATTATCTCTCTTCCTCTCTTTTCAAAATAGGCAGCTCTGTATTCACTAATTTAGGGACACATACTCAGTCTGTAAAGATTGTTTCACAAAGTGCTGAGGTTCAATCTCAATTTTATAATGAGATTCAGGACTGGAAGCATCAAATCAAACTGCAGCCATGTTGTCTGTTTTCTAGTTCAAGTAGTTGTGCTTTCTTCCACAGAGAGTAGGCTCTATCCTCTGAGATGAGAGACATGAAATTCATCCTACAGACACTGAAACCTAAACAAAACCTGTTTAGTTTGCAAAGCGGATGATGTGGCAGTCTGTAAAAACCTTTGGTGCAGAAGCACCTGGTTGTGAAGCCCCCCCAACACAGACCGAAGTGCTTACAGTAAGATGCAGTGACAAATCAGAATTATGTCCGACCTCCGGCCTTCAAACAGCTTCTAGGAAGTCAACGCGATTCATGTGGCTTCCAGGCAAACCTCACCGGCAGTAGCTTTCTTAAAATTCAGGCTGGAGCTGCTCAAAAAATTCATTCCAGCTTCTGTCAGTCTTCTCCGTGTCTCTTTCACATTTGTCACCCTGGGTTACAGTCTCTGATTTGTTATAATCCAGGTTGGTTGCTTTGGATTTCCTCACCAGCACCTCACAGACTGCTAGCAGGATCAGGACTCATGCTTTTGTTCTCTAGATAGCTCAAAATACTTTTTCTTCTCATGTATCGTATGTTCTGCAGCTTCTAAATCCAACTAGGTAAATTGGAATGGTCAACAACTTTGATTATAACTTTGCCTCTACACGTTACCTTAAGCAGCTTTTTATTCAAGAAGAGAAACAAGAAAGTTATATCAGATAGGCAGCAGAAACTTTTGTCAGGTTATATAACACTGAGAAGTTTTTCTGTTTTGCTGTCTCTTTATGTTTAATGAAATCTTTCTCAAAGGAGAAAGTTTCACTAAAGTTGTAATGGAACATTTTTATTTACTATTTTCTCTATATCTACTATTTTCTCCATATTTACTATTTACTATTGTCTGTATTTCCTATTTTTCCATATCTCTGTTTTTTTCTAGCTTTAGAATCAGTAAAACAAAGACAAAAATGTGGAAGACAAAATTCAAGGCTCCTTGTTTTAGAGAACGCTCCTCAATACCAAGAGGGACACATACTCAGTTCTTCAAGAGGGTGACTTTCAAAGAATGCAGCACAGCACACTGAGTCCATAACTGCATTTTCGTTCGTTTCACACAGGTCTGGAGACAGCATATAGGTGCCTCTGGAGCTGTAGACAGCATATAGCTGCTTCTGGAGCAGAATTAGGCCTGCATAGCTGTTGAATGACCTGGCTCAGAGTCATCAAGAGATTTCTGCAAGTAGCTCCAACTAATGCTAATGGGAATGTGACAAATTAATCTCTCATGTACAGATGAGAGAACAAATCCATTCGGTTGCAGAATAAAAATATTGTTGATGTTTGAGGAACTACAGAAACCTGAACCCTGTAACAACAACAACCACCACCAACAGAATAATACTTTTGGCTTGTTAGTACCATGCAGTCTAAAATCAGTACGGGTACAAAGATAATGCAATGTGTCCCTCCACTTTAACACCTCTGATGGGATTTTCCTTGTATCATATTGGTAAATTACAACAGCATTATTCCAGCTTGTAAGAAAATCTGGGAATGAGTAACATAAATATTTTAGCCCGAAATCCACATTGTAAGGGCAGAACTGAAAAGAAGACAATATAAAAACAAAAGAAAAAAATCAAGGGGAAATAAAGCATAGATTACATTTGCTTTGGTAAAACAAGTAAATTTCATATTCACTTATTTACTCTTTATTTAAGATATAAGCAGATATTCCTATCATAAATGCATGCTTATTTGTCATACACAATGAGTTCCTCTTTAGTTATTTTCTGTTTTTATAGTATGATTTCATAGCTTCTTCCCAATAAAAATTATTTGTTTATAGTTGCATTCCTTCCATCTAAAAAAAGCAAAGGTGCTTCAATGTTACAATGAAATCCTGCATATTTACTGTCATCTGGGAACAGTCCTACCAGTATGTATTTCAAATTTCTTGCTCCACTATTTTGAAAATGCTAACACTAAAAGGGAATATCATAGGGACAACTGTAAGAAAGATTTAAATTTCTTAACTTGTTAGTACAGGACACATAGCTATCTAGAACAGGGAAAAGACCATAAAAGCATATGTTGGGAGACATCTGAACATGCTACAAGGATAGATGCAATTTTGGGTCATGGATGTTTAAATGTTTCATATCTGCCCTTAAGAGGCAAAAGGTTTATGCTCCTGTTCTGCCACCTGCGTATTCATGAGGAAATGACCAAATGTTGACAATGTGTCTGATGCATGACGTGAGCCATGCAAACCTCTCTGAGATGTGGTATGTGCAGTGGTGTTGGACAGCTTCAGGAAAGCTATCCTCTCCTGGACATATCTTCTCAGTGAAGGGGATCACGATGTCCTGCCAGGAGTGTTCCTGGCCATGCCTTGCTGTTTACAGGAGTAACACAGGGTTGAACAGGCTCCCAGAGGGACCAGACTGGCTGAGAGCACTGCAAGGACCAGGTTCTCCTCAGGTTTCTCCCTACCAGTGCAGTGGGAGTGCTTATAAGACAGGAGGCCTTGGGAATGCCCTTCAAGGGCCCTGTTTGGGTGACTGTCAGGGCAGCCTTCCTGAAGCCATAGGTGGCCTCCCAGTGGACATGCAGCCTTGCCTGAATGACATACCAGCAGCAATTCTCATTTAAAATGAGGAGTTAACCAAGTCAGCTAAGTTTGCTGCATACATTTGAATGTCAAAAAAAGTGCTGATGCAACAGCATCTGCTAAATATATAAATAACTACTTACTGCTTTAGCCTAATTCAAAGCCAATCAAAAAGACACTACAAAAGACATCAGCTAAGAACAAGCCTCCTGCGGTGCACTGGAATAAGTCACCCCTGTGGAAATCAGTGCGTGCCTTGCAGATCTGCTTTGATGCTGGCATGGTGTTGAGTCATCGAGTGTGTCTGAAGAGTTCTGTCCTGCTGTCCAAACTGAGAACGATGCCAACAGAGGTGAGGTTCAGAGTGGCTCCTCGATGTGTGAGGATGTGCCTCATGCAGCCTGTGGATACCTTGGAGGTCTTTCAAAATGCTCAGGCTGTCAGACAGCAAAATCAAGGCATTTCTTGAGGAAATGAAAGCAGAGACAGCGCAGAAAGGAAGAGCTGGCCAACCACACTTGAAGAAGCTCTTCAGGCACTAGAATAAACTAGCAATAATCCATTTCTTGTCACTGCTACAGCTGCATGAACTTTATTTTTGTTTAAACATTTTAACATACAAACTCCACAAAGTCGATTCTGGCCCCATTGAAGGAACTAGAAACACTTGTGAACTTTTTCCAAAAAATAGTTTCAAAATTACAGTTCATCTGCCAGCTTACCTACATCCAGTTGTTTTGCTATAGTTTTGAAACCTGTAAAATACATATATTTTTTTGTGATTTATACTTATTTTACTCCCACACTGAATTTTGTCACTATAAATGAAGACTGGTCATGCACATTTATTCAACATCCTGTCTGCGGGTTAGCTGCGTTTGTCAGGTTTGCCTTACTAACTCTCCTTATAAAAGTTGAAGCTCATTTCATATGTACGGAAAATACAGGGAATGGCAGCTAGCTAGAGACTCCAGCTAGGTGCTTCATCTGTCACTCAGGCTTCAAGTTCAGTAATTTATTTTCTTCCCCTTTAATCCATGTCCTGTAGAAGGTCTGGATTTCAAGTACAACCTAGGTAAGAAACTTCACTTTCTCACCTCTGCCTCACAGCTGCACTCTCTGCAGCCAATATGAGCTGCTGGGATCATTTCTTTCAAACCGCAGAAATGGAAGAAGACTTTGTAATCTTCTCAGATAGATCTATTTTGTCACATTAGCCTTGGGCCTAAACTTGCATATGAGATCAATCTCCCAGTTTATCCTACTGCCCCAGTTCTGGCACTCTGTCCTGAGTATGAGGTGACCCAGGTAAGTCAAGAAACAGCAAAGCATGGGAGGAGGCACTTGGCTGAAGCTCAGCCCCTGCCACGACAAGTGCCACGGCCATAACAATCTTCAATGATGTCCTCTGGAGAGCTCTAGTTAACACTGGACTAAAAGGAAGAAGCAACTTAAACCACTTAAAAATACTGAAATGAAATTAATGGAAATTGTGATGTTCTAGATGAAAGATGTTGGATTTGGGAGTCCCAAAGACAGTGCAGCATTGCAGCCAGGGACCTGGCCTATAAGAGGCGTCCAGAACGTTCATGGCATGTGTGCCACCAGGTAAGAAACATGGCTGCTGGAGATATCCATGAATGAATGCAGAGGAAATACACACAGCAGTGTGTAAAAATTGCCCAAGCATACCTACATTTCTGTTTGAATTACCAGAAACTTCTCCTGAGATGAGACTAGTTAAACACGTAGTTTTAGACCACAGACCAGTGGTGCCACGATGGAGCTTGAACCACAGTGTGCTAACTCAGCACGGCTTTTCAGATCAATGAACACCACATAACAGCCATGGCTCCTTGTTACTACAATTTCCTTTGCTACATCAGCTGAAAACATATATCTAAGCCTGCCTATGTGCAGTCAGACAGGACTGCAGAAGGTCAAGACCAAAGGGGTAAAGTGGATTTGACAACCAAGGCAGACCAACAGATGTGAGACACGTATATTAAGCACTGTCAGAAACATGTGTGGCAATTTTAAAATTAAATCAATGGCCGCAGAGTCACAGGCAAAGGGCCAGACTTTCAGATGCTTTTTGAAGGAGAGACAATAGACCCTGGAGTAGTTAGAAAAAGCCATGGTATGTCAGGACAGCAAGGACTGCTACAATACTGCCTAAGAGACATCCTGCTGCAAAGGGGAAAGAAAACTGGGCTGTGGAGAGCAGATGGAGAGCTGCACCAGAGCTACAAACAGGAGAGAGAATCGGGCCTGGAGCAGAAACAGAAAACAGCTGCTTGATCCTATCCGGCAGTGCTTGTATCCGAACAGGAGCGGTGCAAGCTCACCCAGCCAGTCCTCGACCGTGAAACAGCCACCAGAGTCACAGGCTTTGTGTGGCAGAATGAGCTCTTCGGTCTTTCCATTTTGTGAATAAAAGCAAACATTTAAAATTGAACTTGAGACACAGTGTTAGTATCTAATACGCTCCCTGTCACCCCCTTTACTGTACTAAATATGCACAGTGTTCCCCCTTTACTCTGTGCTGTTGGGTTCTTGGACGATTATAACTGATTTTCAGACAATTTTACCAAATTTTTACAATTTTGATGAGCTGTGTTAATGAGTCACAAGTCATTGAGTGGCCAGGCTATTGATGGACGTTCAATAAAAATACAGAACAGTCTCTCACCCACCAAAGATAAAACCAGCTAGCTTTGATCTCCATTCCCACATCCCTCAGACAAAAATTGGGGGTTTACCAGCACTTGTGTGTACATTGTCCCATCTCTGCAGGCAGGATTCCAAATATTATTTGTTTTGACATCCCAAGCATAACAATACAGGGTTTTTTAAACCAAACTTTGCATTTAAATGCACGCGTGTGTACATATACTGCAGGTGGCTAGGAGTGGTTTATAATTCTGGGTGGCATGAACCAAAGCAGTACCTTCTGTTCAGGAAAAATCATACATAGTGGACCATAAGAAGAAATATTCCAGAGCAACAGAGTACCACAGAGTGCTTTCAGCAAGCCAAAGCTCTCTAGGATACCAAAGGACAGAAAAGCCAAGTATCAGCTATTTTACAATGAACTATGTTGTCAAAGATCTGACCACTACTAACATGTCTTTGTATCCAAGAGGAACCACAGTAGCTTTTATCTCACTCCCGTCTTGCTGAATCATCTTTTCTGCCTACATTAAATATCCACTGAACTAATCTAAACCTTCTGTAAATGTCTCTCTTCCTTAAAAGAAAGGGATTTTCTATATTAGTTCTGGCTGCATTTTTATGAACCAAGATAAATGTGAGTTGTTAGCCCACTCTTAAAGCACTTATTCAGGTTTCCAAGCTTGAAGAATCAAGTTAAGTACATCAGTAAGAAGCCTGCATACAGCACATCCAGCATCTCTGTCACCGGATCGTAATTCCTCCGCTCTGGGATTACATTCCAATGGACCTTGTCCTGCAAGTCTTGCAGAAAGTAATTCATGAAGAGAGGCTATATGAAAAGGTATCATAATTTGGCATACGGATGAAAGATCACATTTAAGAGACAAATATGCTTCTTGATTCCTGTCCTACTTAGCTTGTGATTACTTGCTGAAGTGCTTGGGTACAAAAGGAAGAAGTCCAGGGGGTCTGTCGGCTCTGCCCCTTCTCTAAGTGCCCAGCTAAACCGTTGCTTCAGTCTGCTCAAACCCCATCCTAGAATCAAAAGTCTATGGCTCTAAGCAACTTTGTAAGCTCATCAAAACTTCTTTTTTAACTACTGCTTATAAAGAAAATAATAATTCTCCTATGAATAAGAGAGGCAGTTTTCCAAATTATATCTGCATATACAAACATAGATGTTTTCTGGTTTGTATGCAGGTTGTCCTTCAAAACCAGAACAGTCACTGGGTGGTGTGGACATTGCTTGGCTACCTGGAGTTTTGTGGTTCATATCTGGGACAGTGTACACACTTGTTCAGTGATTAATTTTTCCCTATTAAAACTCAACTTGAAATTCCAGTCAATAACAAAATAAAGCTGAACCACAAATGCTCTGATCTGCTCTATCAGATTGCCCACTGCACAAACATTTGAGAAGAGTATCCCAAGGGACTTAACTGTGAAGCTCTATGCGGTAAACTGCTCCAGTAAAATGTTCTGCATCAGGGACAGGCTACAGCTAACACCTGGCAAATGATGCGAAACAGGCTGGGAAACTGTAATGATCGTACGCTAGCGTGTGTCTTGTATTGCAAGAAAGTACTTCTAGCCACCGGCAATATTTTTTTAAGTGAAGTACTAAATGAGCCCATAGTTCAATAGACTTACGTGAAATACTTTCTAAACATTCCACGAGGCCAGGGTAATAGCAAGTTACATTGCACATACACGCAAGAGAAATTGCTTTAGCCACATTTGAAATAGAGTTTGCTAGTATAATTCCTGGCAGCTGATTAGTAATGCACCTCACATCTTACAGTTTGCACCAAGATACATAGAGGATTATCACGGCCAGCTGAAATTGCAGGGGGCATTTCTCTACAATAGGGCATAATTATGCAAAGAGAAAATGGGAAGTTGAGCCTAATGATCTTTTCTTATGTCAAATGTGTGTGTGGTAGGAAATCACAGTCAGGCAAAGCTAGAGGTCTGCTGGGCTTTCCTGTGCTCCTCCGGGTGCATGGAGAGTGCCCAGATACCTCTCATTGTTTTATAAAACTAAAGGGACAGTAACATAATGTCCCTAAACCATTCAGAGGTGCCACATCAGATGGACAGGGAAGGAGGAATGCTACCTGCTGCCTCTCTGATGGATGCAGTGGTCTTTCACTCAGTCACTAACCCAGCCTGGCTGTATTAATGTTAACTGATACAGTCATAGCCTATGCAGGCAGATCTGGAGATCCAGCATGCACAGCACAGCTGATGCCACAGTTCATAAAAAATAACATACTTATATAAAGTCTCCGAAGGCACCTTTTTCTTATGTACACTTAAGTAAAAAGTGGGTATGACCATTTAGGTTTTATGGTCACCAGGGTCATACAATTTTCTCTGTATATTTATTGCTTCTTTTTGTAGCTGTGTTATTCTCCAGAACTGTGAGGCACTTAATGATCACACAAAGTATATAGCATTGTTTCTAGAAAGTCATTTCTAACATGTTGGTCTCAGGTCACTTTCCACTTTCTGTTTCCTGCAAGGTACAGGAACGTTCACTCACATTGAGAGGAAGGAAGGAAGGACTTTATGTATCCAGGACAGGAGTTATCAGCCCGAGCATCTGAGCCCTTAAACTGGAGGCATCAGACAGCACTTGGCTTAGTTCTCCACTCTGCAGGAAACACTTTTACCTCCAAAGGTGTCGGCAGTAGTAGACAGACACATAGAGGCTCGCTGTCCCTCAGACATCCTTTCAGTGGTTTCCTGCGGTGCAGCAAATGCTTTTGTGCACAAACCCTTTTGTGTCCAAATCCGACTTTTCTCAATGCTCAACTTCCTTGCAGGGCTTCTGCGTTCTCAGCCTTTATCCCCCCCATGCCCTGCCTTTCAGACACCTCCATCCCCTCAGCTGGCTTGCATGGCTCCAAGGGATGGCACTGTCTTCTCTCTCCTCCAGAGGGTTTCTCTGGACCAGGACGGGAGCCATCAGGAAGAGGCTGAAGAGCAGCCTTCCACCCTGCTGCCCTTTCACACCCTTTTGCAAGAACCTACTAAGACATGATAACTGATAAGCATTTCAAGGAGCTGTGCCACCCATTCCTCCATTTAAGCCAGAGTTTCTAGGTAGGGGTCCACCCTGGCTGGTATAAGGTGCACTGAAAGGGCTGCAGTGACAGGTGACTACTAGAAGACATTATCAGCTGAATCAGTAGTATTTCCAGACCTGTGAGACATGGGTGCAGTTTCAACCTGCAGCCTCTAAATGAAGAGAACAAAACTTTGCAGGGTGCATGGCAAGATGCAAAGTGACTGGCTTCCTCTACATCAAACCCTCTCTCTGCTCTTTTCCCAGCAACAGGGAGAGAGAAGAGCCAAGACCTAAAAAGCCTTTCCTACAGAGAAAGGCAGCTCTATTTTAGAAATCACCAATGCCATTAGGAATCACTTTTCAGACTGGGACCACCAAGACACGAGGGAGGTAATGGCCAGCAGTGAGTAGGGAGCGGTGATTTTGTTGGCTTTTGGTGCCTGCTGCAGCTTGACAGGAGCCCAGCTGGCCCTGGCCCAGCAGGGCGCAGTCCCAGCAAATAGCTCAGGAAATCAGTGCTGGTGCTGGGGTTTAATTCTCCTGCAAAAGGGAAAGGTTTAAAAAGTAATAGAGCCACCGCCACACGGCTGCTTGCACCTCCCTGTGACTCCTGCTGCCTGCACCAGCCCTGTGGGTGAGTGGGGAGTGGGAGCTGGGAGCAAGGAGCCTGGGGGAATGGCCCGGTTTCCATGCATTTTGGATCAGCTTGTGACCTCAGGAGCTCTGCCCAATTTCCAGATGTTCCTTTCAAAGGTTTGTAGGGTTATGAGGGTTGATGGGATCAAGCCCTGCTGGAAAAAAGAGTCCTGGAAAGCCTCCAGAGTCTGCAGACATGGGGATGTGGAAAGACTCATCCTGGGAGGACTGTAAGTTAAACTTTGTTAATGTCTCTCTTTCTTTGCATACCTCACTTGTACGGCTTCAAATCTTTTCGAGGCCTGCCTGGAAGAATCTTTGCAAGTAAAAGAAAATCAGAGCAGCTTAGTAGGCAGACAATTGCTGGGAGCTTATTTCCTCTCCTAGATGCAGTGACTCACTTCTAAGCTTCCAAGTACACCAAGTGTATATTTTCCGCACACTCTGGTATCAGCAAACATTTTTACCATAAAGCATATTAGCTAGTCATAAGCTCTTTTTGTCTATAATTCAATGGAATGTGTGCAACCCCCTGCCGTCTATGTAGGTATTTGTTATTGTAGGCTGTTGATTAGCATTGAAAGGCAGAGATAGCACAGAAATCATGCAATACCAAATCTCACTATATGACTTTTCTATATAGAAGGGAAATTAATTGTTCTTAGCAGTATAAATATACACGGCAAATCACTGAAAAACACATACCTATTTGAAGTAATCTTGCAAGAAGGCATTTGTTGTTCCCTCCATCAGCAGCACTGCTCAGCAGATGACTTAAAATAGTTGCACTCCAGTGGACAAACCTGGCGGAGACAGAGTCATGGATGAATGCTGTAAGGTCTGCAGTCTCTTGGCCAGCCAAAGGTGATTAACAGCAACCCAGACTTGTGTACTGCTCCTTAAAAGCCGCTACAGAAAGGCAGGCTGGACAGGGCAGAGATCATTCCAGGAAGCGCCATTAAGTGGACACCTATAGCGGAAGGACAGGGCTCTCTTCTAGTGACATCCCTTGTTCCATGCAAGAAGAAAGCAGTTGCCTGTGATGCCTTGTCATTGTCATGTAGGCCATCACTTACCCCACAGCACCAATGGGCTTGGGAGGGAATATTCAATGTTCTTTGAGGTACATTTTCTGATACTTTATCTCTGACCTACAGTGACAAGAAAGGATCCACAAGAGCCCTCAAGGAAGGAGTGCAATTGCTGAACTCTTCTCTCCACCTCATCTTAGGAGCAAATCTATTAAAATGGAAGCCTTCAAGTAATGATTCACCCCAACTCTTCTACAAATATGTGTGTGCATGTATTATATATAAGTGGGTGTATGCAATACCATTTCCCTAAGCATTGGGGTGCACTATGTCATATCTATGTTCATCAATGCACAGTCAATTCAAATGTTAATGAGATTTAAGAATTGCTTAAAACTGAATTCATGGTTAGGTGCTTTGCTGGCTCATTCAGCTATACTCCTTCATTTTGCAGTCAGCCTAGTGTGAGGTAGAAAATCACATGAGATCATCAAACCCATCTCATAAACCCTACAGAGAAGGAAATAATCACTAGAGAACATATTTGATATCAGTTGACTATTGAATTAATTAGTAGAACAAGAAAGAGGAACATCAAATTTCTACTAGAAATAACACAAGTCAATAATACCACTAATACATTAATCATATACAGGAAGCTTGGTTTCATAAACTCCTGCACTATAATTTTTATTCCAAGAACTATCAAATATTTGAAGATTTCTTCACAACATTTTGTTAAACCAATGAAACCAATATTTTTGCTTCATGCCAGAGTGTGTCATTACTTGGCTTTCTTTTAATTCGAAAAAGAAACACAAAGTCTAATGTTGTCAATGACACAAGGACTGCATAATTTTGAAATACGAATATAATACAAACATGCCATTTTGAACCATTCATAGTTAAGCACTGTGCATGCATTTTGCTGTGTACAGTGACTCTTGCTGAAGGCTTTGGCCTGGAGCAAGAAAATATTTTGGCTACGTATGTAGTTCTGGAAATCTATACCAATATTTTGGCACTTTCTATCATGCTGTACTGAAAGAACAAGGAAGGAGAATACTGTCATTTTGTCATTGGGAGGAAAGGGATAGAAAGACCAGATCAGAAGCAGACAGATTATTGGAAATGCCATCATTCAGAGGACTGCAGAAGTGGATTATTTCTACTGTTAGAGTTGCAGTTACAAATCAGGTATTAAATTGTAATTGTGTAAATAATTGTTGTTGTTCTGATAACACTGCAAAAGTGAAGAAGAAAAAAGTTTTGGGTCAATCAGGAACAGTATTTTTTCTGGAAGATGTATGTTTTCCAACGAAGGGTACAATTGTTCTGGGTTGCATCCAGCCATTAAATACAGAACTGAAGACTGGCTCCCCTCTTACGTGGAATTGCCTGTCCCCCAGCCAGCATTTTCATAGTGCTCTTGATTCCTCACGTGTTCTCAGCTGCTTCGTATTGATCACAGTGGGACATGTGACACTGGTTGTTCTCATGCCAGGCCAGGAGAAACTCCTTGCCCTCAAGTCATGTATGTCTTGTGCGATACACAGGTCTGGTGCATGTGCTGGGTTTGGGACATGGGCTCTGTCAGCGGAGAAGTCAGCTGCTTTAATACAGATGGACCTCTGGGGTTGAGTGGTTGGCCCTGAAGTGTTTCACGTTATTGCATAAAATGCTCTTTAGAAAAAAAAACCATGATTGAATGTGCATTTATGCCTGCCTTTGCTTTCTCAGCTTGCCACTCTGTACTTCTTTTTGCCAGACCAGCCAGGAAAGGGCTGTGGCCCACGCAGCGGATGGACAGACTGGCCCCGCAGCAAGTATGGCCTGAGGCAACAGCCCACATTGCTGACAAAGTGTGTAAGATGTAGCAGATGACCACCAAGAACAAAGTTACTTTATGGACCATGGTAGCAATGTGCTCAGTTCTCTGAGAGTATCTCCTCATGGCGTTTGCAATTCAAAGATACCCTGGCTTCTGAGAGGCTTTCTCCTTACCCTCATGAGCATCCTCTCCTTCCACAAACTTTAGTCATTACCTTCTATCTTGTCTTGTTTCTCTGAGGTGGCAAATTGCTTTCAAACAAAGAAGCATCTCTGATGCTTCTCTCAAAAGTCCCTCTAGAGGATTCAACTCCTCGTATTTAGGGCAGAAAATGTCAGTCCCAGAACTTCCATCATCCTCTGCAGTCTTCCTCTGGTCTACCTTAAAGCCTTTCCCCTGTGGGGTGTCTCCTGGGATGCTTACTGGTGCTGAGAAGGTCATCATTACACTTTGCTTCCACGTACAGTGATAAATGTTTTATTTCCAAAACCACTGACTTTCCCATGTAGTGCAGAAATATGCTGATACAGATAAAAGTTAGAAATAATAATAATTTAAAAAAATTTGGCAGAGTAATTGGTCGAATGCTTTGAATCAGGTGGTGATGTTGCTTTTGTTATGGTACCACCTCCCTTAAACTGGAGAGTAAAATTAATGTCTCTTTTCACTGGAAGGAAACACACAGGGTTTTCATACTGCCGTTAAGCCTGGGAACTGTTATTGCTGTACCTTGGACCAAGCACAGAAAAGTTTTATGCAGCCAAATACTTAGAGTCTCTTCTAGAAGCTGTTTGACTCCCTCTTTTTCACACGGGGCCTACCCACACACGTGAATCGGGCTCAGTGTTTTGCGGCTGTGTTCTACCTTTGAACTTGGTAATTTCCTCCTCTCTTAATCTCCTTTTCTGTAGGAACTGGCAGCCTGCCTGGCTTTAAGTAGAAGCAATGCCAATGATTTTGCATTTTTTTTGTTTGTTTGTTTTTGGTTGTGGGGTTGTAGGTTTTTTTTTTTTTTTCCTTTTTTCTTTTTTTTAAAATTTTTAGGGAACTAGTCAATCTTGAAACTCAGATCTCCCTATCTGATATTCAGCTGCAATGACAGAAACAGAGAAGAAAACAAGTTACCATCAGTCCAGTCTGTCTTGCAATATGGGAAGCAGTTATTCCTCAGAGCCCTGTGAATCCCAAGATTTCCTTGATTGGCACTTGGGACAAGCAACAGTTAGAGCTATATATCACAGCTGGTCTGTCGTGACGTATAAATGAACAGGTATTTCCAAGTAGCACAGCTGATCCCTGGGGCCATTGTATAGAAGGTTTGAAGTATCTGTCCTCTAATTAGATGTTGCTCTCTGCTTTCTCCTGCGTAGACATGGCAGACACAGCAGTCTCCTGCCTGTGTCAGTTTACTTCCAGGTAGACACATTCAAATCACATTTGGGCTTTCTGTTCTTCAGGTTCTTGTTCCATGTTACTACTTAAGTTTTTGCCAGCAGGTTTAAAAATGTACGTTTTGAGACATAAGAGAAAATCTGGAATGTCTGAGAGTTAAATCAGTATTGAGATCTTCCTTCTTTTAGGGAACTATGTTTGAACACTAAAACTGTGGGCTTTATTACGGGAGTTCATTTCTTTTCCCTTAGCCATCTAGGCTCAGAATACTTTCCCCAGACTATTAAAAAAAGAGGAAGAAATCTTTTATTATTCTTCCAGCATGGCCTCTGAAGGGCTTTGGCACATTGCTCCTGGGTCTCTGCTTCCTGAGACACATCCTGACTCTGACGTGGTTCCTGACTCCATCCATCCAGTAAGGTACCCGATCCTTTCCAAGCAGTGCAGGGCAGGATTTTCAAGGGTATGAGGAACATCTACGTCACTCCTGCAGCATCACATGAAGTGCATTCTTACCAGAAACATTGTGAATGAAAATAACATTGACTGTATGATGACAACAGTGCTTTTGATCTTGAGATTTACTTTCCTATTCTTTAATGTTCCTATTCCTTTAAAGAATAGGATAAAGACTGTACAAAATCTTTCACTATTTTATTTGTTCCTTTTTTTAAAACAGAATCAGCCACATCTCAGTCTCACAGAAACTGGAACATCAGCTTCATGGGAAATACGAGATATTAATCAACAGCTCGGGGCTCAGAGGAGTACAATGGGGAGATACTGAAGTTGCTCAGCAAGAATTAGGTTGAATCCAGAAGGTCTGTTAGATATGACCATGCTCTGCCTGTGCCAGATAGAACCTGGATGTGTGGAAAAAAACCCCAAACAAATTGCTGTCATAACTCTCCAGGTAACAGAAATTCAAACCAGACAGATCTGAGCATCTATCTTTTGTTTGCCAGGGTATATCAGTGCGTGCACGACACATGGACGATAAGCAATGCTTTCTCTCACTCTACAAGCAGGTCTGTCCTGCTGAGTCTGGCACAGGGCAATGAGGGGATTTTGCAGGCGGAATTGCAGGCGGAGGGGATGGGAAGGGCCTGTCTGCGGCAGTGGCTGTGGCTGCGCTACTGCGTCAGAGACACGCGTGCACTGGGACAGAGGAGATGCCGTGCTGGGTCACAGCCAGACGACCAGCCTTCTCTCTCTGCCAGCGTCAGCCAGACCTGCTGTCTGGGGAGCACAGATGAACCTGGCCACTTTCAGCAGTCCATCCTCTCACACCTCTCCATCATCCATGACTGCTGGGTTAGGGATGTTAGAAGGACTATCCCAGTCTAAGCCTTTTAAGAAACTCCTTATGGACTTGTCCGAAAATTGGCATGAGTGCTTTTGAACCTACTGACACTGTTTGCCTTTGAAACCTCATGTAGCATCTGGTTCCTGCAGCTGGTCACTACCTGCTGTGTAAGGAAGTGCTTTCTTTCATCTGCTTTAAACTCACCTCCTACTCATTTCATGAAGCCCCACAGTTCTCAGATTGTGGGATTTTGTGGGTAACAGGTCTGCATTCATTTTCCCCATGACCTTCACAATCTTGTAAATGCTGAGCCTAATCTCAGTGGGGGAATCATAGTTGCCTTACGAGGACAGACTAAAAGTCTGGGCTCTCCTCCAGTGTCCCATTTGAAGGGTAGTGGTGTTCTCACCTCTCCTTGCAGGGCAGCCGTTCCAGCCCTGTGACCCCTGGCTGCCCCTGCCCCTTCCACATGTCTCTCCTCAGATGTGCACACCAGAACTGCGCGTGCCACTGAAGATGTGGGGTGCCAAAGTGCAAGACACATAGCACCAAAACTGTCTTGTTCTCAGTATGCTCCTGATGATGTGCAACATTTCGTTGGCTGTCGTGCTTGCTGCTGCGCATTGAGCCAACGACTTCAGGGCACCTGAAAATCAAAGATCTTCCTGTGTTGGGCCTGCCAGTTCCATTCATCAGCATCTGTCATGGTTTAGATTGTTTATCACTACCCAGCAAAGCTTAGTACCATCTGCACTGGTCCACACTGCTGACTCTCCCCATCCTGAAAAATGACCGTTATATACTGCGTCCTGCTTCTTGCTCCTTGATCAGCTTTTGACCAGGAAAAGGACCTTTACTCCTGTCCTATGGCATTTAATTTCTTTAATAATTTTTGGGAAGAAACCCAGGCAACACAAACTGTCAAGGCACTGGGACTGACAGGTGGAAGCCTGTGCCCTGGCCTGGCTGGTTCCTCAAGCAAGTTTGCGTCACCTGGTGATGCAGGTCTTGCCAAGTGACAGGCACAGTAAAAGCTGCTATTACAGTGAAGATACAAAATAAGCCTGAATGAGCAAAACTGGTAATGGGCAAGTCACACGACAGAGGATACCATCAATGAGAAGAAGAAAATTTTAGCTGCCATCCAAAAAGGGAAGGAAAGGGACAGAGAAAACTGTAGGGTTGGAAGATGCAGCATGTGAAGTCAGTTAGAAAAGCAGCTGCCATTAGTTACCAGTGACTGAGGTACAGGTGCCGTATGGCCAGCTGTAAGTTTGAGAGATGTCCAGTTAGCCTCCCTGCCTTTTATTGAGGAAGCCATAAACACCAGTAGGTCAGCAGGATACAAATGTAGCGAGGATTTGTGCACAGGCAGTTATTAAGAACTTTTTTCTTTACTGAAATTTTCCAAACCTTAATGCTGTGTAATGGGACATCCCTTTGCCTTCAATTTGAGACATATCCTACCAACAAAGGAAACAATCCCCCAAACCCCCAAGCCCTAGATTTTAGATTTTTTGGCTACACAAATTACAGCCGACATGAAGCAGGGCATCAGTGAGAGACAGCCTCAGTACAGCATCTCTGAAAGGGGCAAACAGAGATCCAGCCAAATAGAGCAATCTTTGGGAAATAAACAGATGTAGAATGATGCATCTTTATCACACACATCTACATGCATCATAAAATAGGAAGAATTGTAAAAATATAAGTCAAAGGCAAAAATCTATGAGAATCATTAATCAATGATACGGAAGGGAAAGATACAATACAAATCAAAAAGCACAGAATAATGACTTGGATATTTATCACATAAGACTGGTATACCATTGAATAGGGACACCCCCCACCGTAAAGAAAAGGATCACATTAGCACAGTTGACTCCCTCTGTCGTAAACTGGGAGGAGTGAACAAGGACTGTTCCTGCAACAGGAAAACGGGGCTGCTACAGCCGTCTGGGTGGGCAGCAGTGGAAAGCTCTCAGCACGTGCAGGCTGCTTCAGTGGTGTCATACCCACGACAGACGGTGATATAGAAATCCATAATACTAACTGTTGTTCTGTATTTTCCAGAGTGTAATCATTGCCAGGCTAGAGATCAAACTGAAATGAGGTGTGACTCATGAGGTTAGTTTTCAAGGTATTAGTCAAGGCTTTGCAAAGTCGTGCAAGGGAATTAAAATGAACAAAAGGTGTGTGTCAGAATCCCCAGACACCTGTGAAGAAGTTTCCGACAAATTGATATTTCTGCCTAGATGGCAGATTGCCAATAGAATTATGCATTTTAAAGGCAGAAAGGGACCTTTATCTTCCTTTGTTTCTAATGTCCTGCATGACATAGCTGCAAACTTACAACCGAGAGAATATTTTTAGAAAAACATACAGTCTTAAGACTTCAAATAATGGAGAAACTACTACTTTTCTAAAGTGTTAATTTGAATCGTTAATGCCACATACCATGAAGGATAAACACTTTATCAAGTCAATATTGTCCAGTTTTTGCTTCTCACTATTAGATTGTATTGCCTGTAATATGATATTTCGATTAAATACTTCTATTTCCTGAAAAAAAAAAATTAACTTTGTGCTATGAGAAATGTTCATCCCCTCCAGATGCTTACAGACAGCAATCAAGTCACAGTCAGTAGTCTATAAAAGGTAACAAAACCCATTTCTAACATAGGACTGTTCCACATTGTTGTATCTGGTAACTTAATTGACAGTGTTCAATTCCCAGAGATAAAAATCGCTTTTCTCTCTTATTTCTTCTTTGTCTCTTACAAAAGTTCTCTTTTTGCCTCCTCTACAGAATCTCCTTAAAGAAAAAAAGGTAAAGATAGATTATTAGTGCATCATCTTGACAACAGACATTGAAAATTTCTTTTGTCAAGAACTTTCTGAGTGATATTTCTCTCTCAGTCTGTAACAGTGCACTAGCAAAGCCTTCCTACCTACCTAGGACATGTGTGATGAGAACAATTTCTGTGCAACAACGGTAAAGGAGGGATGTCTTTATAAAGTGAAGTATGCTAGCATGTTCTCTAATACTATTCTAACAGAATTCTTTTTGCTTTTCCGAGAAATATCGCCTTGTCCCCAGCTTGTTGCATCCATTAGAGACACAAATGAACAAGCCAGCAAGCATTTTTGCTCACAGATTACCTTGTTCTTACATCATCTTTGAAATAGATTCTCTGCCTTAAACTGTCTCTGTCTCCCTAGAAGCGCCAATCACAGAAACTTATTTAATTATATTATATAGGAGGAACATCATGTAGGAGGAAGCTATACCAACCTCCCCTGCCTCACATGGGGCACAAGTGTGCCCCTGCCATGCCATCACGCCCTCCCCCGGTACCCGAGTGCTGAAACATCCCTTCCTTCACAGCCAGCATCTCCTTCTTCCCGCTTTCTCGCCCTGCACCAGCAGCCGGCCCCAGCCCCGCCACACCTCGGCACAGGCTGCTCCCAGGACGCCTGAAAGCCCTGGTTCTGCAGTCAAAGAGGAATCTGCTTGATTAATAACAGGTACAGACATAGTTAAGTGAGTTAAAATAATATCTATTCCTGATTCATTTTGTCTTATTTCTGTTGGGAAAATGCCTAGAACAATCAGAGAAGAAAACCTGCCAGTGACAGACCCTTAGCTGGCACGGCTCTGCACATCCTCAGGGGTAGAAGGCAATTCCCTAGAGGGGGAGTTCAGATAAATCTTATCCTTCGTGCAGGAGTGTCCTTAAACATCTGAAGGCCAAACAGATTTCTTTAGATAACAGTCTCAGACGGAATCTCAAAATACCTACAGAAGACCATTCAAAAAGCATATGAGAAACTAAATGTCTACATTTGGATTACAAGTTAAGAAAGAGGTTTATCCCCCAGGGTGATTTAATTGCTTTGTTACCAGGAGAGACCCAGTCACACAAAGGCCCTAAAGCAGCTCTTTACAGGAGGAAGGAGTAAATGTGATCACACAGCTGAACTTCTCCATTTGCTCCTGGATGCCCAGAAACTAGAGAAGAGAAGAACAACAAACCCTATGTGACACACAAGCCCCTTTTGCTAAAGGAAAGCCCTTGTTTATGTAAATACCCTTTTCTAGCAATTTACAAGCAGCTGCTAACCATGAGTGTTTTAATTGCCACTGCACTGTTTCAATTACTAATCTCTGCTTTGTTCCCACCTCTCTATGGACATGCTGTAAATTATTATAATTTGTTATGATGGACAGCATTAGAATGGCATCTATTAGCACTTCTATAATTGAGAGACCCTCACAATGTCTATTAGCAACCCTTGCAGGTGATGGCAGTGATGGAGGGGAGGGACACCATCATATATCTACTATGAGAGGAAATCCAGGCAACTGGGTTCTGAATAATTGCTTGGGGTTTTTTGTCTGTGTTTTTCTCCTTTTCTTTGTCTCTCTTCCAGACATAAATATTGAAATATGTAAGTAAACTCAGTCATGCTAAAATCCCTATAATGAGGTTCTGCAATATTTTACTACATTTAAGGCTATTTAAAAATCCAGCATTTTACAGACAATGAGTTTCTTATATGCTTAATACTGATTTTTGGTACTTTGTTTCAAATACTGAAAGAGAGTAAGTTAGCATTTTAAAAGGTAACAGGAGGCTTATTATACAATGGGTGGCAACACAGAGTGGGTTAAGGAGAGAGACAGCTTTTCTGTAACCTTTCTGACCCCTGCAAGCTGTAAAAATCAATAAGAGAATCAAACCAATTAAGGGGTACCAAGAAGTTTACAGAGGCTGAAAATGGAACTAAGGGATGCAGTCATTGATTTATTGTCATGGAGTGATCCCAAATAATAGATTTATAATTCCATTGCTTGCCATTGGATTCTTTTTCTTCTTTAAAGCAATCAAATACAAGACCCTCTTCAAATGCAGGTGCATTAGGTAATTATCCTTGTGAAAGGTGCTTTTGTCCTCCTTACTCTTTAAGATACTTGAAGATTCACTGAGACAAAAAACAAATGACTGAAAATGGTTTATGGCTCAGTAGGTGAGAGCATCACTCTCACTCCATCTCTGTGTGGATGGCAGGAAATGTAAATGTCAAAAAAAAAAAATCTGTAAGAAATGTGCTTCCTGCTATCGGTCCTTCCCTAGTGATGGATACCTTAGAGGGCAGTCTCCTGAAACATGTCCTGGTCTGAACCCAGGCAGGGGAGAGCACCGAACCTCACTCACCACCACTGCATGTCTGTTCTCCAAACAACCCAGCACGGCGTCGCGCCTCTTCCCTCTGCTGCTCTGTGCTGCTGCCCCTTCGCAGGGCTCCTTTTTGTCTCACGTGCGCCCAGACAAAACAGTTTCACTCTGAACCAAATGGCACATTTTGCAGCAAAGCAGGTGTGAGGTTTTCGGGACTCTCTAGTTAGAAGGGTACAAGGCCAAACTCTCAGTCAAGGTGTACTGGTCCAGGGCACTGGGTGGCTGATGTTCAGTTCAGTAGCACTGGTACAGGGTGGTCCCCTTCTCTGCATGTTTGAACTGGCTTCACGCTGCAGAAATTTAATCTCTTGAATTTTAATGTTAAATAGACACACCCTTGAGTGAAAAGGTCCTTCCTTTGGTTTCACAGGTAGCTATGCAGCAGCGATAGCTGCCTGCAGTCAGGATATCACAGCCATTACACAAGGTGGCTGGAGAAGCAGCTGAACTAGGATGAAGGTCTAGCTGGGTTTGGGAATGTAAAGTAACTGCTTCTCTGCCAGTCTTCACATCTTTCTTCACATCTTCCTTCCTCAGTGCCAGCAGCTGCCAGGATGGGGCCGAGGGCTCAGCAGGGCCACGGCTGCTGACAGCCTCACGGCAACCCAGGCATTGGGGGTCCCGAAAGTTACTCCTAAGGACACAGACAGTTCACAAGATCAAACTGGAACTGGTGTGCAGAGAAATCCTTCGTCTTAATACAGTTTCTTCTAAAAATCCATCTGAGCTGCTTTCCCCTTTCGATGTTCCCTCTTCAAAGTCATTCCCTCTGGTTTAGTGTGAACTTTTAAAAATTCAAGTTCTTTATTGACAGGAGGATTATAATCTTCTCTATATTTGCATGTTTTATTAGAATCAAAGTAATTGTCCTGGGTGAGATTATTAAATTTTACCTTATCCAGATACAAGTTTTTTGAAAAAGAAAGCCTAAGAAACACACTCTCTTCCCTCCACACACACCCCCATCCAAAGGGAGAAAATCCCCCATAAGACACACTTTTTAAAAACTGCAATTGTCTAACTTTCTGGTTTTTGTTTTTGTTTTTTGTTTTTGTTTTTGTTTTTTTTTTTTTACTTCTTAAATACACAGCTGGCGTCTGCTTTACATTAGAAATATGGGTGGGCACTGATGCTGAATTCCAGAGGGGTTACTCACATTAGGTAGCAGCTCTTCACACAGGCAGTGCCCAGCTTCAAGGAAGAGAGATGGGTCTGCATCTACACCTGTCTCTCAAAGCATGGTGGTACCACCTGGAAAACCACTTTCTCCTCTACACGCATTGCTTTGCTCTGGGCATCTAGCCAGACGATGCCACAAGAATGCCCCTCTGGCGAACCAGCCAGGAAACCATCTAATCGTGCTCAGGGAAAGGAGCCTACTTCTCAGGCTACTTCCTTCCTCCCCAAAACCTTCCTGTGTTGCATGTGGCAGGGATGGCAAAGGCTGGGAGTGCAGCGATGGCCTGTGTGTGAGCTGTACAGAGATGGCTGGGGGCCATGGAGAGGAGCTGGATGGGGCAGCGGTGGGACGTGGATGGGGGACCCTCACCAAGATGGCCCTGCAGCAGTCCAGTGCTGGCATGATTGGATGCTAAGGATGCAAAGGTGAGCAGCTGAAGCTCAGCGAACTGAACAGATTTGAAATGAGACCCTTTTTGAAGTAGAGAGAGTAATAAGCCATGGGAACAAATTGTGAAGTGTCCCTGCTGCCACTACTTGAAAATGTAAACAAATCTGGCATTTCTTTTTGAAATATTTGCCCTGCTTCCTCCAGCTATTGCAGGTGTTATGACTGGGAGGTACAGATATTAATGACGGGGGGAGAGAGGGAGAGGGATCTTTCTCCTTTGCAATATCCACAGTTGTGTAACAGCGAGCACAGCAGCCTCTTTCTGCCCTTACAACAGACTGATCTGTCAGTCCCGTGACACCCGTCAGTTACCAGCCACATCTCAAACAGACCTGTCAATCTAACATCATCTAACATCTCATCTAACATAATTTGCCTGACATGAGGAATGAGCGGATAACCACCGCCTTGGCAGGAAGATTGGCATGGCAGCAGCAGAGCTGGTGAGTGAAGCAGTTGGTCCTGAGGGCCAGATGTCCACACTGCCCACAGCTGGGGGCCACTTTGGGTCATCCCCAAACACCCAGGGCTGGCCAAAGCACCCAAGGGGTGCCTGCAGAGCCCAGCTTCTGCTTGGCTTCACCCAATATGGAGACACTTTGCAGGCTTTTGGATTACACCGCATGGTAGGTGGTGATGGTTTGCTTAAACAGCGCTCTCCTGATCAGAACCATGGTGGTGAGGTGGACACACACCCATTAATGTGGCATAGAAATGCTCCAGTCAAGGAGAAGCCTTGCCTATGACAATAATCAGCACTGGGTCCTCAAGATGCAGGAAAAATCACATCTTATGATTCCCATGGCCAATAGTGTTCCACATTAATATGGACTTGGGCTTAAACAGCCTTCACATGATAGCAGGATCTGGCTATCTGAATGAGGGACATGTGTCTTTTTGGATCTCTAGGACATATGGTTTAAGTCAGTTATGTAAAAAGAAAAATATTTACATCAGCAAAACTAGAAATGCTGAAACATATGGAACATTATTTGTAACAACCTGAGAGAAAATGTTGCCTAATAGCAGTTCTTGTCTTCTCTTTAGCAAGGCAAATCTTAGTCTTCATTTGTTTTCCAAATGACATTATTATTCAGTAAATAGAATATGAAGCCAAGGAACAGAAATTGCTCAGTTCCTGGCAAACTTTCTTCTCATCTTGCTCAGTAATCATGATTATAATGATTTTATTCGTAAGTCACATTAAGTTTTTCCCTATGGTAAAATTAAATGCAATGGGAAGTGAATGATCTGTTCCCTAAATGCAAAGCTAAAAGCAATACATCTTGCTTGTACATAAAACAACTATATTTATGCTCCAGATAGTCAATGACTGAATCAGAAATAACTATTCTGATGAACCCTGGCATTCAACTCTTCCTTTTCTTTTTGTTTAATAGCAGAACAAAATGTCAGTCTAATAAATTAAAGCATTGAGATCTCTATCTATGGAGACCCCAGAATGTCAGAAAGATTGAGACTAAATCGCTGGATGCAGAGTAATCAATGTCATCCGAGAGATCAGGATCCAAGAGACAAATATGACACTGAGCAGATGGATTTGTGCCCCATTTTATTCTAAAACATGTGCCATCAACTCTTTACATTTCCACCAGACTGAAGGGGACCAGCTTTAGGACTAAAAAGATACTTTGGTGTGAACATTTTGCTGAATCGAGGTATCCTATAAAAGCAGAGGCTGGACATAATTTGCTGAGATTTTGTTTTAGTAGAAAGTGAGTTCTTACAATGGGAGGGAATACTCTGAAAACCAGACACCCAAGGAAAGTACCTGGGGTCTGAAGTTAGCAGGCAAAATGTAAAACAATTTTACCTCTTAGTTTACTATTGCCCAGTGAAGCTATGTTGGGCTGCAGGATGCCTTCTGAGCAAAACAGGATAATTGTACTAAAGTCAAATAATCTTGTCCCTTTGGAAGTGAACCAGCTGATTTTTGGAGGAGGAGGGCAAGCAGCAGCACGCTCACTTGGGGTTTGACACGATCCTGAACCCGACAAAGGACAGAGAGAACAAGAAGTAAGAAAGGCTGCAATGACTCAGATCAAAAACTCGCAGCCTTGCGACATGAGTGACTGATGTGCTGAGAGATGAGTGACTGATGTGTTTGTAAAAGGCACTGCAATTGTTTTATATTTGCTTGGCATTTGTGGAGGGTCAGACAGCTGGGTTTATACCTGTCACCTACAGCAGACTGAGGGGATTTGAGGGAAGAAAACTTAATAATAAATCTGCTAAGGCTGTATGAGTATAAAAGGTTCTGTAATAACAATGACAGTATTTACCTGAGGTGTCCACATTATTGTGGAGAAATAATCACATACAATTTATGGTTGTGATATTCAGCAATTCACTAAACCTAAAACATGTTTGATTATGCTTGAATAATATATATTGCTTTAATCAAGGCTATGGCATACCCAAGACACAACTTTCAGAGAACAAATATCCCCACCAGTATTTTGAAGGCAAAATTAGTGAAATGCATGGGATCATTAAACATAAAGAGGACATGTAGTCCTATCCAGGTTACCATAATGAAAGGAGTCTATCGGAGAGCAAAGCAATACAGCTAGGCATGCTACATTGTGTCTGTCTCACCAAGCGTATTTTCTGTAGTACGCTGAATTTTCCTGAGGTTTTGCCAGTGAGATCCTTTTTAGGATTACCTGTTGTTAGCTTGGGAAAACTGATGGTAATTCCATGGGGTATGGCACACCGCCATATCACCCTGCCCTCCTACTGGTGAACGTGGCGGACAACAGCATCTCCAATGAGGCAGATGTAGGCTAGCCAGATGTGAAATGCACCTTAGCCCCTAAGGGTTGGAATGCCTTTGGTAGGCAAAAGGAAATTAGAGACCGAAATCATCAAAACGGTGCTGGGTCCTGAGCAGTACTGCCAATATGACCGCTTGGCTTGCTCACAACTCTGCTGCCTAAGAATAAACCAAAGCGAATAATGACATCTATTTCTTCATTAATTTCTCTGTCTTGTTTCCAGACATCAGGAATCTATGTCTGTCTAGTTTATGCTAAATTATTTCATTTTTATTGGTGGTGGCTGAAGGAAAATGTGGTCGATGTTGAAACCACATTCCCGCAAATAAAGGAGTTAATCACCTAGATCAACCATGGAAGCAGCGTGTTTAAAAGAAAAAAAGGGTTTTGAATAACTTACTTTCACGTATATGTATGCATATGTGTGTGTAGTATGTGTAAGAGCTTTTATTTATTTATACCTGGTATGCCTATGAGTACCAGATACTTCCTTGAAGGAAAGATTATGTCCTCTTTTTGTGCCATGAATTTACCTCTTGAACTACATGTGGAAGAACATTAAGATTTACAAAGCTATTATAACTGACAGATTAAATTTCATGGGGATATGTATTTTAATTGATAACCATAAAGGCAGTGCAGTAAAGGTTATCTTGCAACTATATTTGGAAAATCACTTTCATAACATCACTTAATTCCTCTAGAAGATATCTTTAATCAAAGAAACTCTTTGCTGATATTATTACATATATTTATCTGAAAGTGACCCTATTTTGTCTTGCTGTAACCTTATCTTATGGGTGATCCGGCAAGAGTGGGAACTCATTTACTTCCCACAGTTCCTTTTACTTCATATATCTTGTGTAGGTTTTCTATCCCCGAATAGACTAACCCAACCGTATAACCACTTGCTATGATATACTGAAATCCCCACTCAAAAAATGGCTGGCATGTAATGGTGTCCTCAAGCAGCTGACTACAAAACATTAGAAAATTATGACAGATGATTTTTTTCCTCTTGTTTTTTGGAAAATTAAGATTTTGTGGGAGGGAGGTGTATTGACAGAAAACCAAAATAATATTGCAGTGTCACTTACTACATATAACAGAGAATTGCTTTCATCATTAAAAATAGAAGAAAATAAAGACTCTAGATTTTGTCTTGCAACACTGGGTCATGTCTCTCCCCAGCCACCGGTGGACAGCCCACGTTCCTCTGTCAGCGACAGAGTTTGCCTCCGCTTGGTAGTGGAGTATTGGGTATCCACAACCTGAATGATGGTGTTGTGAGAAACAGCAATTAAAAATCTCCCTAGGCTGTACAAAAGCATCACCGTTTCAGGGAAACATAACATCTTGGAAAGCAATTTGACTGGCAGCTTCAGCGTTTCAGTCTGTGTTTTCCCTCCTCCCTCATTAAAACATACCAGCTGTTCAGCGGTGTGGGAGAGACAGGGGCGTACGAAGGCTGTAGGGGTGGCTGTAGGGGTGGCTGTGTGAGCACTGGGGAAGTCAGGGGGAGCCTGTTTCCTGCTACAGGATGGACAGGGTCCTGTGGTTTGCCTTCACTGAGGCTGTTGTTATCACACGGCTCCTGCTCTGATGCACAGCACTGAAGAGGAGCAGTGAGCAATAAAGATGGAGGGCCAGCACCCTCTTGTAATGCTGCTGAAGAAGGTGCAGAGAGGCAGACACCTGGGGGTGTCAGAGGCATGATGGGCAACAAGACTGTGGAACAGGTCACCAAACCAAGAGTAGGACATGCAGTCGGTGGTCTTGGGGTCCATGGGGTGTACGTGGCTGTGTCCCAGCAGCTGGTGGGGTTCAACCTGTGGGTCTCAGCAGAAGCCAGGAGTCCACCACTGTCACACTCTCAGCAAGGCACTGCCGACCCTCGCTTGGCACTGCACAGCTTTTGAATGTTTTTTCCATCCCACCAATGTTCTGTCAAACTGGTTTATTTGTGTGGGGTATCATCAGACACACCGCATTGTTGGACCTTTTCCTACCCTTTTCAGAGGAGGACAAGAGGATTTGTACTGTTTTCCTCACACTATTTTTTTTTTCTTTTTTCAACATGACAGTTTCTCTGTTCATTAAATTACATATTCAATTGTTAACAAAGAACAAGTGTGCAGTAGGGAGTGTATCCATATTATGCATGAAAGGACAAGTGTTAGAATCACTTTCAGAAGTGAGAAGATGTGAAACAAGAGCCCTGGTAATACTCAGGTCGTTTTACCTTCAGTGCTCCCATACAGCATGTGCACGGTACAGCCTGCCCTCCAGGTCCTGGTTATGAACCATCAGACTGTACTAGAGACATCTAGTACCACACACATGTGGAAGGGTCAGTGGGAAAAATTATGGAGCAAATATGGACAAAACAAACTGCAACAACTTGCTGAGACCAGATAATTTCCAGCCAGCATCAATAGATCTAGACATCAACATGCATGATGTCATGTATTTAAATATCCAAAAGTTATTTGACAAGGTCATTTATCAAGGGGCTTGTCAAGTAGTTCAGCTGTCAGGGAGGAAGAGACATGGCCCCAGCCAGAATAAATTAATTGGTTAAAAGACAGGAAAAAGGGGTTAAGAATAAATGGTCAGTTTTAAAAGCTGAGATGGTTGTCAGTGGGCCCTGAGCAGGGCAGCATAGTCAATCTGGAAAAGGGGTGAGCAGCGAGGTGACATGGCCTGCTGGTGAAATGAAGTTATTCAGGGAGAAACAGACAAGAGCCAGGTGTTAAGAGCAGCAGAAGAACGCTGGAAGTACTGAGAGACTGGGCAAAAGAAAAGTGGAAATGAGGCTGAATGTAGAAAAATGTAAAGCACAATGAAAAAAGTTTGAACTGACTCAAGCAAAGACTTGGGTTGTAAGTATCCCATTAAAACTGCCAGCTCAAAGTTCAATAGCGGTCAAAGAAATGCACCAAACATGAGATGTTATTAGGAAGGAACAGAACAAATCAGAGAAGGTGGTTGTCCCTCTGTATAAACGCATGACATGTTTGTGTCTTGACTCATTTATGTAGTTCTGGTCCTCAGAGTCCAGCCCACAGGGGACATACTGGAACTGGGAAAAATTCAGAGAACGGGAACAGGAGGCTTCTTGGTATAGTGCAGCTTCCATTTAAGCCTTGATTAAATACATTGCGATGCTTTTGCTTGGAGTAGGAACAAATGAAAAGGGTCTATAAAAGCAGGAATAGCCTGGACAGGGTGAACGTAACAGTGAGGAAAGAACAGATGGACTTCAGATAAAAAACATCACAGGCTCAAAGCAAATCAAATGAGGTTGTTTTTCCAATGATGTACACTAAAACTGTGCAACTCCTTACTGCAGAATTGTTGTGACTTCCACGGCATCAAGGAGAGAAATTCCAGGAAGAAAAATCCACTGTCAAATATTAAATATAAAGTTATTTCTGTCTCAAGAAGTGTCTGAGGTGCAAATTTTCAGAAGCTGGAATGGTATAGCCAGGATACCTTGTTCCAGGCTTGCCCTATGGTTTTACTGGTCTCTCGCTGCTGGGCACTGCTCAGGGCAAAGTGGTTGTTGTCCAGGCACTATAACTGCTCTCGTGAGAAAAAGTATCGGACAATAAATACACTTTTCCACATTTTAGAATAATTATTTCAATACAAAATAGAAGGAATAGAAAAGTGGCAAAATAGAAAGAATTGAAAAAGTGGCAAACTGACAGATGTTTTACAGTGCACTAACGGATCCTGTGGAAGTTGCTGTCCTGCTAGGGTCTATCTGGGAGATAGGTTTCTATATGCTTTGTTGATCTGTGCCAAGCTTGAACATTTTCATTTATGATCAGATGAAAAAAACCCGAGGGAGTAAACCTGCACTGTTCAGCCTGGCAAAGGCATCAGAACTGGTATTTTATAACTGACCCAGTTCCACGACTCTGCGGCTACAGAACTGATTGGAGGCTGGAGGACCACCGTGCTCATATTAATTTACCAGCTAGGATAAATAAGAAACTTTTGCTCATATAAGATAACCAAATGAAATCATTGGTGGCCTTTATGCTGCTGTTTGCAGAAAGTATGCTGGGGCTTCGTTGTTCTTCTGTTATTTCTTAGTATTGATTCAGATTAATCAGAAAGCTCCTGAAACCTTTGCATAGTATTAGAGAGATTACACCAGTTCATCTGCATCTTTAGTCTGAGTTTTTTGACTGCATAACAAGTATATATCCTTTCCCTTTCCCCTCTGGGAACTGCACTTTCAGTGAATTAAACACAGGCAGATTGAAAAGTTCACAAAAGTAGAGATGTACTAGGGCAAAAAAGAAAACAAACAAAAATGAGTACCTGCTAAGTGACTTCAGAATCATATAACCTCCCTTTGGTCCCTGGTTTAAGACCAGGCAGCCTTGGGGAAAACACATCTGGTTTGAAAGAGGAACATGCACACTGGGAAAAATCTGTGGTAAAGAAAGAAAGGAGGTGTTGCAACAGGCCTTTTGGGGGAAAAAATGTGCAGTTTAGATATGAAGAAACAAATGTTCTCCCGAGGCTGATATTTTTACTCATCTTTTGGCACCAGATACCATGTGATATATTTAGCATATATCTTATCTCACAATTGTTGTGGGTTCAAAACCCCTATGAAACACATCCTTCTAAATTCTGAAGAGCTTTTCCATAACATAAATATCTTCCTTTCCCAGGTGTTTTATTTGTATATGTCTTCTTTAAAGGTTCGTGTTTGACTAAAGCTTTCTCCTTCAAAAACCAGGCATTGAGAAAATAGCTCTGCCAAGAAATCCTAATCAAGGTTTAGAAGAGCCTGTTGCTATGGCAATAGCCATGGCATCATGTGTTCAATACAACTTCTGCTGTGTTAAAAAGCAGGCTGATAACCCTAGAAAACTCTGGCCTGAGTAAAATAAATCAACAGAGTAAACCTATCAAGTGGATTATATCAATGATACATTAATGGTGAAAATTTAGCCTTTATTAATTATGCTTTCATTGGCTCTTTTTACCTGCAGGCAGAGGGACTGTAGTCCCCCCTCAGGCAGGTGGATTACAGCAGGGAGGAATTACTTGCACCCAAAATTAGTTCGCTATTTTGCTGAGTTTAGTTGGGCTGGTTGTATCTGCTCTCACTCAGCAGTGCTGACACCAAGGGTTGAGAAATTGTGACTTAACTCCGCAAAAATTAAGCAGTTTTTGGAAAGCAAAGGCACCCTGCTCCAGGGGAGTGTGTGCATGTGGGCTGCAGCCAGGGCTGCCGATTATTCTCCTGAACTGGTGGGGCTCCACAAAATCTCAGCCCCATGGAGTCTCAGCCCCACAGAAAGCCTATGGCAGCTTATTCTACATCCCACATTAATCTGGATGCACTGTCCAGGTATCATTTCTATCCCATCAAAGTCCAAGACACAGTAGCCTGCATCTCCAGCCCACCTATCTGACAAGCCCCCTGCACCTGTTTTGTCCTTTCAGTTCCCCCACATCCAATCCATTCACTTAATTTTGGCTTTCTAATATTCAACTGCTATGCCACTTCAATTTAGGCAAAAGCATCATGCTGTACTGCAAAAATTGACCACAAGTTCAAGAGTACCAGGGTATAATTCTAAGTCTAGCACAACATCAGATCTTGAGACTATAGTAGCCCACCTTTTGTTTAGTTTGATCCCAGTTAAGATTACTGAACTTGAAGATATAAATCATCATTTGTGCCTGGACAAATGTCCAGCCTTGGACATGAATCAGGGTGATTTGCACCTCTCACTGGTCCTGGCTCAGGATGTTTTCCATTCCAGGTAGATCTCACCACTTTGGCAATGCTCAAGAACATGGAGTCAATTTAAAGATGAAAGCTCAGGTTGTGGAACAAGAGCTGAGTGACTCCTGCCAAGCAAGATGAGTAGATGCATATGCATTTTAGGGCTGTCCATGATCATATGGAGATTGTGGGTACAATGGTAACTGAGCTCTTTACACAAAAGCCTTTACAGCACTTCCACATGCTATGGAGGATTGGTCAGTGCATGTATAGCTTAACTGTATGTAGAATATGCTAACGTTTGTGTTTTTTTTCTCGGTACCCTGCACCTGAATATTTGTTTTTAGATTTGGGAATCATCTGACTGCTGCAAAACCTTCCTGCAAAACTGTATACTTTTGGAGAAGGATGTGGTATTTGATGTACAACATGGAAAAGCCCATATTATACAGGATGCCTAAACCTAGTGTTGGCAGATGGATCTTGAAAGTCTTTGGCCTGTGTTCTATGAATCCATGCCTTAACACCAAGCTGATCCAACACACATTCTTGTAAACTATCTCATGCCAGTGATGACTGCAGTGAAATTACTTTTGAAAACTAGAACAAAATTCTCTAGCTATCTCAACTGAAATTCTGCACCTTTTAATTTAACCTGATATGGCCTCAGGAGGAAAAAAGAAACAGTAAGAGTTAAGCCCAATGTTGGTAGAAGGACATGCTCTAAAAGCCTGATTATCCAGATGGAACAGATAAATCTGTTACTCTTTCTCTAAATATCAACACTGCATAATTAGCAGCTGCTAAAATAATGGAAGCCAATTGAAGAAAAACATGATATGCTCTACATTCATTTATTAAATACCTTATGTTTCCAAACAGAGCTTTCCATATTTGCTGCAAAACTATGTAGCTTCATGCTCTACACAACTGAGCAAAGATGACAGCACTGAAATGAGCTATTACTATTTCCATCAGGAAGATATGGGGAACTAGTCTGTGTCTTTGAGGCGAAAATATATATTCATGAAATGGAAAAGCTTTAGAAAGCAGCACTATCTAAGATATCAGCATCCCGTCTCCCTTGGAGACAGCTAAACCCCACATTTATCTAAATTATCTTGGTAATATGACAGAGTGATTGCTCACTAATGGTCAGTAACAGTTTTCTTTGTCATTTTCCTAGTCATTACCTCCTCAGAATGAACTCCAGAATAAACTGCTGATGCATCGTGACTAGAATATAAAGCGTACCGTTACAACAGAGACCATTTCTATTAAACTCACAAACCTGTACATTGGACTTCAGACATTTTCATTTACAAAAAATAGTACCCCTCTAGTGCAAACCCTGATGAGCTTAGAGATATTTTGTGCTTAAACCAGAAGCAAAGTAATATTTATTTTGCACAGCTGTCTTCTATTTTCTTCCTTTTCTCCCCACAGCTACTCATACACAGGAGCCGCATTCTCTGCAAAGCCAAGAGCGCCGTTCAAAGAAGGCTGGTTTTGTAGATACTGTATTTCATGGCCCATTCAGCTGCTTTTTTAAATTTGGATGTTTAAGTCTATTTGCCCTTTTTTGGGAGCTGGAGAGAATCACTGATTACACAGTCTGCCTGAATCTCATTTCCCCTGCTGAGTCTGAGAAAAGCCCTCACAGAAGGCTTGTGCACGTGGCAGCTGCTTATTGACTCCTTCTTCTCTCAAAGAGTGGAAATTTTCAGTGCTGAGATCCATTGTCTTTATTTCAAATTAAATGGAGCTGATCTGTTGAGCTGCAGAGATGGAGGAAACAAAAACCTCGAGCAGAAGTAGTAAAGGAGCCCAAGTGCTGCCATGTGAAACTGCAGGATTTTGAAATACTGCATCAGTCCAGAAAAACAGAGTTAGGGTGACCATAAAGGAGGATCATAGGACTTCCCCAGAGTCACACCAAACAGATGCATACTGATCCTTCAGGGAGTCCTAAAGGCTGAAGGTTTGGGGAAACGCTGTGGAGCTTCTACACTGCATCGTTTGACCTTCTTTTCTACAAGAGGGGATCCTGCCTGTTTGCACAGCAAACAGGCATTGACAGCATGGGCGGCCATAGAGAGATGGAGGTGCTTCATCCTGTGAGATGTCAAATGCTCTTCCAACCTTGCAAATAACACATGCACAAGTAAGCTAAACATACAAAAAGCCATCAATACTTCTTTTTTTTAACCTCTGTTGTAATTAGGAGAGAGGATCACAGCATGCTCTGACTCTGAAGAAAGAGGGGCCCACTTGAAAAGGCTGATATTTCTAAATCATTAAGGCACAAGGACTTGAAGAGTTAGATCAAATTTATCTTCCTCTTAAAACAGGCCACCAAGCCACATAATTTCCCTTGTTTTATAGAAAATGCCAGGTATCTTTGCTGGCCTAAAGCGACCATGGAGGTCAGGACCATGGAGTTCAGGTCAGCTTCTTGGTGTATCTAATCCAGAGGTGCACAGTTTACAAGAGAAAAACAAGGCATAGGTTATGTAAAACAATGCAGAGCCTCATGAAGTGCCTTTCGTAGCTGACCACCAAGAACAGGCGGTGGTTATTTAAATGCATTCAAGTTCTTCCAAAAAGTGCCTTCCAGCAGCATCAGGACCCCCCCTACCCCTGGAGCACCAGAGCAGAGAGCCCGGGGAGGAGCACCCGAGTGGGGCTTCTGTGCTGAGCCAAGTCCCAGGGCTGCACCATGCTCCCAAGGTTTTGGCTTGCTTGTGGCAGCCGATAATACTAAAAGCTTGTTGCCAGCAGCTTTCAGGCACAACTTTCCAAGCGATACAGACATATTCTTTCTCTTTTAAAGGGAGAGAAAAAGACATGGAGCTGACTGTGATTAGATTATTTGAGTCCAGGCTGCCTCATTCCTATTGCCTTCCACACAGTGCTGAAGATTTGCATATTTCTGTGTACATGCAAGCAGTAGATCTCCTTGGCAGGCAATGTATTTACCTGAGAGGACAATGAAGGACTGGCACAGAAAGAAAACATTTTTCCCTGCCAAAGTGTCGGTGCATCACGGCTTGTCATGTCTATTCAAATTCTGCTTTCTTATTTTCCAAAAGCCATCTACCATCTGAACGCGATCAGTCTCCTTGAGGGCTAAGAAACAAAACAGTGCATCTGTTCCACACTCTGGATGGGCCATGAGGCGAGGGCTGGGAAGTCATCCTGAACCACCGGAGTCCTGCCCCCACGGGGTGAGGGAGTTACGCCTTCGGCGTACGCAGTAAGAATTCCCACTACATCCATGGATTAGCATGGACTTAGTTGTTATCTATTATTCTGAAACTAGACGAATTTCTTAATTTTCTAAATGCAGGGTAAGAAACAAGAACCTGAGAGTGTAAGACCCAACAGGCTGAGCTGGACAAAAGCTCAGGTTAGCTTATTATCCTGTCTCCAGTGCCCAGCATTGTGTGGGTATCCACTTTTGGCATTTTGTGGCAGCAACTGAGTTCCGCAGTTTAATTATGCATTCTGTGTCAAATTGCTTCATTTTTTGAGACTTGCTGGAAATGTCATTTAATGCCCTTTAGTTGCTGCATGTGAGAAAGAGTCACTAATTTTTCACCTTCTCTATACTTCTCTATGGCAAGTCGAGTTTTTTTTTAAGCTGATCTTATCAGGAACTTATTCCCATAGACAAGATTTGAATGTTAAATGGCTGATTTGCAAATCAAGTAACTTAATGAAATGTTTTTAAATAAAGCTAATATGCCTAAGAAGAATAACTATTTGAAGATGGAGATCGGCTCAGATAGTACTGAGATGGGTGAGATTATTTTCACTCTTTAGTCCTCTGCTCTTGCAACAAATTCAAACTCTTGAAGATTTGAAAATATATATGTTGCAATAAAGTAGCAGTAAAAATATCAGTAGGAACCACCTAAGTATGTGTGGGAGAGGTGATAGGAGGCAGAAGGAAAGGGAGAATTTTAAGCTAGCATAGAAAATTCCCTCCCCAAAATAATTTGAATGCAATGAGAAATTAATCTATTCTATATATTTCCCATTATAATGAGTTATTCTTGCCTCAGGCTGCCAATCAGTTCTGCTGACAAAGACCCCAAACCTTCAAATATCTTGCATCACACCCTTACATGAACTAAAAATTTGCACTTAAATGCAACAGAGGGTTAGGAAGAGATATTGTAAAGCTTAGCTAAATTTATCAACTAGAAAAGTGGCAATGGCTAATTTATAAGAAAATAATTTGAATCTCCAAGGCGATTTAGTCTCCCTGCTATTTATCACCGTGTCTAAGAACTTAGCAGGCTACGTAAGCAAAATAGCTCCTTTCAAAATGCGCAGTAGATCTGCAGACAGATGTTCTGACCCTTAAGGAGATTTTAATCCATCTTTGTGCAATCCCGAACCCAAGCTTCCCAGTGGCCTGGCCTGAGGGGGAAAACGAGGTAAAGGAAATAGTAATACTACAAAGAAACACCACTATCCCAAGTTGGCAAAAGGAGAAGTCTAGCAAGGAACCAGCCGCATGCCCGGGGTTTGCCCTGCTGCTGTGAGAGCAGGGTCCCACAGGGGACTGTCACGCACGAGCCGAAGGCTGGGGGTACCTCAGGACATCCCCTCTGGGAGTGAGAGCACCGAGAAATCACTGCTGATCCCATGCTGGATGCTCCCCTTACCAGACTGGCCTCTGAAGTGCACAAAAGATATCGTACTTGTCAGCATTACGCATATGGTTGCATTTGCAGGGAAACTGAATTTTTAGGAAAATAAGTTTTGGTATTTTGAAAACAGACAGGAGGCATTTTTGACCTTAAACGACATGCACAATTCTCTAATCCTCTCAGAAGCACCCTCGTCACGCCACACGAACCATTCAGAGGAACTCCAGGCCACTCTAGAATCAGGGGGAATATGATTAGCATTAAACTGAAAAGCATTTTAATCCTGCTGCAAGATTAAAAGGGTGCTGAAAAACAAAGCGGTGTTCCTGTCTCCCTCAGAATGAAATATTTCATTCAACAGAAACAGGAAGCTCTAGAGAAGAAATGTCTGCACATTGGGGTGGACAAGAGTGTGGCGGGAGGGCTTTTCAGCTTTTATACACCCAGCTATTGTCTTCATGGAGGTTGCTCCAAATCTGCATCGCTGTCGCTGAGAGCAGACTGGTCTCCAGCCCTCAGACCTTGCTCAGTTCAGGAATGGCTTATCTGTAGCTCCCTAATAGAGAGGCTTACAAATAAGTGGCTCAGCTTGGTAAAAGCCACTTTGTAAGCTGCCTGCTACAGTACAAAGCTTTCTTCTTTGATTAAAAGGTACTAGATTTATAGGAAGACAGCAAGCGTAGGCCCTCCTGTCGGTTAATGAGAGCACACTGGTTTACTAGAGCAGAGAAGCCAATAAAAAAGCATAGGCTGAGTCAAAAGTACTTTGAGGGAGCTGAAAACTATTTTAGATATTTGTAAATGACGAACCACATCCAGGACACTAATTGAGCACTTACAGAAATCTCTCCATACTCACAAACTGTGAACACGGGGCTGAAGTTATCCTATTTCATTATGACAGCTAGATTAAGAGAAGACCATCATCAGCCTGGGCTTTCTCTTGGAGCAATGGGTTCAAAAGTGGTCTAAAGGTGGCTATTTCTTTAGGAAATAATGAGGGATCTTGGGTGATAAGGCTCCTAATTTATGCAATCCAAGCCATAGACTGAAAACATGAGGAGGCATTACTGCCGTCCTGCCATTCCTTCATTATTTTATCTGTTTAATTTGGTCTTGAACCAAGACTGGACAAGGATTTTCCCTTACTGTCTATCAGTTTGTGTAGTATCTATAACACACATAATGATAAGAAATGAAATCCAGAGTGCTGTGCTAAGATGGAGAACATACATTTATTCTCCCATTCACATTCCATAGTTCTTGGCAAATTTCCATTCCAGCTAATGGAATTTATAGTGTATTGATGGAAGATGATAATTCAACATCTCATAATAGAGGAGACAGAAAAATCAAAGGGAAACTTGCAAATTCAGTATCTTTTCATTTAAAGGCACTTCATTAACACGTTACTTGCTTTGGATTCTTGGATTTAAGAAAAAAAAATCTTAACCAGCCCTTGATGGGAAATGTGCTGCAAGAGGAGCCCTGATGCTATGGTAACAGAGCTGCACGCCTGCGTGAGCCGCACTGATGCAAGAGCCGTGAAACACCGGCTTTGCTCCCATCGAGTTCAATGGGAAGAGCCTCCATGATTTCCAGTGTCATAAAATCACTCCCTTTGTTTCTATGCCAATACAGGATAATCTTTCTCCAGATAATTTCCCTTCAAGGTAATTTTTTTAAGGGAGCATGCATACAAATGATATATGTTAAACTGATTTCTTTGAAAAGACCTCCTTTATTCAGGGCTGAGCACCCAGATGCCTACTTTTGCTTCAGCTGCATCTTAGATTTACTCATGTTCCTATTACCTCACTCCACATATAGTCCATGAAATGTAAGGAACTAAATACATATGTCAAAGATCTGAAAAAGCCACACGCACCTTGACCTGTCTTTACCAAGTGGCCAGTGTCCTCCTGAGTCTGCTTTTTCGAGGTCCGATTTCAGGCACCGTAGTAAGTGCATAGAGGCAGATAGAAATTCCTTCCTATTAAACTTCAATGATCACTGGTCATTCCTGAAAATGGAAGCTGATGATTGTATGCGTGGAAGTGCTGGTGGGATCAGGGCCTGGTGGTGATGGACAACAGGTATCTTCTGAACTGCATCAAATCCTTAAGGAGATTGCCTGACTTGAACTATAAAGCTCTTCAGTTATTTTTCAATCTGCACTTACTTTCAGGCCCTGAAATAGTTTTACTGAAAGCAAACAAACAAACTGAAGTTGCTAATTTTAAATTGATTGCAAATGCAGCAGTACAGCTAACTCTGCTTAATGTCATAACTCGATAAACAGGACACGGCAGAGAAGGGGAAGCGCATCTGGCAGCTCAGTGTTTCTAGGGTAAGTGTGAGGTAGACTTAGCCTTTACTTCAGGAGTTTAATTTGAGTGCTGTGTCCCCAGAATTTTGAGGGAGGGATTGCTGACTCTTCCTAACTTCTGTACACCCATGGAGAAAGGTGCTGCAGGTAGAGATCCAGCCTACCTGCTTGGGAACCTCGCTCCCTGCACCGACTGGTTGGGGAGATCTGAGGGATCATAGGGTCCTCCGGGCCACTGTGGTGGGGAGATCACCCCTTCCACTGGCACGAATAGCCAGACGGGTATGGTATGTGCCATAACCCCTGCTGGGTTTGGTCTGCTCACACCTCTTGTGAGGGCTGTGCGCTAGTTAGGGCACTTCTCCAGAGCGGGACCTGCTCAGCTTAGGAGGGATTGAACTCTGTCTCCCACATCTTAGGAGAGCGTTGAACCCACCAGAGCAGGGGATGCACTGATGAAATGACTCTTCTTTTGAGTGTGATCCCCTGGATGGGAACCCATGAGCCAAGTAGCCCGATGAAGCCCGCAGAGGAGAACGCCTGACTGGGGATGTCTGCTGCCCGAGGCAGGCGGCTGGGGCCCTGTTCCCATCCTGGCTTGCTTTCCATTCATTCACGGTCCCGTGCAGGCTGGGCAGGTGGGACCAGAAGCCCAGCAGAGGTGAGCAGGGGATAAAACATAACTTTATCGTTGCTTTAACACACCTTGTTGAAGAGAACCTTACAGCTTCATGATGTAAAATTGCTCTGGAGCTGGCTTTCCTTCATCTTTTGCCAGACAAGATAATAATTGTGGTGCTCATTTTTCCCCTTTAAAAGAAGCAGCCGAGTGGAGACTGTGCAAATAAAGCTATGGCCCTTAAAAAAACCCGAAGAAATATATATTGAACAGATGTAACAGCACCTCATTAGAGATCTCCAAGCAGATGAAAACCAGCACTAACATAATATTGGAAACAATAAAGAACTTTTTGTTTGCAAATTGATACTTGGGAAGTTTTGACCAGGCCTGCAGGCAGCAGTAGTACTCAGGGTATCATGGCAGTGTTGTCCTCAGAAGTGAAATACAGTTTGAAAGCAGGTGTTTACACATTCAAACTTCAACACAGCAAGTATCAATGCAGAGATGCAAGACAATAATAGGACGTTGCTTGTGCAACTTCCTTCAAGTGTTTTTGCGTGTTATTAGAATCAAAATTTGGGCTCCAAGACCCTGGTGGGACTTTCCATTTGCTAAAAGTTAAGCAAGTGCAAGTGATGTAGCAAGAACTGGGCCCATGACAAGATAAGAATATTATAAGGCATCATGAAGATATTTTGAATGACTTTCAACCCTGCCCATGTTTATGGCTAGGTGCTACCCTCACTGTCTTCAGTACCTCTCGTACCTCCCTCGTTTCCTCCTGCAGTGCTCAGGCAGCCATCCCTCCTGCCCCTCGGAGTGAGAAGCCTGGAGCGGTGTTGTGGGGAGGAGTACAGAGCTACTTCAAAAAGTCACTTAGAGAAGGAGCAGCTGAGAGCAAGTTCCCATCACTCAAATGCGTGTCTGATGTACCGATCTAAAAATAGACCCGTGCAGTCCGTGAGATGTGACAGTCCATTACAGCCTCCACCTTGCCTTTGCTTGCTGCGTCCTCACAAGTTACGGAGCAGCGCAGCTTCAGAGGATCACTTGAGCTGGTCTGAGTAGGCCTGCCTATGCCCTGACAAGTAAAACAAGTAGCCACTGAAAAATGAAGGCAGATCTTTGTGTGTGTGATGGTTCGATGCAAATAGTTGTCTAGACAGCAGCCTAAGACAAATCAATACCTGTAATAAGGCTCATCATGCTCCAATAACTGCTGCAATCTGCATAGAAAGATGCGTGCTGGACAAAGAGACAATGTGTGCTCCTGAAGGAGAAGGCACTTGAGAGTAAATTCTCATTAAGTGAAAATTATTTGCTGATGAAAGATAAGCCAGTTGGCAACTGGACAAAAGATGGGTGTATGGCAGGGAAAGAGCACATAATGTTTCCTAATAGATGCAGCCAAGTTTGTGTTGTCATTGTTCGATGTAAGCAGCAGAAAATACTGCCGTTTTGCTTCTTTCTTGTCAAGCACGGCTACTTTTTAATTCCTTTTTAAGATTTTGCCCACTATTCCTACAGAAGAAATGAAAGACAAATCTATTGGAAAATCACCTGAAAGATTATTTTTCTGTCTTTAATTAAACTTTGTCAAGAAGTACATTTCTGAGAGTAGAACATGCTGAATTATAGTGTGGGGTTTTTTTTCCTGAAAGGTGTGGTTAGGCTATTAGAGGTAAGAGAATCATGCAAGAAAAGAAAGTAAGACGGAAGAAAAAGAAAGAAACCAAAGAAGAGCATCATACAGCTACAAATACCTCCTAGATTTACCCTGGAAAGAAGAGTGTTCACAGCTCACTGTAGCTTCATGCCTGACAAATGGCAATTAAAATGCAACAAATTTTGACCATTTTACTGCAGGAACAAGAGCATGCATCGTGTGTTCAGGGGCTGAGAGGGAGGGTTTCGAATGCTTTAATTACTGAGTGTTGGCTTCACACCACTAGTTAATTCCTCTTTACATCTGCCCCTGGCAAACAACCGTTCCTCGACAAAGCCAGGGAGCGGTAGACCCGTGCAGACGGAGCCCGACTCCCACTGATGTCCGTGGGTCCTTGGGAAGCTGGACCTGGTGTCCCTTGGGACCTCGCAGAACCGATCACCGCTGGCACCACGCTCCCGCATCAAGCGGGACTCTGCTCCGCGATTGCTGGGGATGCTGGCACAGAGGCAAGATTTGCATTCCCTCTGCTTGCGCTTGCCACAACCGAAGAACTGAAACCCACGGTGGGAAGGGTGCCTGTCTCCAAGGCTCTGCCTCCTGATCGCCCAGCCGTTCAGTCCCTCGCTCTGCTTTCCAGCCAGCAGCCGGCGAGCCCCAGCCGGAAAGGGATCAACCTGGCCGAGACAGAGTGAGTACAATGATTTAAATGGAGAAAGTCGGACAGTTGTCAACGGAAAGGAAATGAGTTGGAATCTAAATCTAACTAAAAGAAGCTACCCAGATTACCGACTGTAAATTGGATTAAAATTAAGTCCTACAGGAAAATCAATGGAAAGCCGTAAAGAAGTAAGTCAAAATGACAGCAGAATGAGACAGACGCTCTCCGAGAGCTTATTCAAGAGAAGTGGTCGGAAGTAGAAAAGAAAATCTAACTGAGCCAATCCAAATCTAAATGGTAGAAAAATAAAGGGAAATTGGAAGAGATTAAAGAGAAAACCCAAGGAAAATATTTTTCAGAAGGTTATAAATCAGTATGCAAAACAGAAAATGGGGAAAAAAATAAAATAAAAGAAAGAGGCAATTTTAATTAGAGCAAGTGCAATTAAAAGCCTGCGAATAATTTTGTATACCATGCATTTGTTTACATAGAAGTAGACTTTGATTGACATGCAGATGTTGTTTTTCAGAAAACAGGCTGATTTTTTTTTTTCCCCTGTATGTGCAGTTACAAAGCCTCTGAAATGCATGTGTTCTCACTCCATGCTCTGAAAAAACGCCCTTTTCTTTTTTTTTTTTTTCTTTTTTTCTCCTTTTTTTTTTTTCTCTTCTCTTTTACAGGTTCATCCATCCCAGAAGTGCTGCCCCAGGCTGTGGGCAGCCGGAGCTGCCTGTGTCCTGCCAGTCTCCTGCAAGGGGCCAGGGCACAGGGAGCCTGGCCCGGGGCAGGCGTCACCTTTCCTCGGCTACACCTGCAGCACCACTGGATGTCACTGTTGTTTCATGAAAGACAAAATCTTACTGACAGCTTTTTCACAGCTCATGTTTAGTAAATAAATATATATGCACCTATATTCCCTTCCCCGCAACTGTTCCGCACGAGGATCGTAATTGCAGAAGGACTGTGCAACCCCCTGGCTCTCACTCACATTTTTGATGACTGTTTTACAGTGATTGTGTTTGTGGGTCCTTCTGCAGCAGTCTAAGATGCATCTTTTCCGTAAAGGATTGCTTTCTCCTGTGCTCAGAGTGTGGCTGAGCTGCCAGAATGCCTTTCAATTGTGTTGTTGATTTTTTGTATTATTTCCTGGGAAATACCTTAACTCACCTCGGCTGGACTGATTGCAGCTGTGTTCGGGTGCTGTCTGTCCACAGCCCTGGAGAGCCAGGCGTCGCCCAAAAATTTGGATTACTCTGGGGGGGTGTGTGTCTGCTTCTCTCCACCATTACAGCAGAGCGTGCAGAGACTCTGCCCCTAAATCAAGCACCTCCTGTACTGAGAGGCAGTGAGAAACCCAGACCCCATCTCTTACAAAGGGAAAACCTTCCCCCTGCCCCTGTCCCCCGTGTCCGTCCCCCGCCCTGGTTGCCTGAGGTGGTATTCAGCTGGCCAAATGAAGACATATAACTCTCTTTAAGGTCAGTGGAGAGGAACAGGCAATTCCAGGAAAGCGATTCATCCCGTCTGAGAGAACACTTCTAGCAGACAGGTCAGGTAGGGAAAGGCCTGCAGGCACCCGTTTTTGCCGACTGACACTGCAGGAGCCTTCAGTGACCAGCGGAAGGGTAGACCAGTCGGGCAAGACGAATCCTACACATTTTACCTGGTACAGGCGCCTCTGCAGCAGGGGTTTTCAAACAGTATGTAGATCTTCCCTACATAAACTTCACTCCACTATTAGCAATCTTTGAGCCAGCTTTCGACATATTTCCCTAACGTTAAACATGCCAGAAAAGGCACGTGATGCTGCGTGACCCCCCCAAAGTGCCCACCAGGATCAGCCCCAGGCTGTGCTATCCCCCGCCGGACTGAGGGTGGTTTAAAGGACCCCTTGTTAGCCCCCACTGAAAACACACCAGGAGCTGATCTGACAATTTGGCAGTATGGGAAGCAGCATTCCCGTGCCCAGCAAGGCTCCCAGCACCATTTGATTATCAGTGCTGCAGCCTAGGTGTAAAAAAAAATATTTCCTGTTGGTGGCAGATACATAAAAACCAGTTTCAGCATGGTTCCCAGCTCCCAAAGGCTTATCTGGTATATTGAGGACAGCAAAACTGTTGTTACCAAAACCAGGATGTGAAATACAATGCTGAGGAAGTGG
>VXBL01000736.1:354976-425184 GCA_013400195.1 Aramus guarauna | reverse complement strand
CCCCTCCAAAACATGCAATGTGTGCTGCAGGTCCAGCAGGCGAGCCGCCCCGCTGAAGGCACCAGACGGCCCTGCTGTAGGTCCTGGGAGAGCCACGGGAATTAGCAGCTCATACCCTCTCCCCCGGGCTGGGGAAGGTGCGGATGGCATTTTAAGCTGGTCTCCACCTAGGAAAACAAGTGAGCAGTGCTCTGGCAGGCACGTTTCCGCACGTGCAGGATGAGGTTATCGCACTGCCGCCGCACAAGGGCACTGGTGTGACGGAGGCACCTGCCTGCAGAGCCGCCTCCCCGAGCTGGACGTGATGCTCCAGTAATGAGCACAAGCAGCGTCACTGGCAAACAGGGCACTGCTGGCAGCGGCAGGAGTTACCGCATCGTTGCATCACACTTTCTACCTTTGCTTCTGTCAGCCACAGTCATTTCTGCTACGTGCCTGCACAATGAATACACTTGCCTGTGCCCGAGAGGGCAGCAGCCAGCAGCTACCCTTCAAAGCGGGGGGAAGCGGGGAGCATACGGGCTCTCTTGCAGGAATAATTGAGCTTTTCCTCTTTTATACCTTGAGCTGCTGCTTGTGTCAGAGACTACACCATCTGCTGGTGAGCTAAGCAAAGGAGCTCACAGCAGCGAGGGAGGATTTCCGCCATCATTTCCCCTCCCGCGGGAAGGAGGTGTTGCAGGGGTCTCCGCCGTTTCTGGTGCCCAAGACTCCTGGGGGGAACTGGGGGCCCCTCACCCTGCCGGCTCGCTGCAGGGAATCCCTGTGCCTCCACCCGCCGCGCTGGAGAGGGGCCAAACTCAAACGCACCCCAGAAGTGCTGGGGGGACCACTGCTGTCCCATGTAATGGAGGCACCTTGATGCCAAGGTGATGGCCTTGCTGCAAGATCCCAAAGTGGAGTCGGGGAAGACATCATGGGAGCAGGGTGGGCAAGTGACTCGGGAGACGTGGCCCTTGCAGGGGACACGTGGTGGGAGATGAGGCTGCTCTTCGTGGGGGTGTTGTAGCAGCAATGCTGGGCTGCAGCTAGTGCTCACCCCTCGACTGTGGGGGGGACGAGGCCATGAGCTTCAGTTTTAACCAAATACACTTTTCCTGCCCCCATGCTTTATGGCATTCATTCATTTACCAGATGAAAAGCTAAGATTATCAGATTAAATATACATAGTTGATTCTCCCCTCAGAGAGAGCTGCATCTCTGGTGCCTCCCTTCTAAATCCCCCAAGGACATCGGAGCACTAAGACAAGACCTCCAGCTCCCAGTTAAGAAACAGATAATGCCTCTGCCAGTACTTTTAAAATTGACAGCTTGGAGATGAAAAATGGCTCTTCCTCCTCCCAGCTCTCCCCCTGCCCAGCCCCAGGCAGCCACAGGGAGAGGGGCTCCAGCGGCACCTGCCTCAGCACCCCGTTTTTCCAGACTCCTGCAGACCTCCTGCCGCCACCAAGCCTGCACCCACACCAGTGCTCAGCTGAGGTGCTCCTGTTTGCACCGGAGACAGCAAGTGAGGAGGAGCGAGTATCAGTAATTACATGGAAGGGTTTACGTGAGGCTCATGTACGTGCCTTTTGGGACAAGCACAGGGCACAGAGGTGATGGGAAAGGTCTGCGTGCTGTCGTTCCATCTCAGACAGAACGGATAAGGCCAAAATTCTGATTACTTTTGCACCTGGGTAGCTTCACTGGTGTTAATTAAGTGGTGGAAATGGAGGACCCATGTAAGCAAGATTCAAATCAGACAGTGGTATTTAGCTCTGCTTCAGGTCCTCTCTATAGGGTTGCTTCTGTCAAAGTGAAGAATGAAACAAAGAAGGAAAAGCCTAAATAGTGATTAATGAAGAACAGTCCATATTTAATCACAGCTTTCAATTCAGACTTTATAATTTAAACTTCAGTAATTGTCTTCACAATTTTGGCATCTGCTCGTCCCAGCCTACACACTATCTTTGAACTAACAGCACGGCTTATCTTTGCAATTAGGCATTCAGTGTAGCAACAAATCTTCAATTTGGTGTGAGTCACTCAGCTGCTAAATCAAACAATGTGTCACTAAACAAACCCGTTTCCTCCTGACCTCATATGATGATAATAATGACTTGTGAAACCATCTTGAGATTTCTTTGGTATAATTTGCTGGTACTTTCTGACACACTCGTTTTCATCAATATAATTGGGTCCTGCATTAGAAATGGGATGCAGCAGTACACAAACAATTGATACTAGTTATTATCATGGAAATGCAGGCAACCCACCTTGAAACCGTTGCTAAAAAAGCAAAATAACTTTCTAAAAGTAAGAGCTGTAAGTACAGGGTGAGCCAAAATGAGCAAAGCTCCGATGGGCGGGTGGAGATCCGGACTCCGGCTATGGGGATGGGCAACGCCGGGGTGAGTGCTCCTGGTGCAGAGAAGAGCCCTCTGCCTCCATATGCCAGCCGCACGCCGGCTGCTCTGCATCACAAGTGTCTGCATGTGCAGTCTTTATTAGAAGTAATCTGTAATTTCAGCTTAATGTAGTCAAGGTGACATTTGGTGCCAAAAGGTTATGGTACGTAGAAACTCCACATCTGCACTCACCCAGAGAAGAGCGATGCTGGGGTGGAAGTTGTGATGTGCTGTCCCGGGGCAGGCTGGGCTCCCAGAACACATGTTGCCATTTCACACAGATGAAGTTTCTCAGAAGCTGGATTTGGAGCCTTCGTGGACTTGCTTACGTTGGCAGCATTGCCTTGTTGTAGCCACACATCACTGAGGCTCACAACGCACAGAAATTGGTCGTGTCCTTTTGGGTGCTTAGACTTTTAGTGCTCTGACTCCTCAGCTTGGGAAGCCACCAGAGCTCCACCACAGCTCTTTCTCAACTGTAGCTGAAAACACCTGAGAGGGCTTTTACTTCAAGGGTCCAGGTGCAGGACATGAAAGCAGCCCTGCGTGGGTTTTGCTGTTAGCTGACACAACATGGCCAGCGGTCATCCTCATTTCAGGCAGCAGAACTGGCTGCAGCATCAAGCTGACACTGCTGCCTGCCACCCGGGTCTGTGTCTTCAGGGTGTCCTGGACCTCGTAGAGGCTTATCTAGCAGATACTCTATTGCAATGTCTTCAGTGACGTACTCTCTCCTTAGCTGAAGGGATCCAGGTAGAAAGTCACTCACCTTCTTTCCCATTCCCACCTCTGATACAGCTCTTTGTCCCCTGGCACAAATAAGCTTGTTCCTCTCCTGAGGTGAACCTAACATGCACAGGCAAGTTCTCATGTCCACATGTCAGCTGGTGTCAGATGAATTTTGCACCTTTTGCACAGCACAGAATGAACTTGGCAATTTGAAAAATGTGGCCCAGAAGCTGTGCAAGAGTCAAGATGTCATAGTCATGGTGGCCTCCTGTATTCCGACGAACATATTCTTCTAATTGTAGTATTTAATTAGCTTAATTGGATTTTTCATTGTACTGCACCGCTTTACTTCAGTTCTTAAAATTATTTCTAAAGGTAAAAACCATCCTTTCGCCAAAGGAGGAGCTTGTATGAAGCAACAGAGGATTCAGCATTAGATATGGGCCATCGCCTGCCTGAATGAACAAATGAACCCTAATAAATAGGCAGGGGAGAGCCACTTACTAACACAATTTCACATTTCAATCCACGCAACTAAGGTGAAGTAAAATAAAGTCACTCAATTTTGCTAGCAGTGCCAAGAGAAATAGGCTTCATGCTCTGTACTCTCTTTAATTATTGTCTTTGACTGGCTCAGAAACTACATGAGGTACAGTGAATGCCATTACCTACAGCAGAGCTGCTGATCTGTAAAAAAAGCAGTATAATCAGATGTCAGCAGGGAAAAGGCAAGAGTTAAAAAATCATTTGTTTCTGATTCTGATTCTTGCTTCCGAAAGCAAGCAGATTTCAGGATATATGATATTCAGCACAGAAAAGGCTCAGAGAGATCCTGAAAGGATGACAAATCTTATTTGTTTTGATTATGCGTTTTAAAAGTTTGATTTTGCAAAACTTCACCTTCATTTGTACTGCTGAGTTCACCAGCACCACTCCAGCAGCCCAGGCTTCCCTGCAACAGAGTCTGCTCCCAGCAATCCCAAGCCTGGAAACGCTGCCAAGTTGCCAAACCATCTCATTAACAGAAAAAAATTAAAATGATCCAACTTATTCCCTTTACAATGGAAGCATGATGGGTACTTTGAATTTTGTACCTATAGACTACTCTTGCATCATGTTTTAATGTCTGTCTTCACAACTGTAATAATTTTTTAAAAGGTGAAAGCGGAGATGTTCCTGTGGCTCCAAGAGCTGGAAGAAGCATGCTGCATGGCACCAGGCTCATGGTAAAGATGGGTCACAGCTATAGCGATGTCCGTGCCATTACATGTAGTCCTAAGGAAGTGGTGCTAAATGGATCACACCTCTCAGACATTTCAAAGAGATGATTGAAAGGTACAGTTCCCTCCAAACTCACGTCAGAGGGTGTCGAATAGTATTTGCAGAAATTGAAGACGCTTCATGCAAACCCCTCCAGCCAGAATTAGTTCAGCTGTTGTGAGTGGTAGGTTTGGGGTGGGAGGATGCTCTGAGCTTCACTATTTACTCATCCAGGCCACCACACTGGTCTGGGACAGGGGATCACGAGCAGTGCTCACCCTGCCACCAAAGTCACATCCTAGCTCATGTTTTCTCCATCCCAGGACATGTTTTCTCCACCACCTCATTTGCCTGAATGCCTCCTGGAACCTCCCATGGTGGGAAGTTTGGGTTTCATCCGCACCCGTGACTGCATGGGTGGCCTCTCTACTCATAAACAGCCGTAGCTCTGCGAGGAAATCTGCCTGTGTGTGTCTCATCTCTGGTATTCACTTGCGATTTACTTACTGTAAATACCTGCTAGGAAAAATTTAGTGGCAGACAGATTTCCTCAGAGAGCTATGGCTGTAAGGAAATGGCCTGGAGCACGTAAGTGTTCAAAGTATTCCTTCAATGTTAGAAGAAAAGTGGGTCAGACCTTGCAGCTTAAGTCTTCTGGGACTTTGACTTTAATTAAAGTGTAAGATATCAGCACATCACCCTCACCCAGGCACGCAACGGAGGGGATATGCTGCTATTACCACTTACAGATGCAAAAGCCCGTGGTGGGAGCTCCTCTTCCCCCTCCGCCTGCCTCGAAAGGCACAGAAATAGCACTTTTGACATTATGAATTCATTCAGCTGATGCACAAATGATGTAAATGATGGAACAACACCAACAGGGCTTTTCTGTACGTTGCTGACCAGAAGGAAGCTCCCCAGAGGGAGATGCCACGCTATCCGAGCAGCTTTGCCTTCACAAAGTACTTGGCTTGGGCAGCGCATGATCCTGGGAGGTCCCCATGGGGGCAGAGCAGGGGGACAAACCGAACCCCCAACCTCTGCAAGCAGAAACTGGTATTTCAGCCCAGATTTCCATGGCAACTATGTAATAAATTGACAGTTATGAGAAATGTTGTCAAGTGTCTGAGGGCAGTGAAAGGCTGACAGGGAGAGATGTGTGGGATGCTGGAGCTGGTGGCAGGAACTGGAAACTGGTGTCACAGTGTGTGGTGAGCTAATAGATTACCTCATTTTTATATTTCCAGAATGTGAGAATGATATGGCAGCCTAAAAAAAAAAGATTTTCAACTGGTTTGTGCAATTTATTTTAATTCTTTATCTTGTCATAACAGCACTTTGCTCAGCCTGACAAAGTTAGCACAACTTTTTGTGGATGTCTACATGTTGTTCTACCTGTACGCTGTCAATTCTCACAAGTTTTTCAAGATTCTTTTAATAGTTTGTGTTCTTCTAAAATCTCAGTTAGTGGAGATAAGGGGCATCTTCAGTATTTTAGTTTCTGCTTTATTTTAAAACTCTTAGCCAAAAATAATTTCAAAAACCCTCAACTGCAATGTTTGAAATGCATTCTTATAATCTGGAGGATGGTGCCTTATTTTCCAATACTTGATTTTCAAAACACTATATTGATGCTGCAAAAAGGACTAAAATGCTTAAACACTATGACCTTCATGCCAGGTATGAGTTTTATGCACTGGACGGCATACAGAGCCCTGGGCAGCTATTAGTCTGTATCTAACTAGTCTGCTCTAAACATTTGTGATACCATTGATAACTTTCCTCCATTTGCAGTTTTTAATTATCATAAAGTTCTGTTCATTATGAAGACATTCATTGAGTCTATTCAGCATTGGAATGAAGCTGATAAACCTGGGTACTGCAGCAGGTGTGAAAGCAGGTCCTGCTTCCCTGCCCTGCTCCATCACCCCCTGCCTCGCTTCTCCCCACCCGGGACCACCTTTCAGAAGCACACACCAATTTACACGGAGAGGCTTAGGTAACACTAACTCAGTCGAGGTAGATATAGTTGAACAAAAGAGCTGACATTATCCGGCTTAAAACAGGTGACAGAAGAAGTATAACGGTTATATCAAGCCATCTAGGTCTGGGGCACAGGAACCACCCTCACAGTTCACACCTCTTCCCCACCTCAAGGGAAAAGGGAACTGGCACCTTCATGAGCGGTTACATCTGCTGATGGCTCTGCTTTCCTCCTTTTTCGTACATAAAACCTGAAGCAAGATGTCCTGGATTTAGCAAACAGGTAGATGCTGCTTAAATATCAGCAGATGCCGCCTGGTATAAGAACAGGAGGTTTGTGAGCTTTGCAATTTTATCACCAATTTCACCTGCTCAAGAATCCAAAAACACACGTATAATCTGAGGGAGCTCTGACACGTTTCCTGTGGTTTATCTTCAGCCAAAGAGTAAACAGGTAAATGGTATCAGACTACTGAGAGGGCAGCCAGGAAGGGCAGCATTTATACACCTGAGTGGTATCATACAGGAAGGAAACACAGATGCATCATAAATCCTTATTTTAGAGCTGCAAGACACCCATGCCCACACCTGGCACATTTCAGCTTATCCTGAATACCCACGAGGATAAGCAAATTGGTGATTACAGCATCTGATTTACACTGTCACCATGCCATATGTCCTAGAACATTTAGTCACCTACTTTACACTTGTACAGAGATACACCATTTTTAGGAGCAAGCATTTAAGGTGGAGGGGTTTTTATTATTATTTTTATGCCAGGCACAGCACAACAGACTGTATTTGTGTTTTAAGCATTGCAGAAAAGGGCATGGGCTGTCGAAAGGAAAAGCTAATGAGACTGTCTCCATCCTACTGGTAGCAAAGAAAATATTTAAGATATGAGATGGAATTTAATATCTCTGAGCGCTACTTTAAGATGAAGCTTTAACAGCTAGCATAATCCCCTTCTGAAGCCAAAGTACATCAGCCCTGAGGACTCCCCCTCTGTCCCATTAGCCCTGTGCAGCCCTTCAGAATCCGGCCTCGTTGTTTGTTTAGCATTTGGTGCCATAGGAGATTTCCAGTATATTTTGCAGCTGGGATCACTTACACTCGCTTGGCAACTCTGTTCTGGCCATGCTGGCATCTCCTCGGACTGGCAGCCTGCCTTGGTTTCCTCTTCTGCTGCAGCTCTTCAGTGAGGAGACAAATTGCAGTATTGCCACGTGAGTGCAGGAGCGTTGCCGAGGTCAGCCAAGGAGAAGGGCTCATCCTGTTGGCTTCTGACGGTCACGCTCCATCTGGAAGGAGGTTGGTATGCACTGTGCGGCACTAATGTGCTGCACTATCATATCCCAGCGGCAGATGAAGCAATCATGATCTGGCTTATTTTATGCCATGGAGAAAGCATGTGGCCTAGTCCTCTAGATGTACTCAATGCAGAAATAAACTGCTTTTATTTATTCTTAATTTGAAGGAAAATAAAGGAGCCTTACAGCTCTAAGAAGAGCTTCCCCATCCTTTAACATGGTGTTAGCTGTTCTAGTTATCGTCTCCTAAATTCACATGCAGCCCTATAGTTAAGCTGGAAGTCAGTGGCTTGGCTTTGACTACAAGGGCCTTTGGGGGTGTGGGATTCAGCATGAGGTTAATGCAGATGCAAACCTAGATACCTAGATACGCATATACGTGTGAGCTAAGTATATAAGCTGCATTATATGGAATGGAGTCAGTAATGTTGGTGAAGCGTATGGTGTGACTGAGGCTGTCATCAAGTTGGTTTCTCTGGTAGAGTGGGCTGCACCACTCTACGGCTCCATGGGCCATACCGCACACAACCGTGTTGGCTATTTGGGACTGTGTTTGTGGGACTGGGTCAGGTACCTGTGCTCCTACTCAGGCTGGTGCCGCTGAAGTCAGTGGAACCCTGAGCTCACTGGCATCCACATTTAGATGTCTCAGACCTGAGCTGAATCCCATCCTGGGTGGTGTCTACAGTTCTCCCTCTTCTGGAAACCTTGCCTGACTATCACAAACAAGAAACTGTTGTGCCTTTACCTGAGGCTGTGAGTGACCAGCACCCCTGAGCACCAAGGCATTCCTGGGCATCCCTGCCAGTTCCCCGAGTCGCGCTGCAATTGCGGTCATTGAGGACTTCTGTGATTGTATTAGTTGAACGTAGTCTTTGAACTCGCAAGAGGTTGCATCTGAGCCCCAAGTGCAGTTATCTTTGTACTGTGCACGTATATGTGATAAGCTGGTTAGCTTTCACGTTTAACAAACAAAATCTTTTGCTGAAGAGAAACGGTTAAATGGAATGATTTAAACGCTAAGCATAGAAAATGCTGCTTAAGCAAAAGTATATAATTTTCAGTTTTTTAATGAACTTTGCCACCTACCATGATGCTTTCCCAGGGAGTCACCCCTCTGCCTCATGGCTTTTGTAGACTATTATATTTTGCTAGGAGCCCTCAAAAGCTGGGTAATTAGCATTATTTTCTCTTTTGTCTCCCTGATGTTTGTTTAGCTCTTTTGTCAGTAACCAACCAGCAGTGAAATGGCCTGGGCTCAATTTCTAAGTACTCCAACCGAAAACGCTTGATTGACACCAGTTCAAGCCTCCATCTGGCACCCTGGGAAGCTCTCAGGCACCGTGCTCACGGCAGAGCCGTCCTGCTCACCCGCCAGCAAAGGGCTCCTGGTACGAGCGCAGCCGCGCTAAAAGTGCATTTGCTGAGCTACCGCCCGCTCGCTGCTCCTCACCCCTGGGGCACCAGCCGTCGCCTGCCACCGGTCACCATCGGTGTAGATGTGGCTGTGATGGCATAAATACCTAGCAAGCTCTGAGAAGAGCTGTGAAGTATGAACGTTGTTTCCAAAAAGGCTTTATGAATTGCATGTGATGGCAGCCAGCTTCAGGTATGTATGACCTTGTATCTGCTCTGCCTACCTGGGATGAGTGTCAGCTTTCAGGACAGTTTATGCCTACTGCCAGACCAGGCTAAATGCCTCCTAGCTGGTTTGGTTTATTCTATCAGTAAAGTTGACTACACTTCTGAGGAAGCAATGCTGAGCTAGCCAGACTGTCTTTTTTGGATATCAAAGCCAGACCCATATACTTCTCCACTCGTGACCCTTCAGAACAGTCAATGTAGGAAGACATAATCTTGTTAAATTCTCAGTGCCTATACTAAATTTTCAGAGCAAGCAGAATATCTAAAAATATTGTCATCAACTGAAAGCCAGTTTTGGAGGAACCAATGGAGCAGTCTCATTGCTTGTCTGTTACAGAAAGCCACAGGAGTACATCTTTAGTATGCAAGGACCACTTTGATGATTTGTGGTGGGTGATGGTACCAGAGGTATGAATAGTCACTCATTAATGGGCACTGAGGTATCACAAATGTCCTCTCTGTGTATACCGGTTTGGACTGGGACAGAGTTAATTTACTTCATAGCAGCCCGTATGGTGCTGCATTTTGGATTTGTGACCAAAACAGTGTTGATAGCACACCAGTGTCTTAGCTGTTGCTAAGCAGTGCTTGAAAGCATCAGTACCTTCTCTTTTTCTCATGCTCCCACCCCAGCACATAAACTGAGGGTGGCCAAGAGNAAGCCTCCATCTGGCACCCTGGGAGGCTCTCAGGCACCGCCGGTGTGCTCACGGCAGAGCGGTGCTGCTCACTCGCCAGCAAAGGGCTCCTGGTACGAGCGCAGCCGCGCTAAAAGTGCATCTGCTGAGCTACCGCCTGCTCGCTGCTCCTCACCCCTGGGGCACCAGCCGTCGCCTGCCACCGGTCACCATCGGTGTAGATGTGGCTGTGATGGCATAAATACCTAGCAAGCTCCGAGAAGAGCTGTGAAGTATGAACGTTGTTTCCAAAAAGGCTTTATGAATTGCATGTGATGGCAGCCAGCTTCAGGTATGTATGACCTTGTATCTGCTCTGCCTACCTGGGATGAGTGTCAGCTTTCAGGACAGTTTATGCCTACTGCCAGACCAGGCTAAATGCCTCCTAGCTGGTTTGGTTTATTCTATCAGTAAAGTTGACTACACTTCTGAGGAAGCAATGCTGAGCTAGCCAGACTGTCTTTTTTGGATATCAAAGCCAGACCCATATACTTCTCCACTCGTGACCCTTCAGAACAGTCAATGTAGGAAGACATAATCTTGTTAAATTCTCAGTGCCTATACTAAATTTTCAGAGCAAGCAGAATATCTAAAAATATTGTCATCAGCTGAAAGCCAGTTTTGGAAGAGGGAGGAACCAATGGCGCAATCTCATTGCTTGTCTGTTACAGAAAGCCACCGGAATACATCTTTAGTATGCAAGGACCACTTTGATGATTTGTGGTGGGTGATGGTACCAGAGGTATGAATAGTCACTCATTAATGGGCACTGAGGTATCACAAATGTCCTCTCTGTGTATACCGGTTTGGACTGGGACAGAGTTAATTTACTTCATAGCAGCCCGTATGGTGCTGCATTTTGGATTTGTGACCAAAACAGTGTTGATAGCACACCAGTGTCTTAGCTGTTGCTAAGCAGTGCTTGAAAGCATCAGTACCTTCTCTTTTTCTCATGCTCCCACCCCAGCACATAAACTGAGGGTGGCCAAGAGTCTGGGAGGGGACACAGCTGGGACAGCTGACCCCAACTGACCCAAACGGCTATCCCATGCTGAATGACATTGTGCTCAGCAATAAAAGTTGGGGGGGGAAGGAGGAAGGGGGATATTTGGAGTGATGGCTTTTGTCTTCCCAAGTAGCTGTTACCCGTGATGGAGTCCTGCTTTCCTGGAGATGGCTGAACACCTGCCTGCCCATGGGAAGTGGTGAATGAATTCCTTGTTTTGCTTTGCTTGTGTGCACAGCTTTTACTTTACCAATGAAATTGCCTTTATCTCAACCCATCAGTTTTCTCACCTTTACCCTTCCAATTCTCTCCCCATCCCTCTGGGGGAGAGTGAGAGAGCAGCTGGATGGGGCTGAGCTGCTGGCCAGGGCTAACCCACACCTCCATGCCATCTACCATTTCATTTCAAGCATCCTGCAGCATGTGGACTGGGAAGAGGTAGGCTTTGCGGGGAGGCTAGAGGGAAGAAGAAAGTTGTCGGAGGTGAGTAAATGCACTGTCACTACCGCCCATGTGCAGGTGGATGCAACTGCCTGGAAGAAGTGAATGAACAGTATAATCCACAGCTGCTCCTTTTCACTAACTCAGAAACTATGTGAAAAATTTGGTTGGTTTTTTTTGTTTGTTTGTTTGTTTTTTTCAACAGAGCTCTTCCAGGGATCACTTTTTAAATTTAACTGTTCTGTTTTCCTTAGCTGTAATAAAACACTTCCGAATAAACAGTGGAACAGTTTCTGAGTTTATTCTACCCCTTTCCAGTTGTATCCATCATAGCAAAGTCAGACTCCATTAATCTATTATCCTTGAGCTTCCCCAAACAGGACCATGCCAACCCTATTAGCACCAGGAGCTTTCCACTAGTGCTTGGCTGAAGATGCCCCAAGCACGCAGACGCACCATAGCAGCCCACATCAGAGAGCAGCCTTCAGGAGGGCACGGAGGCTAAAGCAGACATCATTGATGTGCACTTCAGCTCAACAGTCATGCCAGTTTTCAGCAGAAAGGGGAACAAATTCTGGTCTTGCTTACTCTGCTGGGAAATTGGAATCATTTTGCCAGTCTCCTTGAAGATTTTTAACATTTAATTATATAATTTGGCTCTGAGATTTAGGTCTCAGGGCTGATAAAAAAAAAAAAAAAGAGAGACACAATAAGTATCTCGGATGGATACATTCACAAAGGGCTGCTCTTCAAAAAAACCCCAAAACAACAAAAAACCTTACACATCCATCCACATTTACATCTTAGAAAGATTAAATTAGAAAATATGCTGAAGCTTGAGATCTTTAATGCTGGTGACAACAGCGTGGGTGCAGGGAGGATTTCTGTGCTGGGGCTACCAGCGAGCTGAAGCAGTGATAGCAAATGCCGGTGGCTCATGGACGCATCGCGATCCACTTGTTTCTATGCCTTTCAAAGCTTATGTTGCCATCGGTTTGTTAGCTCCTGTGAGAAAACCTGGGAGGTGTATTTGATGGGGATTGCTGTGCAGGTGAGGGAACTGGCTGTGTTTTCCTGCGAATCCCTGGCAGGACTCGCTCTGTGGATCAGCAGCGTGGGCAGCCGTGGCAGGCAGGACGGTCCGAGCTCTGGTCCCCCTCCCCAGCCACCTGGGTCCCTCCATCTTCCCTCCCCGCCCTGCCCCTGCCTCTTGGATAAAAGATTATTCATCTCTTGTCATATCGTTTAGGATGGGCATTTCTGTGTAGATGGAAATTTGAATGATTGCATTCTTTTGAGAAAGTCTAGTTTCCAATGGGCCCAGTGTTAATCTTTTCAGGGATTAAAAAAATTAAATAAATAGAATCAAGTCAGTGAAGAGTATTGCTGCACAGCTATGGCTACAGTAATACTGTACCCTGCATTTAGAAACCTACATTAGACCCACGTGTACTTTAAGATGTTGTCTGTATCTGTCCAGTCATCCTCAGTATTTCTGCCTTGTCCTTGTCTGTGCTGTTAGCCTGTTCCTGAGATTTCTCTTGTCTAACTTAGGCAAATCAAAATACAAATATTTAATCTGAAATAATCACCTAAGTAAAAGTCGGTGGATCAAGATAGGACTTTTCAGAGGCAGCTTGCTCCGACCTAAGGTAGGCATTTGCAGAGGACAGGTAGCTAACCCCTCACTACAGAGGATTCATGTTTTGAGGACTAGCATCAGGTGAGATGCTGCTCACTGTTCAAATGAGGTTCACCCTCTCCTCCACGACTTTCTCTGCTAACCCACTCATGAGGAAAACATCCTCCTCCTGCAAAAAGAAGAAACTAGGGAGTGCAACTGCACCTAAATTTTAATTCCTTAGGAATGGCTCCGGGGAGGGAAGGGGGGAGGCAGGCAGCTGCTGCCCCTTGGCTACTGGGAGACCTATGGCCATGTGTCACCTTGGGGTGGTCATCTCAGAGCCATGGCACGTCCGGGGGCCTGGACAGCTGTTCTGTCATTTAAACTGTTTCATTCACAGCAGCAGGAGACAAAGTTAATTTTCTCCTGTGGAGGAAGAAGGCAGTGGATGTGCTTCTACAGCTCATTGCCATCACCTTACGAGGGTGACATCCACTGGTGATGACAGAAGAACAAATGAGGCGAGTTCATGCATTATTATGGCAAAACCATGTCAGATTTGGCCGGACTTCACCTTCTAAAGTAGAATTTGTTGATATTTGACTTCTCTTTTCTTGACCACCGAACTGGGAAGGGGAAGAAAATGGGCACGTAACTGTGGGGGGCATAATTTTTCCCAGATCTGGGTCAGAGACAATTCAAATGTCAAATGTAAACTAAAAGGGTAACAGGGAAAGGCAGTGGCTGCCAAAGCAGAACCAGCCCTGGTGTCCATACTCCTTCCCCCAGGGAACACCCTGTCATGTTCTCCTGCCGCTGTAGGAGAGAGGAAACCTGCTCTGGGTACCACAGCCAGCATTTGCTGTCTGGCATATGCTTCCGAGCACAACTTGGTTTACTCACCTCTCGTCCCACTGATCGACAGCGATTGGCTTTAGGGAAACCTCTCACACCTTCCTGGGAAGTCACACACGTTTCCAGCACTTGCCCGGTCACGTAACTGCTTGTCTCTGCGGCTGTCATGACCTGGGTTTTTTAGTGATCATTTAAAACTGCTTTCTTCCAATTACTCTTGCTTGGTGTCAGAACAAGGGTGAAAGACCAGAACTCAGTTTTGTGGTTATTCTCTCTGTGACTTCTCACTGAACTCAGCTGAACATCTCTTAGCGAAATCTTTATTTAAACTTATTTAAACATTCTGTGCTCTGCCTTGGCAACATCTGACGCGGATGCCAGGAACAAGATAGAAACAATTAAGATCAACAGCCCTGCTGCAATTTCCATTTCCGTGCTGTAAGCGTACAACTTTTGCTCACTCCAGCCCACCTGCCCCCACACGCTGCACCTCTGGATGCCCCTTCCCACCTCAGTGAGACTCTGATTTTATGGCTGCTCAGGCACAGGCTTTTATACACGGCTCTGCAGCTTGAACTGAGTTACAGGTAATGAGGGCATCTGTTAAACAGCGTGTCCTTTTCAGGTATGTTGATGCTTTTAGATTTCTTTTCATAGATGTTTCCTTGAATAAAATATCCCACAACCTTTATTGTAGTCACATAAAAGATTTATACCTGTCTTTTTCTGAGATGAGTGAAGAGAGACATTCTGTACAGGAAAAGGGGGAGCAACACTTAATATGTTTCCTCTTATGAATATGGAAATTAAATCTAAAAAGTATTTTAGATTTAATTTGTCACCATGTTACCTTTTAAATTATATGTGCATGGAAAATTTAGAGACCTCCACTGCCCCTCTTAGTGTGTCTTCCTTCCTTTCTTCCTGGAAACTAATATATCTTGGGTATGTCTATTGCTCTTTCCCCAGTATAAGGAAATAACTAATGTAATTTTAACTACACTTTTGATGTCTCTTTTTCTTCATAAGGTTTACATCAATTTTGGAGGGGAATTTTCCAGCAGGATGCACTTCCACTGGAGGAAGCAGGCTTCAGCAAATGCCTATTTCCTAAAAGAAAAGTTCATACATTCGTAGATAAATAAGAAATTAGTCATGAGTAATTTGTTGGCCTCAGCCGCCGTGGTACCTGGTGGGAGTGACCTGGGTGCGGGTGCTCCACGGCAGCCTCTGCCCTGCCAAGCCCCGTAGCACCAGAGCTACACACCCCAGGAGGCAATGGGCTGACCCACACGCTCTTGGGTCATTTCAACAACTAAAGGCAGTTTAATTCAGAAGTTTGATTTCAGTAGCGAACGATGACATGCAAGTTATTCAACATATATGTTAAAAAATTCTGTTCAAAAGTTTGTTCTTGTGGGAAAACTGTTCCAAATTTTTCTCACTTCTAAAGAGTATTATAGGTGAGATCTCCGATATGTTTTCCAAACATTAGTCCTTCATGGAATATTATTTATCGCAATGAGGAAAGGCAGTGACCTCCATGAAGACCTGCCACCTGCATGCTGGATTGGAGTCCCTCAGGACCCTGCGACATCTTGGAGCAGAGAAGGGATGTCTCTGGCTGGCCCAGGCATCTCCCAAAGGTACAAATTTCCCTTGGAGGAAGGGACTCTGCAGAAAACATGCTCCAGCCCCTCTTCACATACGTGTGCCTTCCAGCTTCCTCCTCTGAGCTGTGGGAGAGAGAAGGCGGCCAGTGCCACGTCTCCATCCTGCTGTCACACAGCAATGGAAATGTTCCCAGAGTAAGTATCAGCCTTTGCCTAGCCATGAATTTCTAAAACTCTCCGTACTGTGTGGGCTTCACTGGTGAATAAACTAGTTTTACAAAAAGAGAACACTTCTTTGTTTGTTAAGCGTGTTCTCAGAAAGGAATGGAAAGTAACACACAATTAATTGCAAGTCATAATAATTTAGGACCTTAGGGATAATCAACCAAACAAACCATACTGCAAACGCTATTCAATAAACCACAGACACTGAAGGAAATCAAGCAAACTGGAGCTGTTTATAAATAGTGAGTTGAAAAAATTAAAAATTAGGACAGTGTCACAGAGCAACTAGCTCTTTGCTAGCATTTGGTTGGGAATAAACATTTTTTATTCATGGCAGAGGGCAGTTCCCACTGTGCCAGCATTAAATAGTAGTCTTCCCTCCGTGATCCCACTGAGAAAGGAGAACTGACCTGCTGAGAACACTTTGCTTTACAACGAAGCAGATTTGGAGTATGACTTTGAGGGCAGACTGAAGGAAAGTGAATATTTCCCATGAATTTTCTGTGGAAACCCAACTTCAGAGTTGACTGGGTGTACTTGTCCTAAGCCTACGTGTCTCCCTCAAAACATAACCAAAACACGCACAGTCTCACACCCTTTGCTCAACGACAAAACCTTGACGTCCAAACCGCTATCTTACCCCAGCTGTCTGAAACCTCACCAACTGCTCTGGCTCCCTTTGCCTCCCCACGGGGACTGAAACCTGGACCACCAGGGCCATGGGCTTCCCCATCACCTCCCACGATGTCCCCGTGCACCACGCTTTTCAGTTGCTCCTTTTACAAGGCTCAGCGGCCAGCATCTCCCACGTCTGCCACCCAAACATGCTCATCTGCACCTTATATAGCATTTAAAAAAAAAATAATCTCACTGTGTTAATTTTCTATACAGTGCAGTTTTAAAATTAATATGGAAAGAGGATGTAGTAGCTATGAGAGTAACAGAAGCCACGGTGGAAGACACGGTACCAAATCCACAGGTTGACTTTCAAATACAAAGAAAACGTGTGTGGCTCTGAGGGCTTTGGCCTTGGGAAGGAACTAGGGCTGCTCCTCTGCTCACTTGCACTGCCATCCCCACAGCAGGGGAATGAAAAAAGAAATTTTAGAAGGGCCTTCATTTAGTTTAAAGTCCTTTGTGCACAAATTTTGCAGGGTGACTCCCAGTCCTTGTAGGGGCGGCCGTGCTGAGTTACTGCTTGCCTTCTAGAAACTGTCATAAAATATTTCTAGCGTATCTCCCTTTGGTCATCAGTTTTTCAGGCTGTTTACTCTCTCCTGAAACGGTAGCTGTTAGATACTCTGATCATCTTGAACACTACTTTTTTAGGCCTATTTTATGCTTTTGCAGTGTGGGGAAAAAAGGTGCCTCCAAATAACATCTCAGTACTTACACTGTGGTGCACGGCATTGCCTGCATTAGTCCCTACTCTCCAACTGTTAATTCCTGAATATTCAGTTTTTCTCTTTGGCTGCTATCAAGAGAAGGACTGAGTTTTTCCTAGGACTCCGGGAACTTTTTCCTCATTCATTTAGGGGCCATTTTACATTTGCAACTTGTATTTTGTCTCCTGCTCATCTGCCATCCCTGCTGCACGGGCAGCACGTGGCTGCCTGCACCATCTGAGGGCATTACGTGGGCCCCTGCGAGGTCTGGCACCTTACTGCTCTCGGGACCGTCAGTATGCAATCATCTCTGGCATCACAAGTTCCGCTGTTTGTTAAAAATTAAATCCCAACTTGCCCTCACTGACTTGCAAGCTAAATGCCCTCTGCGTGTAAGATGATAAGGTGATATTGAAGTCATGATGAGCTGATGTGTTCCAGGTATGACATCCCTGCTGTCTCTGCTCTACTTTTTATTCCTTTAACCTGCGTGTTTTGCCAAAGTCCAGCTTTTGCTTTTATGATGAGACCCCCCAGAGTGGTATGTGATGCTCAGACAGATGCTTTTCCTTTTCTCTCTGCACCTGCCCCTGTTTGGGAAGATGATTTTATGGGGGTGGGAAATGTGCTGCTCGTTAGCGCATACCTTGGACAGATATGGTTACGATGTCCCTTTCTCCCACTGCCTACAGCCAATGTGACTTTATGTTGGTTTGCAGAGGTGTTATCATGGATGTCAAACTTTTTGCTAGGATTCTTTACTTGCAGAGACTGAAAAAGCACTGGGACACAAGCCGTAGATGCTGCTGGTTTGTTCTGTGACGAGCTCGCTTGAGCTTCATGTGCCTCACGCCCAAGCAGGGCCTGGGAACTCCATGGACTTGCTCACAGGAGCAAAAGAAGCAGCAGCCAGCACCTGCAGCAAAGCCCGCTGAAGTTAGTAAGTCTTTTAGGCTCCCACCTTCATTTTTTGCCTTGTTCTTTATCCTTTGCTCTTCAGTGCTTGCAAACCCAGGAGGAGGCAGTGGTGATTTGCTCTTCCCCTCCCACGCCTGCGTGGAGGAGGCTGCCACACAGGTGTGATGAAGTGCCTGTCCATGCAGTGCTCTGCACCAGGGCTGAGGGCTCGGCTCTCGGTGCCCCTGCCTACCCGCTGCAGCCGGGGCCAAGGAGCAGCCCCCTCAGTGCAAGATGCTTCCATTGCGTGCTTGGTTCTTAAAACTGAGGTGTAAAACACCTTGCTGGAAGCACAGGCAGCTTCTTTTATTCTGATTACCAAAATGGTACCTGGACAGGAGAGACTGGGCAGTATAGTAAAGAGGAGAGGCATAAATGCTGCGTAGCATCCTTATATATTCACTCACTTACCTTGCACCTCTCTTTTCTATTATTTTGTAACCATCATATAAAGGCATTTTTCCTTCCACAGCCATCCACATCTTTTACTTTATGTTGCAATGGGCTTAGAAACCACTTGGGGGAACTTTTTCCATTGCAGTTAATTATAAAGAAATTGTGTTGTCACGAATACCTACTGGTCTGACTCAGCTGCTTTTACGAGCACTGAATATCATACAAATCTACCTGATTTCACTGAGAATGTCAAATGCTTGGGACGCTTGAAAATAAAGTGCTCTTTAGATTCCCTACTCTGACTGTACAGTTTGGGAAAGTTTGGATTGGAGTGAGCTCCTAAGTAAACATCAAACGGGCACTGAAAGACTTTTTTTAAAAAAAACTATCCTGACCTACAAAAGAGGGAGAAATGCTATTTAATTGCTAAAAAGGATTTTGTAGTGCCGTAAGATAACTATTGTGAACAATTTGATTGATGCCATGCTAGAAATGATTCGGCACAAACCACTGTAAATCTTGTAGGGCCTTTTTTTTTTTTTTTTCCCTTAAAAAACCCTTCATTTAAAATATCGTTTGGGCCCTCGTAAGCAGAAGCTCCGAGTGAAGCTGGAATGAGCCCCGGGAGCCTTCACGCCCAGCAAAGTGCTGCAGCACCGCGTTTCCCAGTCCCACCCAGACGCGGCAGAGACGCAGCAGCATCACCAGGTGGAGCTCTGCCCCTCCGTGCGCCTTCAAAATCCTCCCTGAAAATGTAAGGCCACGCATTTTACACAATACAGTTTTTAAGGAATACCCTTTGAATTTAATTTTGGATGCTAAATAACATTGTGCTGTAGTGCCTGTGCGGGGGATGCGCGGCGAGAGGTACGGGGCCCGAAAGAGGGAGAGTGTGCAGGGAGGCTCTTTGGGGAAGGGGTGCTGGGGGAGGGTCACGGGTGGGAGGCACGGGGACATCTGCCACGGGCACCGGCGGGTTGCATGTGGGTCTCCCTTTCCCTGAAGGAGCCATAGATTTCGTTGGACACTTTAATTATCCGCAGTGGATGTTTTCAGTGGGCTGACTGAGAGGTCCCATCCCAGTCCAGGCACGTGGCAGCCCCAGCCATGGGGGAGCCACCAGCACTGGTGGTTTCCTGGGGGGGCTGGGAGACACAGCACCACATCCAGACAGCTCCAAGAGAGGGGATGAAGCCCTGTGCCCATCTCACTTACAGCCCTGTGAGTCTGCCGCCTGCTCCCAGTTTCACCACTGAACCCATTTCCAGCCCAGCTGCCAGGCACCAAGCACTGCCCTGACGCCCTTTGCCCATTAATCAGTTTTCCCCCTTGGGTGCTCTCCTGTCTCCCACCCACCCTGCCAGTGTGTGCAGCCTTGTCCGGCCAGGCTGCCCAGAGCACTTCAGATACCAGGATTACAGCGTTTCTCATGCTGGGATTTTTCACAAAACACCAACACAGTAATCCAATATGCTTCTAAGAACAGCAGAAATGAAAAACCACACAGTATGGGGCCCAGTCACATCCCTTAATGCCTGAAACTACATCTAACTCCAGGAGCAGTTTTGCTTAAAACAAATGGACTATTAAGGCCTTAATATATGCATTTGAACAAAAACCTACATCCCTTTACCTGTGGCAAATCATGGAAACACCCATGTACGTTCCAGTGACATCAATGGAGCTGAGGTCTGCAGGTGAGGTTCAGCCTGCAGCTGGTGGCTGTCCAGGACTGGCACCAGTGAACACTGCCCTGTCCCCTTCCACCTCCTCCTTTTCCTCCTCCTCTTCCTCATCCTCCTCACTCAGTGGGACCAAGAGCAAATGCTCTGAGCAGGAGGATTTTTCTTTGTCAGGCTGTTGAATTCTTGTGGCAGAGGCCCCAGTGTCAGTCCCTGGGGCCAATACCCAAAGTGGAAGAGGCTGGGAGAAACCAATAGACTGGTGTGAGAAAGAAGAGAGGAGAGAGAGGAGAGAAAATGAGAAATGAGAAAAAAGACTCCCGCTCTTCCAAGATCCTGAGAACAATCTCCAAAAGCCTTGTCAGAGGAAGCCATACGGACCTGCAAAGCTGAGGTCTGATCCTCCCTGCTGCTGCAGCCCCCAAGGGGAGAACAGGGAAGCAAATATGTGCGAGGAGCAATAGTCCCAGAGGATTTTGTTAGAAGTGTCTGCCATAAGATAACTCTCTAGCATTGAAACCAAGAGAGTAAATGCAACATATGCAGGCAAAGATAATTCCAGTATTTAGATTTCATTTTTCTTCTTAAACACCAGGATGTCCTGATATTAATCTGCAGAAATCATCGCTCACCTGGGAAATGTGTACCCACAGTGTAGCTGAGACCTTCATGGCCTTGTGTAATTGAGCCCGAAGCACCTCATGGTGGCTGAGTGCTGCTGAATAATCTGGGGGTGTTGTTCAGCTTTTTAAAGGCAGGACAGCATCCCTTTGGACAGTGATGAGAGTCTGTAAACCAGAGCCACCGATGGAAGACTGGCTGGTCCCCAGGTCACCCACTAACAACCACAAGTGAGGCAAAAGCTCCACGAAGTGAGCAGGGAGGAGGCCGGGCATCAGCAAACAGACGTGTCCTTTCAGAGAAGGGAAGGTTAGAGAGCACGGAGGAGAAGTCACTTTGCTGCTATTTTAGCACCCTGCATCCAGAAGCCAAGCTGACCAAAAGCAATCAGGACAGGGATGTGATGGCCTAAATTGCTACTTCTGTGGAAAGTGGATTTCATCTATGCCTCCCGATTGCCTAGCTGTGCCGACCTCTGAGAGAGGGACAAGCACATAATCACCATTGAATATTTGGCCCTCTGGCCTGCTGCTTTCCTTGCTGAAGCTGTGGCAGCACTTCTCCTTGGCACAGCCCACAACACAGGGCAGCACTCCCCGGGATGGAGGAGCACCCCAAGACATGCCCTGAGCACCCATTTTAGCCACTTCCCCTAATTATGACCAGTGCTGATGGCCCTTTCTTCTAGTCTCTACTTTTTTTCGTTTTGGCATCACTGACTCCTTTAACATTCAGTTTCTCACCTCTACCATTTCACATGGTGGGTTAGACATGAATTATGCCTAACAACATTGTATCTATATTTTAGCTGTCATGTATTACCATGGGACTGATGCTTTTGGAGAATTGTGGGACAGATACAATACCATGGAAAGATGACTTTCTCAGAGTCCAAAGGATATGTCCTCATGGGTCTGATAGCAGATGTGTTCCCAGCTCTTCTGCAGAGGAAACCCAGTCTGGTCTGGCCTGGAAGGGCAAAGAGTTCCTGGAACAATGCATCTGCTAGCTGTTGAAAATGTTACCCACTAAGCTGAGCACAGAGATAGGACAGGATGTGACAAACATGAGACCTGTGAGGAGATTTGCTTTTTCAGATCACAGAGACCACACGGAGCACTCGATAGTCCAATGTATGTATATAAATAATTATTTGTAAGGTTGTTTTTCAGTAATAAATATGATTTTGTGGTCTTTGGCAGGTGATTGGATAAACCTTAGAGACTCAAAGCACAGCTGAGCTTGTGCAGCTCCCCTTGGTGGAAGGTCGTCATTGGGATTTGCAGGAATTTGCATTAGAAAGGCTTGGCTTTGACCAGACCATCAGTGGATTTTTTTCCCCCAGAAAAAAACAATAGATTGGGATTTGGTATCTCCCTGGTATGGCTTTACACAATTAACAGGAATCAAAAGGTATTACCATGAGAGAGGTCAGAGGTCCAGCGCTGCCTGACCAGCTCTCGCCGGGGCTCCGGTTTGCCCATCACCGATACATTGGGAGAACCAACAAGAAACCCCTCAGGTTTTGGCTGGGACATCTTGAGTGCCTGAGAATTTGTATCACCCTTTAAAATGCTTGAGTCACAGCAAGCATTATGTCTATTATGACAAATTTTTGAATAGAGATTGAAATGATCATTTTTCTTCTTACTGTAGGAGTACATGTTTTTCTTTGCCTCCTAGTCTAGAGGCTTAGGGTTGCCTGGTTACTCTGACTCAGAAGCTCTGTGAGATGTCTCTTGATGAAGGAGCAGATACAATTTGGCAATTAGAGAAGCTTGATTTGTCATCTAAATGTAGAAATCCTTAGGAAAAAATAACTATTTGAAGAGCAGTTGTACAGAAACCGCAGTGAGAAAACTCTCAGAACGTGCATTGGTACTGAACGTTGCTGTTTTGCTTATTGTAGAGGCATGAAGGTCATTAATAATATATGCAATAATTAGGATTTTTTTTTCAGTGTTCAATTAATAGAATCCTGTTCATAGCATATATGAATTGCAAATGTGATCAGAAAAGCATTTTTGTTGAAGAATTTCCCCACGGACTAGCACTATAAAAAGACTCCATTCAGCCGGCAATCTATTAATCTTGGGCTGGAGTTAAAGGAACATGATGTATTCAGGTGAGGGCCACGGTATGGCCATCACAGCAAGCCAAGAGTGTCTTACCTGCTTAAGTGTGTGCGTGTGTACATATCTGTTTTTATATATATCACATATGTGTGTATAAACGCATGCAGATGTTCTTACGACTATACGTTTGTGCTGATTTGGGAAATCTGTGATTGCAGAAATGGTTTTATTTTGCAAAGTATTTCCTTTAGAACTGAAGCCATGTTGTTTCAACAGTTGCTTCATAGATGCCCTTTAGTTGTTTGCATTTTGGTGAATGGCAGCAAAGGCTTTAAGAACAAGGAGGGGCTTCTAATAGTCGGGAAGGTGGGGAATGTTTGTTGAAAAGTGAGATCTGTGGACTTAGAATTTTGCTTGCAGGTCCAGGGAGCAGAAAGGCTCAGCCAGTGTAAACTCTAAAAGGTCAGAAATTGATTTAATGAACTTAACCTTCAAGAAAACAAGCCTTTTTTTTATGTAGGATATCCCCTTAGGCTTGTTTCATTCAACTAGCAATAAATGCAGAACAAACAGAATGACAAATTCCCATTTTGTAAATCTTGCCATGTTTTTAATCAAGTATAGCCAACTCATTTTTTATAGCCTAACATTAAAATTTGGCTACGTAATGCTGTACCCAGTAGGGGTAGGACAACTCTAGGGCATCGTGATGGTTCCTTGGGTTATGCCCACTACTGTAACCTACATCGCCAAGGTCTGAATCATCACCTGTAAGTTCTGCACCAGATACGCAGACTCACTTTGGACGCTGCTCGATTGCAATGGGCTATTGGCTTAAACACCTCCATGCTGCTGGGATTTCCTACTTCTCACAGTCTGCTTTTTTCAGCTCTTAAAATGCAATGGCTGTAAGACAGAAACAGAAACCAGTGGGTGTTTCTCTTATTATTATTAAAAATTAGAGATAACTCAGGAAGAACAAACATCATCCAGGATTATTAGCAGTAGTATGTAACTGGCTGTAGCAATCAATAATTTTAAATGTGAAATGGTGAAACTTAGGTAGTCATGATATCACGAGATCCTTGCCAGAACTTCGCCAAAGAAAAAAAAGACAAATGGTGTCTCATTGATCTCTCACTAAGTTTGTAGGTTTTTTTGGTTGGTTTGGTGGTGTTTGGTTTGTTGTTTTTTTTACCAGAAGCAATTGCACAGTTAATGAAACAAAGAAATTAGGATCAATACCAGTTTTCAGCATGGCACAAGGCAAGCCTAATGGACAGAAGAGTCGCTACGAGAATCATATGCAATCTGCTTACTAATTACTGTGGGAAAAGTCCAGTAAAATTTGCAGCTAACTCATCCCCCTAAATTTGCAGTAAATTATGAGAAATGGAGAATACTACAGGAAGACTTACTACAGCAAAGCTGGGTGAGCAGTGAGACGGGAGGTGGCATGCAGAGTGGTGCTGGCAGGAATGATTGGAGACAATGGCAGTCCGAAGGACTACTGCCAGTCAAAAAACAGCTACGTAGTTCAGATGCCTGAGGTGGACGGTTGGTGACCTGTGGTACCTCCTCTTCTGTGTGCTCCCAGTGGCCCTCAGAGCTCCATGTCCTCCCAGGACCAGGGGGGCCCGAGCTTGCCGTTGTTGGGTTGAACCACCACCCGTGCCCTCCCCGTCGCTCAGCACGCAGCAGAGCAGGGAACGGAGCAGGGAGAATTAGCTTAAGAAGAAATGGCATAAGAGATTATACTGAGGGTTCGTTGTTGCAGATGATAAATTAGTGATCTGTGACCAGAAAAAGGATTTAACATCTGGTCACCACAACAAAACTGGAGTTAACGATGGGAGAGTGAACATCAGCGATACAGTTATTCTGAGTGAGCGGGCTACCTCCCAACTGGCTGCTTATTCCGTAATGACCTTTGACAGCAGGATTTGCATCCTCCCTCGAGGATCCTCCACTTGCTTCTTTACTGAGCCAGTCTCCAGGGCAAGAGGTAGATGGAAGCCAGAGATAGATGGGAGCCAGCATGACAATACTCGTGCTTCTATATTAAGATTCACTCACATGTTTAACAACATTATTCCAACTACTGCTGTAGCTTTGACTGATATATGTCTTATGTTCTATTTTCAAAAGATAATACCCATGTTAACTCTCAGGGAATGACAAAATAGAATGAACTTCACCAACTCGTTTTGTATGTTTTCACTGACCACATGCATGCCATATACTCTGTCTATACAGACAGTTTATTTAGAAGGACTTAAAGAGAAAATTGCAAATCAGAGATACATCATATTTTTCTTCCTCTCTGTGAACTGTTTCTAGCTATAAATATTTCTATTTGCCTTTAGTCAGAAATGTGGTCTCTCACATCTTTTGCTAGGCATGTTATGGCTTACAGAAGTTGCCACAGCACAGGGATACTTTGCATTTCCAGGTTGTATATACAATATTCACAGGATTTCCATGGTCTCTGCTGCAGGGGAAGAAGGACGCAATATCACAGAAGTGGAAAGCCCAAGGATGAGAAGGATCTACTTTTACCCAAAATTTCTCACAACATCAAGCTCTTCTTTGCAATGCTGCAAGTATCAGGGTACTCCAGGAAGATTCATTTAACAAAATATACACAACACAGAGACAGAAAGAGCTCTCAGGTCCAAACCTGAATGTAAAAAATGTATAGAGAAAAAAAGAAAAAACACTGTGGAGGAGACTGGCTGCTCAAGCCCCGAGGGACCGACACTCTCCTAACAGAATTTACCTACCTCCTAACTGTAGGTAAATACAGTTGCCGAAATGTTAGCCTAAACTGCAGCCCGCAGAAGGATCAGAACCGTGGAAGGCTGCAGAACTCCTTTCTGCACTTTTGGTTTATTTTTAGTACAAGGAAAAGGATTTTAATATTGCTCTTTCTTGCCTAATGAATGATCAAAGTTTTCCATATGTTTGGATGGAAACATGCTGGGCCCAATTTTTTTCCTAGTCTATGCCCACACGAAGCATCCACAGCCTCCCAGTGGAGAAACATTACTTGAGGCTCAGAGAAAGAATAAATAAATTAGTAAGAGGCAGTTGTATGGAATATACATCCACATATATAGCTCTTTTTACAGGCTAATCTGCAGCCTGGTACACTTCTGGCTTCCTACTGTGAACTAGTTCATTACGTGTCTGGTGCATAACATTAATGATATTCCCAGCAAATGAGAAGAATGACAAACACCAGTGATGACGGAGAAATAATCAAGAAGGAGAGGAAGTTTCTAATGGGAAAATGGAGCCTCCCACAGAGAATTTTGCTTAAAATACCATCTTTTACTAATTTATATGGCCACTGATGTTGGAGATGTTGTTGTTTTCCACCTGATTTAAATGGCATTCAAGTGATACTTAAATCAGACAAGGAATTTGAAGCGTTTATTGTGTTTTTTCCTGAAGCAATGTTGCAAAAAGAGTATTTTAGAGCCCCTGGAAACTTGGCAGCCAATGCCAGCAGTGGCCCAGCTGTCTGGAAAAGGGCTGGGACAGTGCAGTTCTGTATCGCTAGCTGGCCTAGGTACTCACCCAGGAATATCCACCTCTGCATGAAGGAGAAATTGTGATGATTACCTGGATCTCCAGAGACCAGTGCTGCTGGAAAAGGAGGAGGAGAGGAGGAGAATTAACTCACCTGCCCAGTGAAGTGCTCGCTATGAAACCTGCAGTGGGGCAGGTATGGACTTGTAAGAAGATTTCTGAAATGAAGACTAACAAAGCCCAGGTTTCTGGTTTCCTAGGCTCATCATTCCTAGGCTCCACACTGCAGTGGATTTTCTTGCGCCTGAAGCTGTGACTGCAGTGACAGTATTCACACAGGACCCCTGGGGACCCTTGAATCCATTCCTGACAAAAAGTAGGCTGCATGTATGTGCTGCTGCATGTAGGAGTTAGCGGCTCTTCTGCCATGAAGTATCCTCCTCAAAGTTATTTTTGTATAGCCGCTCTTTCTCTCAGTATGTGCAAAGCCTTAAGTTTTAATTGCCTTCTGATGTTCGAGCCTTTAGGATTCGTGCTTTTATGATCCTCTTTGCAGCTATTTAATTCATATAAATGAAAGCTGATTTTTTCCACCTAATAAAGTCCCTGCATTTAAGTAAAGAACTAAAGACACATGTTTCTTTCAAAGCACTAACTATTTCAAATGTTTTTCTGCATTATTATTTAAGGGTGTAGGAGGAGGGGGAGAGGGAAGAAATGCATTTTTCTCTTATTCAACCATAGAGGGGCAAACCATGAGTGAAGCTGCTCCTCCAGCTCCCTTCCCAGCAAACAATGGTTCTTAGACACAGCTTAAGATCACTTTTTCATCTTATTGTTGACTTCCTCAGCATTAACTTTGAGGAAGAGAAATAATGCCATGCAGCGGTCTGGCTTAGTGGGAGATAGCAGCAATATCTACAGGAAGCTTTCTTAAGTCTTTCTGAAAGCAACATATCAAAGGGCAAAAGCTAAGCTACAGAGGATGCTTATTGTGCCAGGACAATAGCACAGATACCCTCACTGGAGCCGGTTAAGATATTTTTTTTATGAAGGCTTTTATATTGCTGTCAGAAAATGCCAGCCCATTGAAACTTTTCATGGCAATGTGCTCATGTACCTTTCCTCAGTAAGAGCTTCTTTCATTCATAACATACACCTGGTCAAACAAAGAGAAGATAACTCTCCATGATGCACCAACATTGCCATGATCTCCAAGCTACAGTTACTCTTCCGAGATTTTTTAATTAAACTTGAAAAGAACCACAGAAGCAAGCAATGACGCTCTCCATGGAAGAAGGTTTTTATTTTTCCAGCTCTCCTTAGTCCTCCCCTAATAGCAACACACTGTGTCAGCTCAAAGAACATATGTCTTGGAGAAGCTCTGCCAGGAGGTAGGAAATTGGATTACTGTTGCTAGAGGGGCAGAGCTGGGGTTTCCAAGGTATTTTAGCTATGTATTTCCTTACTTTCAAAAATTCTCATATTTCTTTTAGATTTAAAATTGAGGCTGAATTCATAAGTTGGTATAGGTTTTCTTGTGAATTAAACATTTTAGATGTCTTCGGGCTGCTGCCATACATGATGAACCTTAACCACGTTCAATAAGATCTTAAAAACATTGCATATTGCCAGCATCAATCAAGTCTACAGCTGCAATAGCATAGTTATCTATAACACTCATGTACAGAAGGTAGAAGCATTTTGTACATTGGAAACCTCTGAATGGGAGTGCTAACACCACCAGAGCATTCCTCGACTCTGGGAAAAACACTGCCAGATAGTAAACCCCAATAAACCGAGACAGAAGACAACTTGGATTAACATCTCATGTCAGAGTAGGTTGGAGTAGATTGGCTTATTCTTACATAAAAGGATTTCTAGAGCAAGGCTGATGTTTCAGAGCTTCTTGATGTTTCACAGTCTCTTGTCGAAAGGTCTGCCTGCAAAAAGCAGCAGTTCACTCCATAGTGACTCACTTTAGTAGATATAACACAGAAAACCTCCCCAGCGGTACTTTTTTCTGAGTCACATTTCTCCGAAGTAGCATCTATTCAATGTACATGGACTGACTGTCACCTTACTTGATCAATTAAAATCTGGAGCCCTGCATAAACATCACTGGATGAAAGGTATAGCCTAATGGTTTGCAGTTACAGTGGTGATGGAATATATCTGCATAACAATAAAGTTCACACACAGTACTAGTCTCCTGCTTTTAGAGCTTTTCTTTGTATTTTTTAAATAACTGCTTTAATATGTCAGGGTCTTTAGGCAGCACTGAGGAGATAATGAGGGATAGTTGGATATAGTTGTGTCTGTGTGCTTATGTGTGTTTAAATACATTCTACATATATATACACACACACATACATACATGTATATACATACACAAACACAGACTATTTTTTCTATATAAGTTACTTTGCTGGGCTATTCATGAAAGCATGGTACAAGAGAGAGCGCGAAGGCTCATAGCAGAGTGGTGGTATGCTGCCGGCCGTGTGCTATCGGTGCTCCCGGAGGGATTCCGGCTGAAGTAAAAGCAGCCTTCGTGGGCAAGAGGACATGTCCTAGAGAGGAGCCCAGGGTGGCTGGCTGGCTGGCGGTGGGGGAGCTGTAGGCACAGGGGCAGAGTTAAGAATAAAGACTTCACTTTCCTCCTGATAGCAAACTAATTGAATTGGTGCAAATCTGAGACTCCCCCAAACTTCTATTATGAGTTTCAAGCTTACTCAAGATAAGAAGATTACAGTGGATAATTATGGAATATTAGGGGGGAAAAATTACAGTATACCCACAGAAGTTAAACGAAAGCTTAACAATTATAGTTATTGACAAACCTGACATACACAGGTTTTGTTACTCTTAATTAAGTAGTAATCTTGCTTAACAGTATTCTGGGAAGTAAATACGGTTTTCTCAGTAAAGACAAGTGGTGGCTCTTACTTCAGTTATACTTCAGACATGTACAAGGTCAGAATTGATGTCTGAACTTGAACCTTAACTTCCTTCATGTTCAAGAGAGAGAAATTAGTATAGAGTCATAGAAACATTTAGGTTGGAAAAGACCCTTAAGAGCATCAAGTCCCACTGTTAACCCAGCACTGCCAAGTCCACCATGGTTTCTGTGGACTGCAGAATTATCATGCAGGGCAAAATACAACATGCATGCACAGAGAAATGTATGGATATTCATTTCTCAAAGAAAGGGTATGATATTTAGCTGAGTGGTGTAAAAGATTGGCTTCAACAGCAGGCAGGCCAGCTATGTATCTGGGGAGGTGTGATCACACTGCATACATCACACCTGTGCTATGGCATATAACAGTTTCTGAGGAAGAGAAAGAACATAGATGGCTAAGTAGATGTGCTGATTTAGCTCAGTGATAAGTGACATTTTGGGGGCAGAAAGAAGGGGTGGTTAGATTTCTGAGTGGGCTGGAGTGAGATGTACCATTTGCACCCTCACCATTGATATGGCAAATCACAGCCGCTCCCCGTAACCATTTAACAATTGTCCGGCTCTCTGCACTTGTTTGTGTACGGAGCATCTTTTAAGCCTCACTTCATATTAAGCATGACCTGCCGCAAAGTTAGCATTATGATCCATACACTTCATGGATATCCATTTTCACTATCACATAGATTTTCATACTTGGAAAATTATGGATGCCAAATTCATTGTATCCACATTTAATAGTTTCCAGTGCTGGGATAATTCTGTACTACCTAGCACTTCATACCTATGATTAATAGCCTTAATATTCACCTCACTATATACATATATTTTACCTGAGTGATACTATACTGCCACCCTTAATTTCAGTAATTTAAGGTATTCTTTCAATGTTTAAAAACGATATCAGTTTCAAGGGAAATTGCAATCCATATATTATTTAAGTCATTTTGAGCTTCAAGTCACTTTATATGACATCATTTCAATTAAATCCTTGCTCAATATATAGAGCACTTACTCATAAAAGAGAATGAGTTAGTCAGATGTACAGAGTTTTCAAGGTCACTATATTGTTAATAAAACTTGTTAACTGACACAGGCATTAGTCATAAAGCTGAGTAAATGTAATGATTAAACCACTCACAGTTCCTCACCATTCTGTTACATCCTGCTTTCTAAAGAGAGAATTTTTAGTTTGGGACCTGATTTAAACCTACTTAAGTCAGTGGAAAGACTCCCTGTGGCTTCACTGGGCTTCGTATCAGACTGGCCCCAGATCACAGAACCACACTCAGGAAAGGAGCAGACAACAGGTTGGTAACTCGGAGAGATTCCTGCAAACCAGCTCCTGGCACCGTTCGTAGCCGTAACGTTCATCTCAGCAAAACAGACGGAGCTTGACCAAGCTCTAGGTGGAACTGTAATTACATTTTAGTCCTTCAGACATCTCTTACTGCAGAAAGCATAGCATTTCCCTGCTGCAGAAAAGCGTGGAATAATTATTGTTTGGACTTGATGGGGGTTTTTTCATCCCCCAACGGTGGGCTGTTGCTTATTTTCTGGGTGCAAGGGACCAAATGAAAGTACACATGCAACATGCAACCACACCGTGTGTGCGATAAACAGAGTGATCGATAACCAGATGGAGACACTTCAATTTAATGAAATCCCCACTCAGCTTCTGGGAGACATCAAAACAGATCAGCTCCCTTTTAGTGATAAGGAGGACATTATTTCTGTATACATTATCACTCTGTACCAAATACTAATGAGTTCTATGTATTCTGTTTAAAAGTGAAGGATTTTGTCTGGCCTGTGTCTGCTCTGCCTTACTCAGACAGTCACTCATGCTGTAAAATTAGGTATTTGAATGATCCTCGCCAGATGAAAAGTTAGGAGGCTGGAAAGAGGACTAAGGCATTGTCAGTGCCAACATGTACAACATAGGATGATTCACGTCCTATGTGGGATCCCACATCTCACCTAGTATGAGACATCTTGCATACTTCTAAATCTGAGCTAGTCATCCTAATCTCCCTTGGAAAATGGCATGATGGCAACTTCAGGGTGCCATTTAAATGACCTCCTGCAGGCATTGTCTTTAGTGTGAAATGAATTATGCCATTGACTCCAGTGACTATTGAATAAATCTCCATTGACCATGCAAGGTGTCAAGAAGACTCACTCATATGTAGGTTTCCACATGGTGAGATTCATTCAAATCAGTCCCACCCTGGGTAGCATGAGGCAACAGAAGGACCATGTTGCCAGGACACGTGGCCACCAGAACGGGCAGAATCGTTACCTGGCAATACCACCTTACCGCTGCAATTGCACCCCTCAGGAAGCAGAGTCTGCCACAGACTAAGGGGCATGGAAATCCTTTACGAGGAGACTGTCCACTGCAGTCCCATGTAGAAAAAAGGACCTGCATATAGGAGAAAATGCCCAGTCAAATAGAAAACTTGCTAAACAAAAATATACATAGGCAGAGTGTATGTAAAGTAGCTACAGAATCCAGAGAGTGAAGGATTAAATATACTGGAAAGTAGCAGGAGACAGGTAGCACCTCTGACAGAAAGCTGGTCTGGTTGGGATCAGCAAGAGACAGCGAAGTCTTTGTCATTAGATGAAGCTGGAAAAACCAGACTGTATGAACAGTATCATCAGAGTGTCACACAGCCCAGGGACAACAGCAGGAAGGTGAAAGGACTCCTCCCAGTAGTAATAAGGAAGCATTGAATTCAAAATCCAAGACACTTGAAAGAGGTATCCAGAAGGTACAGCAGAACAGCAGCAAAGACTTTGTCCTTTAGTGCAATTCATTTATTAGCACCGCAACCCCCCGCTACAGCCAGCTGCCACAGAAACAGCTTTTTCTAAACAAAGCAAATCCTAATCCAGCATGGTCCTTAGAAAGGAAAAACAAAGTTTTAGGAGATGGACCAGAAAGAAACAGCAGTCCATGCGCATGGTTAGATTGCTGTCAGCAAAGCAGCTAGAAAATGGAGCTATAAAATTCTCTTAAAAATTTGCAGTTTATGTTAACAAGCATGGAGTCTTCCAACATTATTGTAGAATATGTGGTTCAGGAAACAGTATGGATACACATAGACTTTAGTCAAAAGAACTATTTTCATCTCTTAAAATTGTTTTTATCTCTTTTATCTTTTACTTTTGCCTGAAAACACTCTTAACAAATCTTAAACAATATCTTAATAGGCAAATATAGCTGGAAAAGTGGTGAATAATTTTTTTTATTATGAGTGATGTGTTCACTGTACTCACGTGATGGTCACCCCTCTTCTTTTGCTTTTGTCTTCGTCTTCAGATAATCCCAGGCTGTAAGGACGGACACACACACACACACAAAAAGAAAAAAATCAGTACTTATTTTTGTATATGCATTTTTGTGCAGTGCCTGGCACAACCTCCATTGAGGCACCTGCCTTGTGCAGCTCCGAGAATGCAGAAAGGCTGGTGGGGATGAGGTGGGGGGTGGTTCAGCCAAGTGTCTGGAGCAAAACGCATGTGTGAGTGGGGAGAGGAGAATTCAGAGCAGAAGTCAATGTGAGGAGTGATGAGTATTTGGGATGTGAGGATGGAGCCTGAAGTCTTTGCAAACTGAAATGATTTTGAAGCAGCAAGAATAGGAAAACCAGTAGGGTTTAGCAAAGTCACAAGCAGAGGCCTAGTGGAAAAGGCAGAGGAAAACTGTAACACAAAGTTTCCATGTCTGAGACAAGGATGGAGAAGCTAAGAATAAAAGACAAGGAAACATGTGGGAGAGACAGGGTAAATAGGATTTTTGAAGAGAGGGGGAGAAAATGTCCTTGAAGGAGATCAGTAGAGAATGCTAGAAGAGAAGTTCAGGAAACGTACTTAAAGCTTTCTTCAAGATCTGGGTTTACTTTGCATGAAGGTTGCGACAGTGACATTAAATACAAATAAACTGGATGCTCACGAGAGATTTGATCGCTGTATTGTGCCACAACTTAACTTCCTTCTGAGCAGGGTCAGCTCTGTTTACAGAGCCCAGCTATTTTAGTTAAGGATATAATGAGGAACAGAATTTGATATTATTTCTTTCAATTTACCTGGCTCCATGGAACTGAACAGAGATGAAGAGCTGTTGAAATTAAACAGACATACAAAACTGTACCAGAGGCGCAAATACCGAAGACCGTCCCTGTGACATTTGGATAGTATTTGGAGAAGGAAGGAAGATTTCTAATTCGCTCTTCACGTGTACACAGGAATGCCGCGATACACCAGCAAAGCTGTGCAGGAGGGCAAGGGAACTTCTGGAGAACTCCTGATGCCGGTGCTCAAACCCAGCGAGTTCTCATTTCCTATGTTTGAACAGCTCATGAACTTTAATGTAGGAAAAGGTCAGGCCAGTTCAACTTTGAGTTTGTCTGGGTTTTAAACTGCTTTGCTAAGAAAAAAAATGCAAATTTTAAAACAGCCAAGAGGAAATGTCACATAGTATATAATTTCTCGCATTAACCAAGCTTCCATAACTTGCAAGTTGATGATCACCTGCTTTGTGAATCAATATGCATTTTACTGCCATTCAGCACTATATAATCTATTGCCACATAAAAGGTGAGGAGCAGAATCGTGCTTGTCTTTTTTAGTGCTATCAGGAGTATCTGGAGACTGTAAGATTTTGATTGCATCCTTCTTCCTACCCTCTTTTGGAAGTAGTCAGGTCATCCCCGCACAATGATAGAAAATTAAGGCACAGAGAGCTTAGGAGCCAGACCAGTACCTGTGCAAAAATCTGCCCCTAAACGATTTGCCAAATATTACACTGGAAGTTTACAGCTAGGCAGAAAATCGTTTGAGTGTGGCTTTGCCTTAGCTATCTCTGGTTTGAGGGGGGAAGGTATTTTTACCAAGACAGCTCCAGCCTGTATGGTAGCAGGTGATTTAAAAATAAAGTGAAAAGTTTCAAGAAGATGAGGACAATAGTGCTGCCATCTGCCCAGGACTTGAGCTCGGGAAATAACTCCAGGGGATCAAAAGCAGCTGAACAGCCAGGAGAAAAAGCTGAAAAGAGCTTTAGTTTGCAGCACAATGCTTCTGGCCTCTGGCTGAAAAAAGAGCAAAGCCAAGCGACATTTTTTTGTACTACCTGGAGGGTGGCAAAGGGCAGTAAGCACCTGGTGGGACCACCAGCTGGAAAGCAGGGATGTGAACAGGCAGAGGCAGCTCATGGGATGATGAATGCTTTTTTGTTACTTAAGGGTTTTGTATCAGGCGGATCGCTGACAGCAGGTTTCTGCTTCCCTGGTATGAATGTGAACCAAATCCTGACTTAACATGGGGCAGCTCGTTCGGTGGCCTAGTTAAACTGAGCTTGTGGTCTCTCCATCCCAGTCTATACTGCCAAACACATTCTCTCTCCTGTTTGGCATTAATAACTCATTCCTGGTAGTCAAAAAAAGCATTAATTCTGGATATGGTCAATGTGTGGTCCTGTGTGCTGTTCAAAAGAATTTCCCACGCCAAGAGTCCACCTGGCTCAGCATCAGCCTGTTTCTCCAAGTGGTTGTATGAGGGCATGGACTTTTTTGCTGACTTGGCAGATTTGCTACTGCCATATGTAAAGATTCATCACACCATCAAAAACAATAATCTAGTCTTTCAGTCTGGAGTTTTCAAAGAAGTCATTGAATTCAAAGAGGACTGGAGACTAAATTCCTTTTCTGGTGGCTTTGAGAATCAGTAATTCCTATGCTAAGAATTACCCAACTAATAGTTTGCCTCTCATTCAGTAACTTCATACCTTCTGTCCTCTAAGTCTTCTTTCAGGTCTTATTAAGTTACACTCGAAAATGTGTTTCCCATGTGAGGAGACAAAGCAAGCAGAGGAAAATAGGAACTCTGTGTGAATAGTCCCTAAAAGCGGCATTGTTTGTTTTGTGTAAACATATTTCATTTTATAACCTACCTGTTTGATACTCTAAACATGCACTCACTATTGAAGTAACAATATCCAAACCATTTACTTCTGCAGAAAGGCAATTTACTGTGAGGTCAAAGCAGGAACAGCATAAAATGGTGCCTTAATGTAAGCACAATCATATGCAGGCACGGACCTTTAGTATGTGCAGATGTGGTTTCTGCATCATCTGTTGAAATCCATCCCCACTGGGTCAAACGCATCTCTAGTAAAAATTGAGTTTGGGGCAAGAACTACTAGATAGATACTTGTATTTGATCAGTGAGAAATGTAGTAAAGTTTGCTCTAAGCTCCTTAATACTAAAAATAATTGGTTCTGAATGGGAAAATAATAAACAAAATCCTCATTGTTTTGTTTTGCTTTGTTTTCTTCCCTAGAAATGTCAGGGTTTTCGCATTTTCACTATCATGTGTTTAACAAAGAAAAAGAATTTGCAGTTTTGTCTCATCGATTTTCTATTATCTGCTAATCCATTATATTGAATTATAATCTTGTTCCCAAGGAATTAAGAATAATATCTAAATTTACAAGGTAACGCATAAAACACCAAAGCAAGCAGTTCAGCAAGTAGTTAACTTGTGTGTAAAAATGTTTGTCATACACCTATGAGATGGTAAAAAAAACCCACCCAAACCCTACCTGGGCATTGGATTTTCATCATAGTATGAGTTTGCAATTCCAGTTGCAATGTAGACACCACAGTTGAATGGAAAGGTCATGCAGTGCACAACTGGAATCTACAATTAATCATAAATCCTGGAAGCAAAAATACATTTAAATACCAGTTAGTAACAAAAGTAGCATTTTTCTAGCAGTTTTTACATATTACAATTTTGTTGGTCATTAAAACATATATATAATTAATCAGAATAAAAATTGTAAAAGTTGTATTTTAAAATATTTAACTATTTCTGAAGGCAAATTCCATAAATTTTGAACCTATTATCTTCTGCCTTCGAACACAAAGAAATTTGTGAGGATTTTGCAAAGGAGCAGCTGAGCTGTAGATTAAAGTTTTGTAGCAAGCCCCTGTAAAACAACTGGGAAAAAAGTCATAGAGATAACAAAACTGCTGTCAACAAGGGGAAATCAGTGTATTATAAAAGCATTAATCTGAGTAGAAACAAACATAACTATTAAAATACACTGCCTACAGAAGAGCACTAGCCAATTTGGCTAGTTTACACAAATCATGGGCACTTGCCAAGTACCTCATAAAACGTGATGTGGGAACAGAGCTGGACAGGTGTCTTCTCCAGTGCTGCTATGATTTTTCCCTTGGTGAAGTCTCCAGGATGACTGCTTGGAACCACGTGGTTCTTAGCACCCAGCAGCTTCAAAAAAAATCTTCACGGAAGAAAGACATCATTATATGATACTAGTTTTAGCAGTGAAGTATGTCCAATCAACCTGTTTCTCACCTGTAGTACTACACCCAGTCTAAACTCCCTGTCAACATCATCTGCCAAGCGGTACAGCTAATAGCGTTCAATTCCAGGCAGATCCAGGCAGCCTCCAAAAGACTTTGTCTGCCACGCTCGGGCATTGCTGCATGCCCACCGCACACCAACCCAGGTCATCGCCGCTGCTCTGGTCAACTCCTGTGCAGCAGCAGAGGAAAACGTACGATGGAAAGCCACCATTACAGATGTTTGCCAAGCAGATCAACCAAATACAGGTTTTTAAGTTTATTCCCTGATTCCCCATCATGAAGTAAGGGCACAGCAGGCCAACAGCAAGCGGGAAAGCAAGACGTCACACACGTAGGCATGACACCATGCCATGGTGGAACTGGAGAGGTGCCTGCATTTGCTCTGTCTCAGAACATCTCTCCAAAAGCCAAGAAGCAACCATGCCACCGAGTCCTAATTTAACACACATTCTATGCTAGTAGACCTGAAAGACTCCCAGTGATTTGAATTTCATGAGAAGACTTCCACTGAGGAGGCTTAGCAATCTTCCTTTTAATTGTTTCTAAAGGCTGCTACCCATCTACTGGAAAACTTTGCCTTCTGCAGCTACAAAGATGTAATGATTCTGTACACTTGTATATAAGAGATGTATATATTATACGGAAGATCAGAAATGCACATTTCAAAAATACATGGCTATTTTGGGTACAATGTAATTTTTTCCATGCTTTGACACAATGAAAAATAGAACGCAACTCATATATCCAGAAATCTAAAATCTAATAATTTGATGGTAAAATGTCCAGTGTTCGATTTGTTTGTACACTTTCAGTGACTAAAAGAGCTAACTCATAAATAAATGGGAAAAAAAAAAAAAAGAAAAATCAGCTGCATAAGTGGAGAGATAATGTTCAATTTTCCAAGTATTAAAGAACCAGAAGATTGAATATTGCAACATGATGGCAGCCTGCCAAACCAAGTGAAACAATCAATAGCTTTTACTAACTTTCTAGCATTGCTAAAGCTAATTTCCAAGTTGATGAAAAAAGTTCCTTTAGAATTGGAAAAAGTTCACTCCAACCTCTCAGAAATACTATTTTATTAAGGGAAAAAAACCCCAAAAAACCAAAAAAACTGTTCGGTTTGAAGTAACTTCTCTGCAGGCAGGCATGCAGCCCTGTAACCCTGAACTGAATCAACTGCTGTCTTGAAGAACTGCATTTACAACTCCCCCAAAATTTGGAATTTCTTTAACAGTTCCTTCAGAATCTAGTACTGATTTTTAAAAATCCTCAAAGTGTTACAGAACAACGTTATCCTTTTTTAAGGGTATGTTTGTTTGTTTTTCTGGAAGACTTTCTTTAAACTGTGCACCAGCATAGGCAGCTAAAACTGTTCTTCCCATCCAGCTCTAAAGAGAATAATTTCCTTCTCCGCTGTGTCACTGTGCTTGCTCTGGGCTGTGGGGATCAGAAGAAAAGCAAAATGCCTTTCTATTACATCAGCTGGTGTTTGCTCTGGGGGCTTGCCCACAGGTACGTATTGTATCAATGACTATGTGTCCTGTACTGTTAGGTAGGAGTTCAAGTTGCCGGGGGTATCCATCTGCAGGCTTTCGAAAGGATGATGTGAAGAACATGTTCTGGTAGTGAACACTGTTCACAGGACAATAGGATCATTCAGGTAGGACCTTGGGAGGTCTCCAGTCCAATCTGCTGCTCAAAGTAGGATCAGCTAGAAGATCAGGGCTTTATCCAGTCGGTTCATGAAAAGCTCCAAGAAACTGCACAACCTCTCGGTAACCTTCTCCACAGTTTGACCTCTCATAGTGAAAAAGTTTTCCATGTATTCAGTCTGAGCCCCTTTTGTTGGATTTATGCCCGTCATCTCTCTCTTCCTCCCACCATGCACCACTCTGAAGGGCCCATCTCTCTTCTCCATACCCTCCCCATGGGTGCCAGCAGGCTGCTGGTGGGCCTCCCCCCCCAAGGTCTTCTCAGGGCAGGGCAGGTGCGCCCACAGGTTCCTCTCAGAGGAAACATGTTTTGTAACAGGAGAAGGAAGAAGGGTCACAGAAAATACAGCTGTGGATTATTTCCAAAGCCACAAAACTTTGGAAATAATTCCCTTACTTCTCAAAAGCTGTGAAAACATGAGAAGTGGAGCTCAGAAGGCCACTGTTGGTTTCGACACCCTGTGCCTCAGAGAGCAAAGCTGCCCTAGGTTTGAGCTGAGCCCTGTGAAGTGGTTCAGAGGAAAATCTCCAGGCCTTATTTTTCTGGTATCTGGACTTCTTGCTTGCAAAGGACTTGTACACAGTTCATTTACTGAATGTAAGTTTCCCTCCCCCTCATGTCCCCATTACGCCTGATACCATGACTCAGACTGGTTACCCAAACGGCAGCATTTCAACCCAGAAGGCACTGGGAAAGGTACAAATGAATATATATGTCTATGCAAGAACCTACCAGAACTCCTGCACCAATAAAGGGTCATTAAAAAAACAGGGATGACAAAAGAAAATGAATTAATTGAGCCTAACTATCTGTATTTACGCGGACATAAGAAGGTACAGAGGTTGTACTGAATGAAATGCTCATCTAGCACCGTATCCAGCAGTGGGTGATTATGGAAAGAACATTGGGTGAGTACGCAAAGACAACTCTCCTACTTATCAGCCAACTACAGATTAGAGATTTAAGAGTTTTGTATCCACCATTTTCAGGGATATTGATGGATTTCTCTTCTATGATCTCAACCTGTGAAAATGAGCTCCACAAGTTATTTATGCCATATGTAGAAGAAAACTTCCTTTGTTTTAAACTTCTGCATGATGGCCACCCTGGGTGTTCTGTAGTTTCTGAATGGCAATACCCAGCAAATACCAGTTTCCTAATTACCTTTGGACCATTCATAATTTTATATAGGTCTCATCCTTCTCTCAGTCATCTCTCTCCCAAGCTAAACAAGTCGCAGTTGATTTAGTCACCCCTCACACAGCAGCCATTCTCTGTCGCTGATCATCTTTTTTACCATTCTTTGTACCTGTTCTCTATCTGTCAGACATATATTTTAGATGAGGAATCCAGGCATGCACACATATAGTACAGATGAGCTATAGGATTTTACAATGACATCATAAAATGCTATCTATTAATTTCCTAATATTTTCTAACTTTCTATCTGCCATTAAATTCATGAGAATATAGCATGGACCCTACTGTTTTGCTCTCAAAATTACAGCCACTGAGAAAAGACAGCTGCTGGTCATGCCATTTCCTTAACCTGAGTACACAGCTAGTCTAAAGGTTGCTGTCAAGAAAACATGAGGAAAATCTGGAAAATGCTAATGAGGTGATCAGATCATATAAGCTGTAAAACTCATTGTTAGTTATTTTACAGGTTTGATAAGAAGCCTGCTTAGTTTGGACCAGTAATGACTTCAGAAAATCACAACACAAAAGCCTGCAGACAGATTTCATATAAATGTGCTTTATTGCAGAGAAGTTACATTATTTACATGCTGCAACACATTACAACATAAATCTATCAAGTATTTCATGGTGGATGCTGTTGGTTGCCAGATAGCATTGTTATAAGAACCACATTATAAAGTGAAGAGACTTACAGCTTTATATACTCTACAACTTGGAGTAGCTAAAATGTTAAAAGTCAAAAGGCAGTGTTTGCTCAGGCCTGCCCGTTGTCATATGCATGCAAAAGCCTAAGGAGAGCAAATATAAAAGTATTGTCCGGTTTCAGGTCTATGATGCCACCAAAGCTGATGATAGGTGTGTACTGATTTATATTTTAAAGCGTATAATCTTGCATAAATTATACAAGTCTAATAAGATTGGTATAAATCTAATTATTTATAAACCATGGCTTAGAAATAAAGGAGAAATGCAGCTTGCACATGCATTTAAAAGGACAACCTAGCAAATGTTTGTGACCTTAGTGCTTATTATCTTCTCTCTTAACAGATCTGCTAGAAAACATCTTAATTCTAGAGTTGCACTTCTCTTGGCTGAATAATGACAATGAAACTCCAGAAAAAGACAACTAAGCAATCTAGCCAATATATGCTGGTGGAGAAAAATCTATGAAATACAGAACATTATTTATGTCTAACTTAGTATGTCTTCATTAAGCAATGTGTCTAGCAGCATCATAGTGAAATAGAATAGTTGAGTGAAGTTTGGCCCCTCATTTTCTTAAGTGCAAAATAATTTGAAGTCCCAATTGAATCTGTAGCCCAAATATCAGTTGCTAAATAAACTGGGGGAAGCTTTGTTGCTTTCTAAAGGAAAGTTCTCCAATTTTATCAGTCTTAGGAGATGTGACTACAACAAGCCTAAAGAACCACAACAGACATTTTTTAAGAAGTGAGGGAAAGGGTCAGGATGAAAGAAACCAAAACCAAACAAGAATATACAAGCCAATGCCTTCCCTGGTAAATCAGCCATTCTTCTTTTGCTTGCCGTGCAGCTGGGCTGTTTTACAGCAGCCAAGGAATGGGCTTTGTTTCTGTGTTTCTCATGAAGTTATCTTTTAAAAAAAGAAAGAAAGGGAAAAGAAAACAAGCAAGGAATTGTAGATAGGTAGTGGTGGCACAGATACGATCATGCACGAAGGGCTTGATCCTGCCAGCGATGCAAAGGGCAGTGGTACTGTGTGGATGCGTTGCCGATGTGGAACCCCTCACCCTGGGCGCATGTGGCACCCTGACACGGCTGCCGCAGCGCAGGGACAGCGTGTCCTTGCTCAGCCCCGAGGTAATGGAGGGAGGGCAGGATGGGCGAGGGCACCAGGGCTCGCACCTGCTCCTTGTGACTGTCCGTCTCCAAGAGGCAGTGAGTATGTACAAACATCTCCTTTCATGACTCCTTCATGGATGCCCACTTCTAACCCAAGTGCCTGGCTGCAACAGAGTGCTGACTCCCGTTAGTGAGCAAGGGCAACCCCGTCACACAAACCACCGCTGAGACGGGCTGCAGAACCTCCCTTCAGGGGCAGGAGCGGTGCGAGATGGTCACCATACTCAGCAGGTTTAAAGTTGTGCATCTCTCTGCACACAGGGGCTCCTTGAGGACTCCCAGAAAGCTATGTTCCCAGGATGGACTTCTTCTCACACAGGGAAATTTAGAGTTACTTTCTGAAGAGCTGATCAGATCTCACTAAGTTGATGGTAAAGTTGCTGCCAAATCCCGTGAGTGTCTGGGAGTGGGAAGGGAGAATCTGGGCACACCTGGTCTAACCTCCGCTCTTTGCCACCCATAGCAGAGAGCTAGATTTGGGCTGCATGTGGGATGCCACTGGCACTGTGTGCACAAAGTGAGTGCACAGATGTCCAGAGCACCCAGACTCAGATGCCTGACTCCCTTTCACAGGTGAACAGGGATTCTGGGCTGCATGAGTCCTGGCTAGAAGATGTGTGTTGAAGGCAAAGACCAGATCTCCTAGGCCATAACTACACCCTACTAAAGAGAGGTGGGAGAATTAGACAAGCCCAGGGAAGCAAAGACCTAAGTCAGCATGTTCCCATGGTGGAACAGAGCACCGTCCAGGCTAACCAGGTTGGCTGGGGCAGTTCGGCCACTTTAATCTGGAGCTAATGAGCAGAATTTATGAGCGAGGCCAATGTGTTTAGACAGCACTGAGACCTGAGCTGACCTGTCCCCAGCTGGCTCAGGTGTCGGCAGGTTCCAGGTTAGGACTTAGCAGAGGAAAAACGGATCCATCTTGATCTGTCAGTGTAGATGTGCCCATAGTCTCGTGTCCTTTCTAAAGGACAAAAAAAATCCTTCTCATGCCCAGCTTGTCTAAGCCTCTCCGCTCATTGCATTTTATCTTAAGTCACTTCTTCTATGATGCCACAAAAATCAGTGTATACTACATACGTGTATGTGCATGTGTGTATTAGATATGACATTTTATATATATATTAAACATATATAAATATCTATTTTTATATATATTATATATATATTAAACAACACATTCTATTCAATCATCCTTCTTTCATGTTCTTCCACTGAATCCCATCACTTCTCTCAAATCACTCAAGTTCTTTAGGACTGAGCTGTCTTTGTTTTGGAGTACTGTATGTATAGCCAATTCTAGTGAATAGCACTTTACTGGCACTGCATTTACACGAAGGAGGGTTTTTCATTATTAGTGATACTCCTCAGAATCTTTACAATACGTCCTCAGGCCCTGATGGTGTACCATCACTAAGACTCGTAGTTGTGAATGGGCCATCTATGAATTAAGCTAATATACACAATGAGGACTGCAGCTATTACTGAAAGTGAGCACTGTATTGAACACTAACTTTTACTGTAAAGGTATGCATAAATAAAAAAAGAATCAAAGCATTTTAGAGAGTGGGAGAGAGATGCCATAATTTCCACTTCCATTATCTCTTACAACTGCATATATGGGGAAGAGGAATATTTTGGACTTCTCTCCTCACTCCAAAGGCCAATTTTTGGAGGTTTGCCAACAGAGATAAACAGTGTGCTGTTGTTCTATACGAGCTAGCTGATATATTTCACAGAGTTGTCTGGTTTTAGTAAAACAGGTGATCATTTCTGGGGTATACTTGTCATTCTTGCTTGTCTTATTTAGCAGGATATGCTCAGTGTGCAATACTGAACAAGATCTTCACCATGGATGTTTAAAGTAAGAATTCTGTTTTGTTAGATGATATTTTCCAATTAGTAACAAACAACAGATAAGTTGTCCTAAGACTTACCAGAATATGCAGCTAAGACGACTGAATTTCCACTATTAACAAAGTCTATGAGCATTAACAGGGAAGTGCATAACAAGTAACTTACTGCGTATAAAACCCCTGAATAATACAGTATCAAACTATAAATTTAAATAACAGAGTAAACCAAAAATTTCACTATATAAATCACAGGAAACTGAAAAAAAAAAAATAGTCTCCAAAGCCCAAAGGAATTTCCCGATACGAATTACGGCTTCCATAGCCAGTGAAAGATTACTGCAATTCTATAGATAAACAAAAAAGTCTACAGCAGGTATTTTAACTTGCAATTAGAAGAAAGTATCTGCAGATTGCATAAATGTGTTGTTGTGTCACATAATATCAAAGTTATTTGCAAAAATTATACAATCTGGAATGCTTTAATATGAGACACAACAATGTACTTAAACACACAGTAATAAGAAAATGAGAGCAATCATTATATAAAATGTATTTTTGGGATGCATTGAGTTAGCAGTGCTATCTAGATTAAATACGTAAAGTGAGAAGTCGTCATTTTAATAAGCTGCTCATTGATACCCCTTTTTGCCACCAGGACATTTTCTGTGCCCTACTTCTGCTGGATCTTTAAAGTCCCAAGGGCAAGATAAAGCCAGTTGCGGCATTCAGAAATAATTTGGTTAAGATCTACACTGTGCGTTTGTTACCATCTTTTTTTTTTCCTTTTAAAAGAGAAGTGATTTCACAAAGGCAGGTTTCTTTCACTGACACAGTAAAATCCTTGGAGCAGGGACCATATTCTGGGCACTGCTAATCACATTGTTGGCACTCAACAAATAAATAATTACAACATTAATGATAATTTACTTTGCTTAACTCCTACTTATTTGTAGTGCTGATTCCCTTGATTTAAGTGATGCTCCTTAGGAATTTTTCAGATCCTTTTGGCCTAAGTCCCCTCTGTCTTTCCTGTTGTCTTTCTTCTCCATGCTGCTACTCTCCTCAGTCCAAAACCCTCTTATTTTCGAGGTGTTGCTGTTTTATTTGCACTTATAGCAGAGGTGTTCGATAAAGCTACACTTCTTTCTGCATTTGGTAAATCTGGTGTATCATACTCCCAAGGGCAGACTTCAGCTCGAGATGCTAAAGGTTGCTGAAAGTAACTACTCGGCTTATGGGAGTCAGATGAAAGCACATTTCCCTCAGAAGAGGCAATTTTTTTCTGTTCTGCCAATTTATTGAGGTTTTCCTTTTCTGCTGCTTTCTGGGGTAGTTCCTCCCGCTCCCCAGCACAGGCTATAGGTGCATATCTATTAACATTCTCACACTTCAGCCCAGGGGAGACCTGAGACTTGGAATTCGACTGTTTTTTCTCATTTTCAAAGACCTGCGGCTCTTGTGTCTCCCGAGGGGCTGCCTCCACCTTCTCTGAGCTCTTTTGATTTGACTGTTGGTACCCCTCAGGTGTCTTCAGCTTATGATGCGTCTTCCCCTTCGGCTGGGAAGGGTGGTTTTTCTCTGGCTCTGAGGAAGCAATAGACACATGTTTTTGAACTTTAGAGTCAGAAGGCACAGGACCAGGAGTTTGGTCATATATCTCCCAAGGACAAACTTCTCCTATGTCGAAATTGTCCTTGTGCAGAGACTTACCTGGGCCTGTGTCTGGATTTGCAGGTGTTTGACTAACCCTTTGCTGTTTCATAATTCCGGATTTATGGGTTTTCTTTGTTTCCTCAGAATGGGTAGAGTTCTTCCGGTGGGAATCCTTATGCTCCCCTTTATCTGAGGCTGGGTGCTTTTTGTTGGCCTCCTTACCCTTCTGCTGAGATTTATGAGTTTTAGTGCTTTCTTCTAGACTTTGTGTTTTACCCGTTAGTCCCAGAGTCTTTTCCTTGGCACTAGCAATAACACTGAGGGATTTTTGTAACACAGATGTTCTTGGATGCAGAGGCTTCTTATCGGCACTTAAGTTATGTGCACTTACTGACTTGCACACCAAAGGGACCGACTCAGTGGAGACAGCTTCAACTTTTTCCGGAGTGTTTTTGGTTAATTTGTTACCATTCAAGGAATCCAGAAGCGAATTCTCAGCAGCTATAACTTCCGTAGTTTCTGTAGTTAAGCTATTAGGTTCTTCTGACTGATCCCTAACGTGATCATAAGTGCTGTGGGACTTTTTTAACGAAAAGACTCTGTTTTTCAAAGTCTCTTCTTTTGGCTTTGCAGAACTTGTGGAATCCTGTGGGTTTTTCCTCAGCGTGGCCGTGTTCTTCACAGCACTGTGCTCCATCAGGTCCTTCTCATCCCTGGAGCACTGCCTGGTGACTGTCTCGGGGATTTCTGTAATACGTCGCATTATCGAGCGCCCCAAGCCCTTTTTAGAGCACCGTTTTTTCTGGAGATGTGGGTTATTAGCAATCATCTTTTTCCTTTTATAGATTTCAAGTTGGGCATACAGTTTCTTCAACTCATCCTGCAAAGCAAAGTGAATGGCAAAACTAGTATGCACAGAGCGAGTCCAGTCAAACAAACAGCCTGATGAATGCATTACCCATTGCTCTAAAAAAGGCATTAAACTTTCTTCACTGTTTTTTCTAATTCTTGAATGTGCCATTTCTCCATCAATTTAAATCCCATTTTTTTCCACTGTAAAAATAAGTTCAACCCTCGTGCACAAACCAGTTACCTTCCACAGCTGCGCATCATATAGCATGCACAATTCATACACACTCATGCTGTTTCAGATTGCGCAATGCTGTGATGCATGCTGTCCTACTGAACACTACAGCTATTCTTTAGCTTGCAAACAGAAGTCTGATAAGCTCCAGACAGAATTGTCCTTTTATCATGTTAAGATAGGAAGTATTTTTCTGTTAATCATGGGTTTAATTTTATGTTAAAGTTATGTATAGTTATGTATATGTTACATGCAAATGACTAATCACAGTGACAAGAAGTGCTGTTTGTACTTCAAGATAAATCAAAGAGCCTATGTAAACTGATAAACAGTTCTTGCTGTGGATGCTTCCTCCTCTTTAGCCTCCAGTATGACTTTTACTACAACTAGTAATGCAGCTTTCTCTTCACAACAGTGAATATTTTCTATGAGATCTTACATGACCTGATGCCACAATCACTGAGAGACCTAAGCTGGCCTGTTTCACCTGGTATCTGTGAAAAAGTCGAATGGATGCAATTCAGAGTTTACTGGTACGAAAAAGTGTTATTCTTGAAAATAAATTATATTTAAATGAGTTATATATACCCGAATATCCTCAGGATCCAAACTATGTTCACTCCATGCTGAATTGATACTGCTGTTCAGATAGGATCCAGATCGACCCATATCAAGCTCGTCTTCATAAGCTTCTGTAGCTATATCATCTCTTGGGTTATTGCTTGAATGTGAAAACTGCAATAAGTATTCATAAAAAAGAGGTTACCACCAGTGCAAAAGTTTACTTCAACATCGCTCTAAGAGTTTACATCAACATTTTTTATAGCACAATCACCCTTCTATGGATTTCATGTGATTTTCTGAACTCAGAATACTAGGTCTAGGCTTCACTGGCATAAGCAGTATCTTACAGAATATCAATATTGTATGGAAGGAACTCTCATTACTGATGGCCTAACTTCATAAGGCTTAGAGATTTGCATTAGGAAAAAAACCCTTTGTACATATTTTGATGCTTCTTTGAACCTCTTTAAACTGTATTTAAAATTGAAAAATATAAGGAAATATAAGAAGCCAATTAGGCTTCTAAAGCTGTAAGACTGTATTTTATATCCTATACTGTTGAATAATCCTGCAGAAAGCAATTCTCTCATTTTAGGTCCTGACCCTGTAAAGGAAGAGCTGGCAAAAAAACCCCAAAAGTAAAAAAATTTAGGAAACAAATACAAAAGGAGACAAGTTAATCTCTCCCTTCTAAGTTTTCCTAGATGATCAGATCAACAGTTGGAGAGAGGTTGTCAGCTATTTTTTCATTTGTATTGATTCACTCATCTGTAGTTACTATTGGCCACACAGTCATCTGACCTCAGGACTTTATGAATGGAACTAAACCTTATGAATCTTCTCTTAATTCCCTGAATTCTTTGTTGTTCTGGAAGAAAAGTCTGTGTAGCGTTACACAGATAATAAGCTAAAAATGGAAATGCTGATCAGTAGTTATGAGTCAGCTTCAGAAAGGTCCACAAATTTTCTAGGTTAGTCTAGAAAGGCGTCTCTGAAGATACGTAAGTTTAGGAACATAAAATAGAAAATAATAAGACTATTGCTAGAGAAAGAAAAGTAATTTAAAATAAATAAGGTTATTCAGTATTTAAGCTGCATCAATGTGTCCCCTTGTTATGACTGTTTAATGCATGTCTATTTGACAGCTATCAGCACACCCCGTTCTGACACACAGGCAAGACTGGAACAGCAGCTTCCTTAACCTGAAAATTCTATCAACTTGAACTGCTTAATGTTCTTCCTTTGTACGCAGCTTTCACCTTTACTGTTCTCTCTGTCTCTTGACCTTTTGATTAATATTATCGGTAATTTCAAAAGGCATTATAAAACCATTTGCTCCATTCCAATCCTACGGACTGGTGCTAGAGACAGGTGGAGCTGCCTGCGGTTCTGCTCCTGATGAGACTGACACTGTCGCTTCGCTCCCAGAGCTGACGGGAGGCATGCTGCTGGGCTCGGAGCTCCGTCTCTTCTCTTCCCTGCCTCCTGTTGTTCTCCATCTTCTTGCGTTACACACGCATTCATCTTCCTACCCAGCGCTGGCTCCATATCACAGGCCATGTCTCCTCTCAGTATGCAGCATCTGTCTGTCCCAGGCTCTGACTTGCAAAGGCTTCTTCTTTTTCAGCCTGTAACAACTGCCTGGTTTAAGTTCCAACATCTCTATCCCATGGCTAGTCTAAGCTCCTCAGTCCAGTTTTACTTAGCAGTCCGTCCTAGTCTTTCTATGCCCTCGCCTAAACTCTTTGTCTAATCTCAGCCAACTCCGGCAGCAGCATGGTCACCCAAATACCTGAAATAAGCATTGCTAGGAAGGATTCTTTCCTTCTTGTATTAATCACACCAAAATTTTAAGTACTTTAAACCCCTGGAATTTTGAAAGCTGAGAGAAAGAATATTTGAAAATGTATATGAGTTTTTAAAATAAAAAAATATACAGCTTTTTAGGTAACATAGCCAAATTTTCCATCTTCCTTTTCTATCAGTTGCTTGCTAATTTTATACAGCATTGCTTCTGCATGACCACATTTATCTTCCTCGGTCTTGGCAAAAGAAAAGAGACAGGAGACTTGAATACCTTAGGGATCAGAAGTAGCCCAACAGTGACTGTCACAGTCAGGTGTGTGTGTGCAAAGAACAGCATCAGCATCCAGTCAGACTGAAGTCTTGAAGCAAGAATGAACCTGAAAATAGAATTCAGGGTTGCAATTCACTGCCTTTTCTCCAGTGCATTAGATTTAACATTTTTAATATTCCTTAGGATTCTTTTCATTGAAAGGCCAAATACAACCGGTTTTGTTCTGTACTGCTTTCATACAGACTAAAAATTACATCTACATGCTTTACTTTTATACCACAATTTCAAAACAACTCAGAAAAAAACAACCAACAAAACAAGCCTAAACAAAATATAAAAAGAAACAACAGACCTTAAAGGATATTGCTTATTCCATCATTCTCGCTCTGAGTAGCTGGTTTTTTGGATGGTTTATATTGTCACAGCTTCTTTGGCCTGAACTGAGTTATGGCAGTTTACATGCATTAAGGATCGGAACAGATGATTTTAGATTAAGTAAGCACATGTGCTATGATAAACTGCAGTGCACTTCGTAAATACAGGATGTCCACAGATCGCAGCTACAGAGTGCGGCTGATAAGCCGTCAAAGAGGGAGCTGAACTGAAATGCATTTTAGCAGGGAGCAGAGAAATGGTCTTGATTGCAGGACCGCCCAGCTCAGTACCGCAGGGCCCAAGAGCCTTGCGAACACTAGGAAACGAGTGGCTGAACCTCCCAAATAAAGCTGAGCTTTCTAAAAGAGTGGGAGAACGAGTGCTGCGGTTAAAGCTAGCTGGAGCATGCTTGGCTTATCTGCTTTAGTGAGCTCCCAAAGACAGAAATGGTAAGCAATGCAACGGATGAATGGATGTACCACTGGCTTCTAATTTGCAGGTTTACAAAAATCGTTCAGATAGAAATGACATTTGCAACTTATCCAAGTCCACAGATGCACATTTTGCAGAAGCTTTTGTTAACAAAATTTTTGAAATAGTCTGGCGTGAAACACTGGCTTATATGCTATAATAATGCAGTCACCATTTCTTGTTTAATACTTTGTAAATGAAATGTTTCATGAACATAATAAAATAATTATTTCTTACAGAGATGTTGCTGTTGAGGTGTGCAGGGAAATGAGGAGGCTCAGGCCTGAGGGTTCGCTAACTGAACACAACATAAGAACTATTGAACATGACATGAGAAAATGCTGGATATAACAAATAACAGGGTGAAAAGTGAACAAATGTTACAGGTAGTGCTGTGAGGGATGGCAAGTTTTCACCGGTGGTTAACGTGGAGTCATTTGATTGATGGCCAAACTTCATAGGTAAATGAAGGGAGCTTTGGGGTCTTTGGGGAGCAGAACTTGCAAGGTCAGTGGTACTGATGCAACCCTATCAGTAACAGCATGTAAGGCTGTAGTTACCTAGCTAATGGTATCAGAAATACCAAATTTGAGTACAGATGTAGCAAAACTGGGACCAATAGGAAAAAAGGAATGAGGGGTTATTTATTTGGGAGAAGACAAGACAGAGACAGAGAGGGGCTGAGGCACATGGGGAAGAACAAGCATGGGAAGAAGGGGGGATAAAAGGGGCTAGTGACATGCAAGCAAGTTGTCACTGGCTCAGCCCTGGACCTGATCACTGCAATATCTCCTATCTTCTCATTAAATCCTTCTCCTAAGGTCTGTGCATTCTCACTCTCTACGCTGTGCATATGTATATGTGCAAGTCACGAGCAAACGTCAGGCTGGACTAGCCAGCACGGGAGAGACCCAAGGTCTCCGTCCATGACTGAGTACAGGGCCCCAAACCCAAAGATGGATATTAGGTTGGCTTAAGCCCTGTGCTTGCATTTGCAGGACCTGTGAATGCAGTGTGCTTGTGAACCTACACGGGGTGTGTGCTTCATTAGTGAACCTGATCAGCTGCAGAGGAGGAAGAGGACCAGGCTGCACATGTTGGACCTGCGCTGGTCCATGTGGCCAGCCATGTCTTGCGTATGCCTGCACCTGTGGTGGGCGTGCTCAGCCTCGCTAGGCCTGCACATAGAAACAGCAGCAGCCACATCCATCAAACAGAGGTGGGAGAAATGTCCCAGGTCCTGATGCCCACCAGATTTGGCTAACCCTTAACAGCTCCAATCCTCAAATTCTGTGAAGGCTTTTTGCTTGTTTTATGCGTGAAACCTTGATGAAGATATCCACAACATACCCCTGAAAAAAAAAGAACATTTGCAGTAGCCATTCGGACCTAGCAGAGATGGGGTTTACATTCAAATGAGATTTCTTCCATATAAATGTTGTTTTTCTCAGTAATATAAGAGAAGGAGCAATGCAGGAATGTAATGCTACACTGATCTGAAGATAATCAGGAATCCTCTGTTTCTGAAATGGGAATAATACTTTTAAAGGAAAACAAAATGCAAACAGTTCAAGGTTTTATTTAGTGCTCACATCAATCTTATATGAGCTTCGGGAGTTTTCAGACTGGATGGCTGTCTTATAATAGTAGTGTCCTTCAAGGCTCCAGTGCTTCATGACAACTCAGGTATGTCATATAAATCTGAGTCTTGCATTTCTGCTATTTCAGTTACATCCAGAACTCGCCGAGGAAAACACAAGCAAAAAAAATAAATTTAAGGAAATGTGAACTCCAAAGAGATCGGATTAAGACTTGTGTATACAGAAATGGACATAATCTCAGGAGGGATCATGTACTTGTACTGCATTTTATTCACTTATCCATAATAGTACATCATATTTCTTCAACAAACCAGCAGGTTATCAGACAGAGAGTAATGAATCTATGCAAAACGTGCATTTTTTTTTTAAAAGAAGGAAGAACAAAATGAGCAGACCTTAGGCCAAAGGAACAGGATCCTCACTAGATCTGAAAGACCTAGTCCTTTTCTGTTTCCTTCATAAGGCATGTATTAAAATGCCACATTTTCCCCTTTCCCCCTCTCTTCACTATTGTTAAAAGAAGCTTGCAACTCACATAATAGCTCTCCTACTGCACTGAACTGTACCTTCTAAGAGGGCCCAAAATATGGTTTAGGAACATTAATTAGTGGGAGAAAATTTTGTCTGACAAGCTATCATATTGGTTATAAACAATTCAAAAGTATTGTAACGGAATTTTGTATCTATCACGAATGAAAAGAAAAATGCTTCCATCAAATACTGAAACATTATTTTTGCAGATGTTTGTGTTAGGGAGGAAAGAAGAAGATTTTGAGAGTATGTGGTTGTTGAGATATAGGGATAGGAGAGGGTGAAGGAAAGAAAAAGTTGCAAGCCTGAAAAGTGAATCGAACTTTGTAACAATAATAGAGCAGAAGAGCAACTGGCAGGAATAGAGATGAAAGATTTCCTTTGCTGATGTTTACTCAGAAAAAATGATGCCTCATGGAAGCAAACATCAAGAAGGCAGAGAAAAATGTGAGTTCCAAGACAGACCATGGAACAGAGAAGAATATTTGAAGATTGTCAATGGAGTGATGTAAAAAAAAAAAAAAAAATCTTACTAAAAAAGGTCTGTCAGGAGACAAAGGCAGGTGTGAGAATGTCATAAGAAAATCATAAGAATCTCTGACAGCATGAGATGAAATTCATGCTATCTTGCTATTTTGGATTTTCTAGGACCAAGTCATTTTTACTGGGTACTCTGTAGGAAAAGCATATATAGTAATTTTCATGTAGCTCTGGCAAAGGCCTTTATTTATTTGTTACTACTCTAATAATTTACAATTACAAGTATGAAATGTAGAGCTCATTATAAACTTTAAAAGAAACACATGCTTTATATTACTGTTACAGCATCATATGCATAACATTTTTTATGTCAGCATATAAAACACTGTGCTTCATGCACAAACCAGTACAATTATCTCACCACACAGCTGCACCTTGCCGATCTGTTACACACCAGGAAAAGCTCATATAAACCAACATCCTTACCTGCTGTTTTTCTAGGGATACAAACCAGTGAGCAGTATGTAGATGACTGTAGACAGACGGTAGTTTTGCTATATCTAATTTATCATAGATACTGAACTTGGATCCAAGACCATATCAGATAGCTATACTGAAAAAAACCCTAATTATACAATTACCAAGTTGAATGTACATATTATTGAATCCTATGGGAACAGTTTTAAGTTTAGTAATCACTTAATTTGCAGAATTAAATATTTATGAGACCTGCCATTATGCATCCTATCCCACTCACCCATTTTAAGTTGCACCATATGAAACCTGAAAGATGAATAGTTAATTACCAGATCTACAGATCACTTGCCTAATTGTATGGAATATAGCAGAGATAATGAGCTCATTGTGAACTGCAACAGCCATATAACGTGGCTCATGAAATGCTGATGGGACTGTCCGCACTGCATAGCAGAGATAAACACCCCACAAGAGGAATAAAAATTCAGCTGTGAGAAGAACAAAAAGAAATAATTTGCAATTAGTTTTATATATGAAAAGGGAAGGAAATGTGAAGTATTATAGTATCTTCTGTATGTGTGAGTATCTACGCAAAGACACTATACACTCATACATGTATATATGCACACAGATAGGCATTCAAACTCTTTCAGATATTGTCACTGCACATGATACATTTGGTTTTCATTTTACACACTTTTTTCCAGATCAAGAACCTTTGCATTCGTGGTGTTTCAGTTTTGCAATTGACAAACTTTAAGACAATGTCTAATAATGTCTTGCTTGATTTTCAAATTGATACTATACAAGTTTGACATCACTTAAAACAACAACCATTTTTATTTGTAACTCTGGTTCTTGTTATAGAGGCAGATAGCGCTGCTACTACTAGACTACAAGCTTTTTAAGACATTGGTTTAATTTCAAAGGTTTGTAACTCAGATGTAACAATATATTTTGGGTTAAAAAAATCCCTCTCTTCATGATAGGTAATTCTGCTGGTGCCCATAATATGATGAGTCATTTCTGAGGGCCTAACATAATTAGAACAAATGATATGTTTCTCTTTGTTAGGAGAAAAATGAGTAAAAGAAGAAAGGAGGAGTAAAGGGTCAGGATCAGCTTAAACTATCCTGTTAGAGCTAACTCATCTGTACCCAGCGGTACTCTGACTTTGGTTTTGAGTAGGCAGTCTGCTGTGACATCATTTGCTTTTGATACATGTGAAATAATTTCATACCCATCTTCAAAAATCTCCCCTTCCAGGAAAAAAACCCAAACAAACCAACCCAAACCCAACAGTTCTGCCATGGAGCTATGAGTAGAGCTGGTGCCTGGGCCTCCTGCTTTGTGGTCTGGGTTGATGATGGCTGGAAGTGGTTCAGCCCACCCAGCAACATGCAATTCCATGACAGACCCCTGCAATGCCGGCACTGCTGTGGACCAGCTTCAGAAATTGAGTGTGATCCTGTTGTTACTCATACGCTGCTTTTGCCTTGCTGAATTTTTGCAACAAATCCACTGACCACTGTATCCCTTTACTTACTGGCTCTTACATTAGCGATCCCACCATATAGTCAACTCTGCTGAGAGCAAGTTCATACACTTGAGAGAAAAAAGTAAAATGGGAGGGATGGGATTTAACTCATCTATGCTCAGCCACCGAAAAGTGAGGTGCCTAGCTCAGCCCATGATCCTTCTAATGCCTATGAGCAGAGTTAGCTCCACAGCGCAATCATCACATCCTGACACAACAGTAGGTGCCACGTCTCTCCTTGAATACCAAGAGCACCCTGATGAGTACTCTAATCTAAGCATCTAAATGTTAGATGTTCTGGCAGATGAGCCGAACCCTATCATAGCTCCTCATCTCTGAAGTGAATTAAATTGGCTGCTTGAGCTAAAGGAAAGTCCTTTATTAACCTTTTTCTTGGTTTTGTGAATTTCTGTACTTTGTTATTGCATCTTGAATTATCACTGACTGCATGTAAAGATAGAAAAAATTACATTTACAGTAAAAAATACATTCAAATGTAGTATAACAGAAAATTAGTTTTCTCATACTTCTTTTTGCCAATACATGTTATTATACTAGAAGAAGTGAAGAGTGACATCACCCTATGGTAGTGATTAGCAAATCATTACTGGTCTGGTTTGGATAAGGACACAAATGTTTGTGAACTCCCATTAGCAACAGACTGAAATAAAACATCTGCACTGGCTATCTCATGAGAAGAGGTCCTCCAGTTCTTCCCACTTTTAACAGTCCATAACTGCTGTAAATTACATACTTTATAGTGTTGTGGAATTTTGAAACTTCTAATTTTGTGATGAATTTCAGCTAAAATCAATAAGACATGTATTGATAAAATTATTTCAGTCACACATATCACTCTGTGCTCAGAGAGCTCAGTTTGAACAACACTTCGCTGTTTCTTATTTTTATCAAAAATAGATGGCCTAGCTTTAAACCCATCATTTTTACGAGAACGTATCCTACATATACCCAGTGGTTTTACCAGTTACGTAAAATCAAACATCTAAAAAGGCATAATCCACACACGCTGCTAATTTTGTGTTCTTCCTTAACAAAATCCCAACAATAATAAACCTTTTGACTTTTGTAGTTTGACTTGGGACCTTACCGAGCATCAATATGAAAAAAGCACAGTACAAATCTTCTGAGACTATGTCTCCTAGCCTGGTTGCAAGCTTTATGAAAGCATGTATGCAGGTATGTCTTCCCACATCCCCCAGACACTCATCGCTTGGGCAAACCGGCTGCTACTTCCATTCCATTCCTAGATAATTAGCTGTGCTACCAGTGAGGTCTATTACTCTGGTTTCTTAAAAACACCTACACAGGAATGATCTACCAAGCCACCTTGCTTCTGAAGTCTTCTCTGAGCAAGTGGAATACAAATTTGGCTTCAATGAAGTAAGAATAAAAGCTTCTTTACCAATGTTGGCTGTTTTGTTTTTTCTGTTTATGTACACCTGCCTTGCATATGCAGAATCATGGCACTGAAATGTATTGCTCTTCAAAGCACTGACATTTATTGCTTTAATTGCTCCACATTGATTTAGAAGAAATTGAAAAGGACAAAATGGTTAGAATTAGGTTGTTAAAGCCAAATCACTTATCGTATTGTCCTATGTTCTATGGAAACTCTTCTTATTAATATGGTTCAGCAAGTATTCCCCAAAACATGCCAGAGAGCCTATTTCCTCTCATTTTACCTTTCATCCAAAGTCCCCTTAAAGTAAAAAAACCCAACACATTAGCAGCAGAGCTGAATAGATGAGCTAACTGTGAAATAACAGGCATACTCCACAAAACTACCCATGGCCCATCCTTCTTTTTCTTCCTCAGCTGAAGTGAGAAGAGCCCCAAGTCTCTTACTGATCAAAAAGATCAGTTACAAGTGCTAACAGAGGCTGAGAGTTTGCAAAAGTTTGGCTTCTAAAGGGATGAAAATACATGTGTAAAACTCCATGTGCTAAAGGCATTCCCACTTAAACTAAAGAGTATGGGCCAAATATTGCTTATTTTTACAAGAAAAAAACCTGTTATAAGTTTGAAGATTTACAAGAATTGATTTTTTTTTTTTAATACAGATTGAAAAAAAACTTTCAAGGTATCTCAGACAGCAAATGAAAGTCACAAATCCACAGTTCCATAATAAAAAGCAATTTCAATGAGCTGGGCTAAGTAGGAATGAATCACAGAATCAAAGAATGGTTTGGGTTGGAAGGGACCTCAAAGATCATCTAGTTCCAACTCCCCTGCCATGGGCAGGGACACCCTCCACTAGACCAGGTTGCCCAAAGCCCCATCCAACCTGGCCTTGAACACTGCCAGGGATGGGGCATCCACAGCTTCTCTGGGCAACCTGTTCCAGTGCCTCACTGCTCTCACAGTAAGGAATTTCTTCCTAACATCTAATCTATATCTTCCCTCCTTCAGCTTAAGGCCATCACCCCTTGTCCTGTCATTACAGGCCCTTGTAAACAGTCCCTCTCCACCTTTCCTGTAGGTCCCTTCAGGTACTGGAAGGCTGCTATAAAGTCTCCCTGGAGCCTTCTCTTCTCCAGGCTGAACAACCCCAACTTCTCAGTCTTTCTTCATAGGAGACGTGCTCCAGCCCTCTGATCATCTTTGTGGCCCTCCTCTGGACTCGCTCCAACAGCTCCATGTCTTTCTTATACTGGCAACCCCAGAGCTGAACGCAGTACTCCAGGTGGGGTCTCACAAGAGTAGAATAGAGGGGGAGAAGCACCTCCCTTGTCCTGCTGGTCACGCTTCTTTTGATGCAGCCCAGGATACGGTTGGCTTTCTGGGTTGCAAGTGCACGTTGCCAGGTCATATTGAGCTTCCTGTCCACCAACACCTCCAAGCCCTTCTCCTCAGGGTTGCTGTCAATGCTCAGTCTGTATTTGTGTTTGGGATTGTGCTGACCCACATGCAGGACCTTGCACTTGGCCTTGTTGAACTTCATTAAGTTCACATGGGCCCACCTCTCAAGCCTGTCAAGGTCCCTCTGGATGACATCCCTTCCCTCCAGTATGTTGATCACACCACACAGCTTGGTGTCGCTGGCAAACTTCCTGAGGGTGCACTCAATCCCACTCCCCATGTCTCCAACAAAGATGTTAAGCAGCGCCAGTCCCGGCGCCGGTTCTCCTGAGGAACGCCACTTGTCTCTGGTCGCCACTTGGACATTGAGCCATTGACCGCAACCATCCAGCCAATTCCTTATCCACCAAGTGATTCATCAGTCAAATCCACGTCTCTCCAATTTAGAGACAAGGATGTTGTGCAGGACAGCGTCAAATGCTTTGCACAAGTCCAGGTAGATGACGTTTGTTGCTCTTCCCCTATCCACCAACACCATAACCCCATAATAGAAGGCCACCAAATTTGTCAGGCATGATTTGTCCTTAGTGAAGCCATGTTGGCTGTCACCCAGCCCCTCCTTATTTTCCATGTGCCTGACCATAGTTTCCAGGAGTATCCGCTCCATGATCTTGTCAGGCACAGAGATGAGGCTGACCAGCCTGTAGTTCCCTGGGTCTTCCTTTTTTCGCTTTTTAATAATGGAGGTTATGTTTCCCCTTTTCCAATCAGTGGGAACTGAACTGCCATGACTTCTCAAATATGATGGATAGTGGCTTAGCAACTTCATCCACCAGCTCCCTCAGGACCTGCGGATGCATCTCATCAGGTCCCATGGACTTGTGCATCTTCAGGTTCCCTAGAGATGGTCTCGAACCTGATCATCCCCTACAGTGGGTGGTTCTTCATTCTTCCAGTCCCTGCCTTTGTCTTCTGCAACTTGGGTGGTGTGGCTAGAGCACTTGCTGGTAAAGACTGAGACAACAAAATCATTAAGTACCTCAGCCTTCTCCATATCCCAGGTAACCAGGTCTCCTGTATCATTCCAGAGAGGGCCCACATTTTCCCTAGTCTTCCTTTTATCACTGATGTACCTATAGAAGCTTTTCTTGTTGCCCTTGATGTCCCTGGCCAGACTTCATTCTATCAGGGCTTCAGCTTTCCTAATCTGATCCCTGGCTGCTTAGACAATTTCTCCCGATTCCTCCCAGGCTCCCTGCCCTTGCTTCCTCTGTCTGTAGCACTTGATCTCCAGATCTGATTAATTCTGAAAAATTCAGTTTCCAGTTTCACAATCATAGTTACAAGGAGTTCCTAAGACAAGAAGAGGAAATTTCAAAGTATTAATATACTGGAGCATAATAGTAGTTTGCACTATTTAATGCATAATGCTTTTATAAAAGCTTTATATTTAGAGCAGAGCTGGCATTCCTGTCTGCAGATAATAATTAGTGTGACATCTGGTATGTGACACAAATAGGGAATAGCTTTTAAAACACAAGGTAAAATAACAGAGTTCCTATACTTGCCAAGCCCAACGTTACAATAATTTCATTAGCAATAACAAACAAAACAGACTGATAGAAAACCAATTTATAATCTAAACCACTAATTACACAGCTTAAATGTAGCATGTAGAAGCTGTGCTTGAGGGGGGCAATCAAGTGCATATAATTAGCTACAGACTATTAGTGCAATTTGTAACAAAAATCTGAATGTGTTATAAATTTTTCTGAATTGTTTTTCTATATGGCCTTTTTGGTTTCTTAACATAAGATAAGGTGATATAATAGTGTGTGTATTACACCGATGAAAAACACACAGATATAACTTCAGATAGGTAGGTAGGGAGGTAGGTAGATAGATAGGTTGATAGATAATGGAGCACCTCTGGCCACCATGCAGCAGGGTTCTTATATACTACTCATCTCTGAGGTCTTATTAGTTCTATCTATGCCACACAAGTGACTGTTTTGCACCAAATATCTTTAATGATTAAAATCTGTGAGATGTGATATAAAATTTCTGTTTGGTTTGCTGAATAATTTCCCACTGCAAGCCTGGTGTAGAAAAAGTGACTTCCTGACCACTAAACAACTATCTGAGCATATTGCAAATCTGCCAAGACCAAACTCAAAGCTCGAAACACATGATCTTTTTCCTTTAAGTATGATTTATCCTAAGGCTTATAAATTAGCCCATTTTACTTATTAAGCACAAGAACAAGAAATACCTTATTTTCCCCTTCTGAAAAATGATGAAAATTCCTAGGAGAGAGAGCTGTCAACAGCTATCTGGACAGAAAATGTGAAGTCAAAAAAATAAAGTACAAAAGAGCTCTGAAAAAACTTGCAGTAGCTACTCTATAACTATCCAAGCCAGGAATTCAGATTTCAAGCACAAATCTCTTGGTAGATAAGAGAGTAAGAAAAGGCACAATTTCTTTAAAGGCATAAATGGATGTAGATATGAATGGAAGGTAGGAAATGAAAATGTATGTTATGTGCACAAATGAATTAATCTTTAAGTATCTCTCTTCTTAGTCATTAGCTATTTATTATCCACATAACCTTTTATCTGGTCTTTGCACTATCTAATCAACCTTCTTAGTTATATCCTGTGGTGATTAAAAAACATGATTGTTCCTTTTGTTTGCAATGCCCATCATGTTTTCAGAAAACGGAGCATTTTGGAACACTTAGCTTGGTCATCCAATACACTGGAACAGACTCATGCCCGATGTCACCAGCCTGTTATAACTAAGACTGTGCCATGTCTGCTCCCTTGGCATTTCTTTAGGTCATTGCTCATATTCTGCATCTTCTGATTACAAAAGACAGTGATACATGTTCGCAGTATGTGATGCCTATCTGCTCTATAGAGAAGGACAGACTCAGGGTTGGTATTATTAACTTAATCAAACTTCCTCAGAAGATTTGGGTTAATATATTTACTAGGCTTTGTTCAACACGCAGTTATCCATGTTGCAAATTACTCTTTCATATTTAAAGCCAATACAAAGCAAAGCCATGTCCAGAGACAGTCTCTGTGACATTTTCTTTCAGTGTCCATTAGCCAAGTTGCATCATGCCTTGCACAGCATGGCAAATGCAGACTGACTCGCTCCTGCCTGTCCAGCCCCTAGAACAAGTAAATTCCCACGTTAATCCATATCCTCTGTCATTGCCTGCTCTGCGGATGTCTGTACTTCGCCTGACTGCACAGTACTGCAGAGCAAGATATGATGAACTGAAAGCAGTGATCAAAGTCACTCTTCTCTCTTTCAAGATTTGGAAAAGTCAATGAGAGCCTCCTTACACTGGAGTGGGTGCAGGAAGAGAACACCCGCAGATGAGAAATGGAGTAAAGGCAGTAAGGGCATGACTTCAGGAGAGTTAAGGAAAAATGAATTCAGAAAAGCAAAGATTGTATCAGGAGACATGAAAAATCAAGAAATGTGAAGCTGGATTTTTGAACATGGCTTACACACCAACCCTTCTTAGAGGCCTTAGGAAAGTACTTCATCCTTACTGCTACAGCTTTGCTGTCTCTAAGAACTGGACAGCGCTAAAATAAAAATACCACATATACAGCCTTAACTTGCTGTCTTTTGCATATATAATCTTCAGTTAACTACATTATTTCTTAAGAGACTAGACCCATTTAATGCATGTGATAGAGCAATTCCAGAGATAAATCAAGGTTGACTAATGAAGAAAGCTCTGTAATTTATTGCAAATGACATTTAGATATCTAGTGAGTGAGAGAAAAGACTGCAGGGGGAAAAAAGCAATCTTGTGCACAAGCACAACTGAATTCTAACTTTGTCTGTACCTCAAGCTCTTGTGCAAATGAAGAAAGACCCCACTCAAGCCAAACTTTGGCAGAGATGATCACTGAGAACATTTCTCTTGCTATTTGAGTGCCAACCTAGGCATTTTTGCTGCAATTTGGAGCAGAACTAAGCATGCAGGGCTGTATTTGTAGCCAGTGAGACCATATATAACATGTTATATATATAGATTTGACTAAGCTCTGTAACTGAGCCAAAGGCATTGCAAAATGAGCACCCAGATTAAATGGACCATATAACCCTAATCTTATTGTGCCTTAGCTCTGGCTGTGTAAAATGAGGATAATGCCACCCTGTCACTGCAAGATGACAGTGGAAATAAATTTACCCATATTTGTGAAGAGCTTAAATCCTAAACTGTGAGTTTCCTTCCTGCCATGGCTGGGAAAGGAAAATGAGTTCTTTCAGGCTGTCCTGGTTGCTTCTCAGCCCTCCTACCCTGCCAGAAATGCCTTTCTCTTGTACTTCTTCAGGCCAGCCTCTCGGTGGAGATGGCTGTGGGCTAGAGCTTCTGAAAGGAGCTCCCTGGAGCTGGGATACCTGTCCCCGCGCTCGCTTGCACTCTGCTGCCCCAAAGCTACCTGCAAACAGAAGACACACCTGAAGGATTAAAGCCCATTTTCATGACTCTGTGTGATGTTCTATGTCTGACCACACTCATTTACTTAAAAAGCACTGTCATAGGCCAAGAACAGGCCAGGGCTCTCCGGAGATGGTGACATGCTCTGCATCCTTTCCTTACAGTAAGAAGGGAGAGCCCATTACAGCTGTGACTTGACTAAGTTCATTTGCTATTCTGAATTTTGCACTGTTGGCAAAGCAGTACTGTTCCAAAAGTCACATCATTTTTTCCACAGGTTTTGGACACAAATTACTGATTGCAACTCTACTTACATCCATAACACAGCCTCAACAACCCGTCTGCTTCTCCATCACACTTCATTTCATCAGACTAGAGTCTACATTTTAAAATCTCTTTACTGAAATGAGGTGTGGTATGGAACTGGAAGCACAGCTCTTCCATCCGTTCATTCACTCAGGGTGCTGGCTGCAGCTGAGCACACACCATTTTAAAATGGGAAAAAAAATTGTGTCCTCGAGTGCTCCTGTGTTTCCAGCCAGCACAGTCTCTTTCTGCCTCACTGCGTCCAATCTCCCACCTGGAGAGTTGCACCATGTCATAGGAGTTTTTTCTTCAACTGAAAGGATTTTCATATATTTCAATGAACTGTGGTTACATGTATAAGTCTTTAGGGTTGAGTTATTCCTAGCAAATTATAAATTACTAGAGGTTTATCTGTCTCTCTCACCATATCTCAGCATCATTTTAATTAGCTAGGCACAGCAATACAGAGACCTACGTGTATAGTAAGACCTAATGGTGCTGAATCCTGACTTTTTTTCTGCCAGAACTTCCATGGCCTGTGGCAGTGCGAGACTGAAAGAAAAGCAGGGGTCCATGGGCCGGTGGGGGGCACAGCACACTCTGCCCCCCTCCCCAGCCACAAGATTGCCTTGCAGGTCCAAAGTAACGCGAGGGACATGCTGACCCATGGTCTGCAGGCCCCGTGACTTAATAGTGACCTAGAGATGGATTTTGCTGGCAATGGAGATGTATCTACTGACCTGAGTGTGAACAACATGCCTAGGAGCATCACTGCACAAAACATATGCCACCGCCCAGGTCTACAATCTCCAGGAACTCCCTTCATTTCTGCACTTCTCTTAGGCCTTATACTGATGCATTTTATTCCTTCCTCTACACACATGTGCTGTCCTGACACATTCCTTCCACAATACACTGTTTTAATTAAAGCCAGCTGGCCACTCTTCTGTCTCTGTGTGCCCCATCATCCTCTTCACTTGTGTGTGGATGAAAGGGGAGAACAGAATCAGGAAGATCTACCACCAGCAGCTGAAAGCGAGCTGAGTGTGGGACCTCTTCTCTCACATCTTAAAAAGGATGTAAGCAAATGCTAATAGTATCCAAAGTACTTGAAGGGCTGGAAAGACTCGGAGCAGTACAAGAAGTGGATTCAAAAGAGGATGGTGCAAAGACAAGGTCAAGTCAGAGCGTCTTCCAGCCTCTCACAAAGCCATCTCCTCCTGCAGGTGGCTTGCAGAAGAATCTGAATATGCTATTTACCAATATATCAACATGCAGCTAAGGTAACCCAAATACGCTTTCCTTAGCAGAAATACTTTGTAGAAATGGTGCCTAAATAAAGGCGATGGGATTTCACTTGTGACGTAGCAGATACCAAGACAATGCAACTTTACTGCAGGCAGTAATGCAACCCAATCTGTTCAACCTGTTCCAGCTATTTTTAAGAAAGGAAACCAGAAAAATGTTGGCTAGTCATCATTAGAAAAAAAGAACTTTTTTTTTTTTTAAAGCTCCATTCCCCATCATCCTTGAGCATGTTTAATTTTAAATTAAATTGGAATAAACAGTTAATCTGAGGTGAGTCACTTGTCCCACTTAATTTAGTCCCTTTTCATAGAGAAGACATTCTGCAGCACTCATCATCTTTGCTGCTCTTCCTCGTACCTTTTTCAGATTTACCATACCCTAGAGATGAGGGACATAGTCCACACACAGTGTTGGTGATGCGGACTGGGAAAGAGGTGTACCTGGTGCCGGGAGGAGCAGGTTACAAGCAGGAGAGGGACAGAACTGAAAGCTCCTTTGTAAAACAGGATTCTTTTCCTATTTCTGCTGCAAACATTTTACACAGCCCTGTTCTTATCACTTAGAGAAAGCTTTTCACAAGTGATCACTATTTTTACATGATACATTTTCTGAGTATCTAATGTGAGAATTGAAGCCAGATCTTCAGCAGTGCTGAATTGTAACAAGTGCCTCCTGGTTGGGCTTTCCATGCAGAGGAGGCTATAAACAGTGCTCTGAAAAACAAGTCCCTAGATGTCTCAAGACAGACACTCAAAATGGATAGCTACTGTTGACCATGTTGGCTTTACTCTTGATATGTCGATGCTAAGGAGACCATGTCTTAAAAATGCCCATTCAGAAATGAACAGTTCTTTATTCATTGCATGCTCACAACAACACACCCCGAATATGGCATAGGGCCACATCAAATGGGGATAACAAAAAAGAAATAATAATCACTCGCTTGCTGAATGCAGCAGAAGGCCTGTAGAAAATTTAATGAAGGGCCTGGTAAGGCTGTATTACAATGCCTTAGCTCAAAACTGTACAGGCAGTCTTAATGCCCAATCTGTCAGAGCCTGACCTGGCAACTCATACCCTCTTTAGATGCAAAGACATAGGTTAAATAGAACAAATGAACAGTGGGAGGGAGTTCTTTTGGGAACAGCCTGAAATACTTATTTTGTTCCTTTTCCTGGCTGAGGGCATGCAGTAATCATGACACAAGCTCGTGTTTGAAATCCTCTTGATGCCCAGGACCCAAAGCATGACCCACCGATCAGTGGGCTAGGGCAGCAGCTCAGGCCAGCTGCGTGGAGCGGCACAGCTCCTGCCAGCCATAATCAACCAGGTGCCGGGGGAAAATCCCTCCCTGCGCTTAGTTAATATCTGCCATTCACTTCTCGTTTACATAAAACATTGAAAAGCACACACAGAATGCATAGAGGAGTTTTTAAAAACTACAACTCAAATCCTATCCATGCTAGGTGAAACCGTGGGCCTGTTGAAGTCAGGAACATCCACCTGCCATGATTTCACCTCTGCTTTTTATTTGTGTTTGTTTATGTATGTTTATGTCTCTGCCTGCCTTTCTCTCCTGCCTGGGGTTTTGTTCATTAAACTTATTACTTTGCTTTTGTTTTTTTTCCAGTTTCTGGGAAGTTCTTTTAAATCTTGTGCTGATATCTGTTTCACTTATAGGATTTTTCCCTCATGATAAAGAATAATATTTTGATTTGTGACACTGCGAGCCCTTAGGTACCAAAAGTTTATTGCTTGTTTTTTTTTTTTCTAACTTGGAACCTCGCTGTGACAGGTAGAGGTATAGAATATATTCGGGCCATAGGAGAAAGGCTCTGTGGGTGAGCGTTTTCAAGGCCTCAGGTCTTTCTCTAAAATCTCGGACTGTCAACCATGCCATGGCTTGTCAACGAGACAGATGCCTCAACCTTGAAAAGCAATGCATCAACAAACACAAAGGAAATAAAAGAATCTAGACAAGTGACAAATAACTTGCCCGCAAGTATCCAACCTCAAGGAAAATGCATACTAACTTACATTATATTGTGTAGATAGAATAAGATTTACTGAATGCTAATTTTTCTCATCAGCATATCACAGAGTACAGAGGCGATGCCAGAAATTGTGACAACCTTTGCGTCTAAGTCCCTACTTCTCTCACAGAGAGCATCTTCTTAAACTTAATGGAAATGTAAATATAAAAAATTCACTGCAATAAAAGTCTCTGGAGATAGAGCCTAAGTAGCATGATTAGTATGGAAAATGCTTCATAAATCCTAACTCCAATAATCTCTGGTAGCATAAAGGTTTCATCTCATTACGACTTTCTAACAGAGCCTTGTTAATTCTCACTTCACTAATCTGTGACCTTGCAAATTCCCTCTCCACATTTCAGTAAAGCGTTGACAGCCAAGTGAAAGAGGGAGGTATTCTAGCGAGGGCTACAGGTGATGGAATATATTCCAAAACACTCACTAATTTTATATAAAATACTGTGCCTGACTAAATTAAATAATAAGCCTTTCATAAATTATCATCCAGCATTTTTGTTTTAGCATTTTAAATAAAATATCATAATCTACCAATTAATTTATCACATAGAACCCTTTGCAAGGCTGCTCCCAGTCAATTACAGGAATAAAAGGGGTTCTGCATTATGGGTATTTCTCCTGACATCTCTCTGAGATGAAGTATCTAATTTTGGAACTAGTTCCTACTGGCTGTAAGCTTTTCAGACTGCTATTAACAATACAAATCTTGAAGAGTGTACAGACACACATATATAAATATATATAGACACACACACATGTTAGTACTGACTTGTAGATGTACATCTCCTGGTACCACTAATGTGGCTGCATGGTTTACTGAAGACTTGCACAAACATAACTCTGCTTATAAGGTAGTTTGAGTAAGAAGGCAAAATGACAGCATAAGAAATTCTGCCCAATTTTGTTCAGGCTTGAGAGATGGCTTTGCCTCTACTGCCCTTGGGAGTATTTTGAAAAACATTAAAACCCCTTCTAAATATAAATATACTCTAAAAAATAATCCTTGCTTTTTCCAACACTAGGCAGACAGCAACTTCTGTAATTTCTTACCAAGAAGGGACTATTGATGATAATTAGGTATTAAGACTACCATAGCTATAAAATCCAGAGAATAAAACCATTTGTTTGCCATTATGCAACAACCACCCCATCAAAGTTTTATTAAAACTACACTGTATTACTGGCTGTGAAATGCAGTAAGATTTTGATGCAAAATGGATTAGGGCAGATGACATCACCAAGTGTTCCACATTTAATTCTCTTTTGTTATTAATTTTACATAATCTCTGGCAATAGTACTATTCCATTACTGCAATGTATAGTTGTATTTTATCAGTACACCCCTCCAAAAGGCCTCAAATCGAGATAGATTTCAAAATCAACACCTTTATACTCATCTCCATGTGGCTTCCCAGCGAGCACACTGACACATGGGGTACCAGTGTGCCTGCCTGCCTCTGCGATCTCACATGAAGGAGCGAGGAGCAGAGCACAGGGGCAGCTTAGAGCCACAGAAAGCCCTTGGGGAAGCTGGCAGCACTGGTTTGCCCTTTATAACTGCTGTGCATTACCATGCGCTGCCTTTCTGTACACCACACTCAGAGAAAACACTCCTTGTAACCCCAGGCTGCTTCTATCCATCTCCTCTGCACTCTCACGGGAAGGAGCCACCATTACCTCTCCCTAATCCTCAGCTGCGGAGCTCTGTCAGTGGGATGTCCATGGAGAAGGAGGGGAAGGGCAGAAAGGAAAGAATTTATTTCAGATTTCAAACCACTGATGTAGTTGAGACAGGAGGTGGCACATCTGGGCTGTACTAGAAACAACAGCTCTAGGTGCAGAAGCACCGAAGCTGGTTGGTCATCTGGAAGAAGCCTACGATACTGTATAACTGAACCCTGGCATGGGGAATCCACTGTTTATAATAAAATAAAGGAAACAAAACTGTGTCATTTTTCTACTTGATAAGAGTTCTGCAGGGTGTCATTTTTAGCTCCTGCCTATCGCATGGATTGAGAGCATATCTAACAAATACGTTAAACTGGGACGTTTGATGTGCATTTCCTATTCCCATTGCTTTGATACTAATTTCTGTAAGGTTATGAAAGAGTGCTCTTGCAGGTTCCTTCCCTCTTCACACACAAGAGCTCTGCCCAGTTCCATCGTGAAGCAGCAAAAAGCTTCTGTTGCTCTAGCCACAATTTCTCACTTTAATAGTGTAGAAGAGCATGGTATCTTCTGCCTTCAAGGACAAAATTTCTTGAGCACTCATCACTTTGTTACTACAATCCAAGTTACAAACCTTTGAAAGTCATAAAATTCTCAGTATATTTTAAATATGTTTTACTTCTCAGCCCATTTAAGAAACATATATGCCAATATTTCATTCCCCGAGAAGCTTTTCACATGAAGTTACGCAGTCTGACAAAACTTTAAGATATTCTAAAAGAAGAAAAATGAAAAGGCAACCAAGCTTTATTTTAGAAATTAAAAGATAAGCTAGAAAATGAACATACCAACAGCCATCATGTAATCCCAGCGGTCTATGAGGCACATATTGAAGATCAGGTGGTCAGATGTTTGCCCTTGGCCAATGAGTGGAATATTTCTCTCCAAATTTTGGGTTATTGCAGAAGTCCAGCCAACGAGAAACCAAAAGACTACCAGGAGAATAACAGCCAGCATCCTCATCACTCGTCCACCTGTCATGTATGGAATACGCTGGGCAGTTCGGGACAGGAATACCTTCAAAACCCTGAAAAATTCAGAGAGTGCAGAATTAAAAAGAACAGCAGCTGAGTTGCAGGAATTAGGCTTTAATTTTATTTCACTATCAGATTATTGAAAAAGTTTATCAACATTCTTTGCCCTGACAGTATGTACAAGAGTGAAATTTTAAACATTATTACTTTCATATTCATCATATTTAAATGGAACTGATTGCTGCCCAGAGGGTGATACACAGCAATAATAGGAAATATTAGCTATGTTTATGCTAGAGACACACATTCACATGCTGTGTTGTCAAGCTGTTTGTACCTTTCAGCTCCCTGTGGAAGACTTCTGTCTTTGGAAAAGGGAAGGTCATTTCCATAAAATAGCAACCACGTGTGTGAGATTTCATTTCATTTTGATGCTGTCTGTCTGCTCATCCCCAACCATACTATTCCCAGAGAAAAAATTAGCACTTCTTGGAGATATTCCCCATTGAGTTTGATGCTTCTGCGACAATGCTATACTCCTCGCAGAAATAACTGTGGAAGGCACTGTGCTAATTAAGTGTTTTCTTACTTGCTCAGAGGCAACATGTTTTTCAAGCTAGGACAGAACCATCATGAGAAAAGCCACATCGTATGTCAGGCACATATACCATGTAACAGCCATTGAACATGTAGCACTCACTTTAAAAATATTTTCACTTTCTATTAGCACAGGTTTCCTCCCACCAAGAACTGATCAAGGAAATACCACCTGCATTTTCTACCCATCACCAGCTGCTAAAGCAGAAAAAAGAGCATGAGAGCAACCGAAATTTGAGGAAATTGGTTCGGGAAGAGGGAGTAGTTTGACTCTTCACATAGCACAGAGTATCTTTGTGTTGCCTGCAGCAGGGGATCGGCCAGAAGCATCTAACCTTCTCCTGGTGTTTTCCTGTGAGAAAAGGGGGCTGCAGGAGCTGCTGCTGCCATTACAGTGCTCCTGCCTTGACCCTGCCAGGTTACTAAGGCTGGGCAGGGAGGAAAGCCTGTCACCGAAGTCTGCATATACCCAACCCTTTAAAAGCGAATGGGCTGAAGTTTAAAGGCTCTTTTTTTTGGAGACTGGGGTGAGGAGCCTTTCAAAGTGAAGAGGTGAGCTGTTGCAGTGTTTTTGTGCTCAAAACCACAGTGGTTCCTGATTCCTGAGCATGTCCAGTGAATACTCTTGATATCCATGAAGGGACAAATTAGCACTGAGGTTTAGGGAACTTGAATTTTTTTCAGAAAGTTGAGTTTTTACACGCCCTTGTCAGCTCTTAAGTCTTTTCAGTCTACCAAGCACCAAGCCACCTCCCAAACCATTCCACAGCCAGGCCTGCCTTTTCAGCAAAAAAACAAAAATCACACTCCAGATTAATATTTATGCTTATATTTGTCTAAGAGAAGGCAGAAGCAACTGGCGTTGCCTCTCAAACAAATAATAGAACAGGGTCTTTTAAGGCAGAAGCACAAAAGCTTTTCCACATCCATAAAAATGAATCATCGTTTGACTACAAACACAGCCTTCGCAGTGTGCATTAGGTGAAGTCAGAGATCTGAATATGTTCAACATTATTCAGCTGTTTCCCTCCCAACAGTTACTCCGCAGGGAGTCACAGTTTTTGATCTTTCCATGTTTGATAGATGTTCTGCTCTCCCTTTACAGATGCTAAGTGTTTTATGTTGGAAGCAGCTTCCCAAAGACTGCAGGCAGGATAGACAGACAACTCCGCAGCGGCGAGGCAGGCGACTCCCTCTGCCTTGCCCAGGCGCACAACCACTGCTCCAGGGCAGCACCGGGAAATGAGGAAATTAAACATGGCCAGGGTTGTCCCTGGCACTGGTACCAACCGGCACAGACCAGCAGGCATCCATAACTGTTACCTCCAGCACAGGGCGGCTGTATGCCAGCTGCCCGCTGCCATGGCCTGTGCCAACACCCGAACCATGCTGGGAGACCACTTGGGAGCGTTTAGGTTAGCACAGGCCAAGGGCAGGCCAGGGACCACCAGAACAATTCAGCAGGACAGCTGATAGAGTTCTAGTGCCCAGGAATGTTCTTTGATGCTACTTCATTTATGAGTATAGATGTAGCTCTGGATGCAAATCCCTTAGCAAATTAATGTTTAATTATCAGTATCAAGTAGAATCATAGAATCATCTAGGTTGGAAAAGACCTTTAAGATCATCAAGTCCAACCACTAACCTAACCTTGCCATCCCACCACTAAACCATGTCCT